>CM037151.1:43480074-43813745 GCA_020921065.1 Vaccinium darrowii
AATAATGATATTTTAACAGTTATTTTAGTTATTGATGGACTTCTTAATTTATTTGTGGGTTGGTATAATGGTAGTAGTTTAATGAAGGAGTTGCAACAATTTTGTGTACAATTTTTTTTTTTGGCAATTTTTGAATGTTAACATGGTTTAGAACCGGAAACCGAACCAAACCGGACCGGTCTAATGGTTTGGTGTGGTTTGGTTCTATATGTTTATCGGTCTGGTTATGGTTCTCAATTCTTTGGAACCATTAGATACGGTTCGATTTCCGAATTTCTACAAAATCGATCCAAACCGGACCATGTACACCCCTAGTTGCAGGTTGGGAAATGGGGAGTGCATGCATATGTACGTGATATATATGGCATGGTGAGTGGAAGCAAAGTAAAGTTGGGAGTAGATTTACATGGGTTGTGGGCGGTCTCTTTTTTTAAAAAGTGAGAAAGTGGGGACGGCCACCCCATGTTTTTGTGGAGAAGGAAGGAAGGAAGGGGTGGTTAAGTGCACCGTGGGACTTTGGCCGGAACAAAGGGGGAAAACATGGGCAGTTATGTGGTATTTTGTGGGTAAAAAATAATTAGAAATTCTGAGAATTTAGCATTGGGGGTTTGGAGGCTTTTGAAAGTCCAAACTACATTGTTATAGTATATTTAAAGATGAGTTGTAGAAGCCTAAGCAATCGAAGTAAATTTGAAATTGTTGAATCCGAGTATAATGCCGCATATGCCACATGCGGCATAGGGTTAAATGCCGCATATCCAACCTGTGACATTTGCTTTGGTGGACGGCTCGGCCACATTGGATACGGGGTTCGTGTGCCACGTAGGATGCCGCATGTTGCAAGTGCGGCATGGGTATTTTTAAAAATAGTTCGAGAAATGGTATATTTTCGTGAATTGTTTCATAATTTGGTATATATCGGCCAAAAACCCTCCCAAACCCAAGAGCAGCTACTCCTGCTTCCAAGTTTTTTGAAACAAAAAAAGGGTTTTGTCCACTAAATCCTACAGATGCATAAAATTCACTTGTGGGTTCATCTGATTGTGTCTCTATGTGTGCATGTAGAGAGCGAGAGCGAGAGTGAGTGAGAATACCAGAAATTGCAGCGACTTTGTGCCAGACACGAGGATCCATCCTTCACCAGTTCACCGCTACCACTTTCCCAATTTCAAGAACCCCCCAAATCTACCGACCCAGTTATCAGCTTCTAACGACGTCGTGTCCACCGGTCGAACCCGTCCAACTAACGGCCTTTTTCTTCTCTTTTTTTTTTTTTTTTGATCCCTCTAGTTTCAACAAAATCTCTGTTTCATCCCCCTAGTTTCAATACTAACGCTTTTAATCCCGGAATTTTGTTTTCCTGTCTACTAGGTCCAAGAGATATCGTCCGCTTGCCAAACTAACGGACAAAAGTGAATGACACTTTCGACATTTTGGGGCCTTTTCCTTCAAAATATTAATAAAACTATGCACCATATCCAACCGTAAAATAACGAAGAAGTGGGGTTCAGGCCTTATTCTTCCTAAATTTTTGGTCCAGTATTATTTTTTGTTCTTTTTTTTTTTATTTTGTGATTTTTGTTTAGCTTTTCGTTGTAATTTTAGAATTAATTGTCTTGATGAGATCAAGAAAGTATAAAAATGGAGACCAAAGTTGAAAAAATTCATACAAAAAGATATTTTGGAGAAAAAATTCCCAATTTTTTTATATCTTTCATATTTAGGGATTTTTTTCTCCTTTTGGTCAAAAGTTTTTACATTTTAGACTCTTCTCGTCAAGAGCGTGATTATTACCAAAAAAAAAGTAATGTAAATCTAACACAAATTTAGAAGGGACGAACAAAACTATCAAAAAATTAGGGAAAATGGGGCCGAGCAGTGAATTGCGGAGGGAAAGGCCCTAAATGTCGAAATTGTCTTTCATTCGGCACTTTTCTGTTAGTTTGGGAAGCAGGCGTTATCTATTGCATCTAATCAGTACATAAACCAAATATCGGGGTTACAATTGAAACAAAAAGGAAGAAACTGGGACTCAAAATCAAATCAATTAATCTATGTCTCCAAATCGAAGGGTGAGACAATGTATAGAAAATGACAGATTCTAAATCTGCTAGCCCAAGGAAGTGCACTAAAAAGCAAGCAACAAAATGGCATAAATGGAAGACCCTCCGATAAATTAAGCAAAACTCTAGCATCTCATCGTATAAATGAAGTTACTCAATCGTATATTGTGTTATCATGTCCAAGCAGTTCGATTTCATTAGCGCAGGATTACGACCGTAATAACTCTCTAATAAATTCACATAGACAGAGACGAATGAGTGCATGTTGGGGAGAGAAAGAGAGAGAGAGAGAGATTACAACTATCACATAGTCTTATCACTGTCTCCCACAAACCTTGACACGTGCCCCACATGCAAACCTTCTTCTGCTCTATGAATTTACTCAAAAACGTCTTCCCATTTCACTTGCAAAATTTGCAGAAGGTAGAGGGGAGCAAAAGCTTGTATTATGGGAGAACATCAATTCTAGAGAGAGAAAATACAAGTGGGTCTTAATTAAGGATTATAGAACTATTGGAATTATCCACCACAATTTTTATGGCCCTAATTATATTAAGAAATCATCTAATGGCCGTAGTTTTTATGAAATTACTAGGGGGAGTTTTTTTTTCCCTAAATTATAAGTTAATCCCACAATTTTTATACTATTGCAGAATTATCCTAGACTTTGACCACTTATCCTTTTTACACCTCGACTTGGTAAAATTACTATTTTGACCCTAACTTGCTAAATTTACCATTTTACCGCTAGACATTAATAAATCATGATTTTGACACTAAAACTTATTAGAATGATTACTTGACGCTGGATTTTATAAACATTACCGAATAACCCAAATAAGTGTAAAATTACGAAAATACCCTAGACCTAGCTTAATTACAATAAAATATTATAGTTGTGTGCGCGCACACTCGCGGCGTGAGTATTGTTCGGGTTTTTTAAATATTAGGATGCCAACTTAAATATCCAATCCACTAGGAGGGGGAACTTAAGTAGATTCCCCAAACATGATGGCTATTTAATTTGGTCTTTCTTGAATAAATACTCCTATCATCTAAATGTTCATTAAAACGTTCATAAGTATCCTGCTTAGCTATATAGCCAAAATACCCCGCCACAACCCCTTTTTGCTCCTCACCGCTCCTTTTTTAATTAAGTGATTTGGTGAAAAAAGAAAAGAATGTAAACCTCTCCAAATCACTCGTTTAGTGACAATTAAAAAGAGAAGTACGAAAATGAAATTCACTTTGCTGACTCCTTATTCTCTCTCACCAAGTATTACCATCAGTAGGCTCTAGGGGTGAGCGAAAAAACCCAAAAACTGATCACTCGACCCGGTGACATGTAGTCGGTTTTACTGCACACATCGGTCAAAAATGGGTTTGGAATATCTTGAACTTTGACTTTCGGTTTGCTTGTCCAATTTATACTATTCCAATCCGCCTCGATCGAACATGTATGTATGTATTTAATTTTCGAACTTGTACTCGACCTAACATGTCGACTATCTGGAACGCGTGGAAATTGTTTTTTTAGTGTCCATCATATGAATACTTTCATTCTTGAACCCTCAAAATATATACCGATTTTCCAAATACTTAAAGGAAGGGAGGGAGAGCAGGCAAATCAAGCAGTATAGATAAATTGTACAGACCATGTATAGATGGGACTCGGGGACCCACTTTGGGTCCCACAAGAAAGATCCGAGCCGTTCAATTTCTGACGGGTATTGAAGCATTTTTCTTAGATTTAATTGATTTCTGAGGGATATTGAAGTATTTTTCTTAGATTTAATTGAGATCTATCAAACAAAATCTATATTGCATATGCATTGTATTACGGATTAAAAGAGTGTAATCGATTTTTTTTCCGATTAGAATAGAACGAGGAACTATATTTTTGGGACGGAGCTTGGGAAGATAAGAAGTCAATTATCCAGAACGCGTGGAAATTGTTTTTTAAGTGTCCATTATATGAATACTTTCATTCTCAAACCATCGAAAAATATACCGATTTCCCAAATACTAACAGGAAGGGAGGGAGAACTGTAACGCCCCGCATTTTTGGGATACGTTATGGATTATTATTACAATTTAAAGTCGGTCTTAAACGGTAATAATAATAACCAAAAATACATATAGATGATCTATCCTTCACAGATTACAAAAAGGTACACTGGGTGGGTTCTACGGCTCCGCAAATCTCTCCACCTGGTGGATCTCCATCTCGGCAGCTCCTCCGGCTCCGTGTTCTCCGTAGAGGTCCTCCTGTTCATTATGATAATCTAGCATAATACGTCAGAGTTGCGAAGCAACATCGTGGTATTATGCCAGGGCAAACCGTGAGCGAGGACGCTCAATAGATACCCTACCTTAATCTTAAACTAGCACTTCTAGAACAATATTGTAGGTGGCAGGTAAATAGTTGAAAAATCATTTATCAAAATAGTAAGTTCATGCGTGTCAATGCATCAGTATCACATCCAAATCAGAGTGCAGCTTTAATAAAATCAGTATCTCGTTTCTTTTAAGAAAAATCAGAGTATAGTATCAGTATCTCGTTTCTTTTAATAAAAATCAGAGTACAGTATCAGTATCTCGTATCACTTTCTCATAACAGCATTCTTCTTCAAATTTCAACCATGTCAATATCTCACATCTCTCGAAAGTTATTGGCCCGTTCTACAACCCCTTTCTAACGGTCACCAACCTTTCCGTTCGAAGGGTCGGCTACCCATAAACTGACTCCTGCAGTATGAGGTCCGCTAACTCCGCGTCACACACGACATAGTCCCGGTTTTCTTATATCACCGAACTTAACAGCCTGTTTATAAGATCCGTTTACTATGTGTTGTACTGAGTAAGTTCTGACCGTCAAATTCACCCGCGGAATTTGAGGAGAAACTTCAAACAGCACTACCGTATAGTTCCATTGAGCTTTGACCACCAGTTCACACCGGGGAACTGAGGCGGGACTCTAATGGCAGTATTGTTTATAGTATAGTTCCATTGAGCTTTGACCACCAGTTCACACCGGGGAACTGAGGCGGGACTCCAATGGCAATATTTTATTTACAACAGTATTTTCATTCTCATCTCTATTTCTTCTTGTAAAAACAATTGATCATTTTCTTGAAAAACGTGTCGTGTCGTACCGTCTCGGAAAACATGCACATGCCATATTACATAAAAATCTTTTGTTTAGAAATCGTTTCACGATAAACTTTTCGTTTAAAAATATTTCACGATAACCGTGTTACTTTAGGTATAAAATCTCGTTGGTGACTTTCCTTAGACAAATGAGATAACCAGGAGAGTCCCAGGCTGGATGGCCGCACGAATGCAGTTACTGGCACCATTCCTTTCTTAGACAGCGCTAGGCATATCTTTTTTGACAGACCCTCAAGGGTGTTAGCCTTGGGTTAATCTCAACAGTCCAAGTACAGTCAAAACACTTTGAAGTTGCTTTAAGAAAAGTTTAGTCGGCTATTTTTCCAAAATTAATTGGGCAGCATAACGGCGTAAATTTGAAAAGTCGATTTTCATTCGGGCATTATAACTGGATATTTTAAGTTTTCAAAAGTCCATCGGGCATTATAACGGTGCATTTTGATAAGTCAATTTCAAATCGTGCATAGTATCGACTAAGTGTGTTTTTCAAGTTTAATTGTTCATAAAATCACTAATCACCAACATAATCACGTTTAATCATAATTAGTCATGTTTAAGCAAAATAATAACCTCCTTAATATGAACTAGTAAATACTAATCTAAGGTTAAGATAAAGTATCTACCTTAATTCCGATGATTAGTCGGAAGCCGATTAGCTAGTTGAATTCCGGCGGCGTAACGACTAGTCGACCTTTGCTCGAACACTTTCTTGCTAACTTATTCTACCTTTCTAAGATCTAGGGGTGGTCGAGGGTGGTGGAGTGTGGTGGTTTAGGATGAGTTTCAAGAAGAACACTCAAGAACTCATTCAAGAACACTAGAAAGCACAAAGTGGAGAAGTTGGGAGATTTTGGTGTGAGGAAATGAAGTAAGGTGAGTGAGCTATTTATAGAAGATTGTAATTGGGTAAGTAGCCTACCTTGTTAAGTAGTCAAATTTTCTTTCTTCTCATTAATTCAAAAAAATACAAATTAGGTTTAGTAAAGTCAAAATTAGTAGGAAGACAAAATTGAGCACATGTCTAATTAGTTTTTTAAATAGGCTAAGGCTAGTCAAAATAGGACAACATAAGAGTTGGAAAAATTAGTAGGCCTTCCGGATGCGATGTAGTGAAATACTCGGTGTGCACGCGTTGATTTTACGGCGCGGAAAAATAAATAAAAGAAAATAAACAAACTAGATCTAGTTTCATTCAAATTATTTAAACTAAATAATAAATTATTTCATTTAGCGATATTAAAAATAACTAATCGAATTAATAAATCGAAATTTTTATCTACGAAATTTCGGGTTATTACAACCTATCCCCCTTAACAAATTTCGTCCTCGAAATTCGAATTACTCAACAGATGGGAACAATTGTGGATAGTTGGCTCTCATGGCTTCTTCCCGTTCCCAAGGTTTTTCCTCTATTTCTTGATCTTTCCATAATATTTGTACTAACTGAATGGTTCTGTTGCGGATACGCTTCTCCATGCTGTCCCTGATTTCAATTGGTTCTTCCTTAAAAGTTGCGTCCTCATTTATGTCGAGATATTCCTAATTTAACACGTGTTTTGGCAGGGCAAGATACTTCCTTAACATAAAGTCGTGAAAAACGTTATGCACTCGGTATCTGTGGCGGGAGTGCTAATCGGTAGGCCACTTGTTCAATTTTCTCCAAAATCTCAAATGGGCCGATATATCGCGGAGAAAGCTTCCCTTTCTTCCCGAATTTAATTACTCCTCTTTGGGGCCGAATTTTAGAAACACGTGGTCTCCCTCTTTGAACGACAAGGGTCTGTTTCTTCGATCCGCATAACTCTTCTGTCGGCTCTGCGCAGTAAGCAGTCTCTGTTGGATAGGCTTAATCTTCTCGGTCGTGTCTCTAACCATTTCAGGTTCTAGTAATCCTATCTCTCCGGCGTCAGTCCAAACTTGTGATCGACAAGGGTGGCCGTAAGGTTCCTTCTTCCTTCTTCACGAACAGTGCAGGTGCTCCTCATGGTGAAGTACTCGGTTTGATGTATCATTTCTCTGACGACTCTTGTAGTTGGGTCTTCAATTCCTTCAGTTCTGTCGGCGCTATATGGTATGGGGCTATCGAAATTAGGGCGGTTCTAGGTTGAAGCTTGATGGTAAAATTGATCTATCTTTGTGGCGGTTAATCTAGGTAGATTGTCATGAAACACGTCAGCATAGTCACAGACGATGTGTGGCAGTCCTAACTCTTCTCGGTCAGATTCTTCCAACTGGAGACTAGCTAGCCATCCGAACAGTTGGTTCTGCCATTACGAGCGTCGAGTCGCCGAATTCACAACCTGTCTATCCCCCTTAAAACGAAAGCATGTCCCATCAGGGTGAAAAGCCGTTATTATCTTTTGATGGTAATCAACAACAGTTCGATGAGTTGACAGCCAATCCATCTCCATAATTAAGTCGAAGTCAACCATCTCGATCACGTGTAAATTGTAAGTTAGTCGAATATTACTTACTTCTAACTCGCAGCCTCTACAGATTAGATTAATTGGTAAACTAGCGCTTAAAGGTGATGCTATTGTCATCTTATTCTTTAGGGTTCTGTGTCTAATCCTAGTGCAGATACGCATGCAGCTGATATAAACGAACACGATGCTCCAGTGTCAAATAAAGTTTGAACACAGGTACTAAACAGTAATAGGATAGAGTCTAGCGTGTGGTCCTGGAGAAGGTACCGGTAGTGATGGTTGTGTGGCAGTCGAGGTGGTAGCGTGCCAGGACGGTGGAAAAGACGGCTCATCGGCATAGTCATAAGCTAAGAGCAAGCAAGTCCTTGTGTGAAATTGTGTTGTGGTGTTAAGTGAAAATGTGAGAATGGTGCTAAAGGAAGTACAACAAGGTTTACTAAATACTCGCTTTATTGCTACAACCGACAGACTTGTAGGTTTGCTTACAACCGAGGTTTACTTATAATACAGCAAAAGGTTAACCTCTCATACTAGAAGTGAAAATAACATTTTATTTAAAAACCTAACTATGGCTAGGTTCTAATCTTCTCGGTCATCTGGTCAACTTCATTCGGAGCATTCAAGGGAAATACATTCTCGCCATGCTTTCTTTTCTGGCCTAGTATTCTATTGTATAGGTTGCTTCCCAAAGCTCGGATTGGCAAAGTCAATCTGTTGATATTGCTGGGGCTGCTGATATCCAAAATCTATGGGTCCTACTGTCCTAGGTCAATTACGGCTAATATGCCCAAAGGCTTGGCAGTTAAAGCATCAGATTGTTGGGTTGTCGTGTGCTGATCCCGACGGTCCTTGCCTTCGGTCACCCCTTTTCCAAGGCTAGGTGTTAATCTGAGCAGGGTTAATTTTGGCTGGGTAGGGCCTACCATCGTTGTTGTTCTGCACCGTCCTGATGGGTCCTCCCGAACTGCTTCCTTGACGTTTAGTCCGAAAGTCAACGTCCTCCATTTCCATCCTTAGGGCACATTTTACCGCTTCAGCATAGGAAGTATAGCCCATTCCCATCACAATCTTGCGAGTCGAGCCAAGTCCCCATTCAAACTTTCGGACCTTGTCCTCCTCAGTCGGGGCAATGGCACGGCCATAGCGGTACAGTTCCTCAAATTTAGCGACATACTGCGTCACTGACATCGAACCTTGCTGCAGGTTCTGGAACTCCTGAATCTTTGCCTGCTTAATAGGAGCAGGAAAGTACTTATCCAGAAATATGCTCTCAAACTCCTCAAAGGTCATGGTTTCGATGTTATAGGCGGCTTCAATCAGCTCCCACCAATATCGAGCCTCTCCTTGGAGTTGGTAAGTAGCGAGAGCTACACAGTGGTTGTCTTGGTTGACTCCTAAGGTGCTAAGGATTACCTTGATTTCTTTCAGCCAAGCTTCGGCTAAAGTAGGGTTAGGTTCGCCATGAAAGACGGGTGGTCGTCTTTTACAGAATTCGTTCATCGCTTGAGTACGGGTCATTGGTCCAGGTGGGTTGTTAGGTGGGGGTCGGTTTGCGTTGAGCGCAACAATGAAGGCTTGCATGAGTTGTGCGAGGTCAGGGTTACCGTTGGTTCTGTTGGACGAGTCCTCACCATTGTTACGTGTAATCGCCATTCTAGAGTTGGAAATTCGTAGGAAATTTAGTCTAGAATACTTTTTTTGGAAATAATAGCACAACACTACAGCTAAAATCTAAATTCAGAAAGGATTTACTGCTGCTAAACGTTATCTTTGAGCACATATTTATACTGAAACTGACATGTGAGCAGGACACATGTCACAAACAGTCAAATCCTAAGTGTTCTTACGTTTCGCTTCCCTACGCTTGGTAATGGCTCATATATGCCTATAATTACACCGTTAGCAAATAGGATATTTGTAGAGTAGCAAAAGTATAAAGTACGGACATTTATTCAGGTTACGCTCTCGGAAAGTGATCTACCCATTCTACCCAAAGTCGAGTGTTGGAACCTAGGGCTCTGATACCACTTGTAACGCCCCGCATTTTTGGGATACGTTATGGATTATTATTACAATTTAAAGTCGGTCTTAAACGGTAATAATAATAACCAAAAATACATATAGATGATCTATCCTTCACAGATTACAAAAAGGTACACTGGGTGGGTTCTACGGCTCCGCAAATCTCTCCACCTGGTGGATCTCCATCTCGGCAGCTCCTCCGGCTCCGTGTTCTCCGTAGAGGTCCTCCTGTTCATTATGATAATCTAGCATAATACGTCAGAGTTGCGAAGCAACATCGTGGTATTATGCCAGGGCAAACCGTGAGCGAGGACGCTCAATAGATACCCTACCTTAATCTTAAACTAGCACTTCTAGAACAATATTGTAGGTGGCAGGTAAATAGTTGAAAAATCATTTATCAAAACAGTAAGTTCATGCGTGTCAATGCATCAGTATCACATCCAAATCAGAGTGCAGCTTTAATAAAATCAGTATCTCGTTTCTTTTAAGAAAAATCAGAGTATAGTATCAGTATCTCGTTTCTTTTAATAAAAATCAGAGTACAGTATCAGTATCTCGTATCACTTTCTCATAACAGCATTCTTCTTCAAATTTCAACCATGTCAATATCTCACATCTCTCGAAAGTTATTGGCCCGTTCTACAACCCCTTTCTAACGGTCACCAACCTTTCCGTTCGAAGGGTCGGCTACCCATAAACTGACTCCTGCAGTATGAGGTCCGCTAACTCCGCGTCACACACGACATAGTCCCGGTTTTCTTATATCACCGAACTTAACAGCCTGTTTATAAGATCCGTTTACTATGTGTTGTACTGAGTAAATTCTGACCGTCAAATTCACCCGCGGAATTTGAGGAGAAACTTCAAACAGCACTACCGTATAGTTCCATTGAGCTTTGACCACCAGTTCACACCGGGGAACTGAGGCGGGACTCTAATGGCAGTATTGTTTATAGTATAGTTCCATTGAGCTTTGACCACCAGTTCACACCGGGGAACTGAGGCGGGACTCCAATGGCAATATTTTATTTACAACAGTATTTTCATTCTCATCTCTATTTCTTCTTGTAAAAACAATTGATCATTTTCTTGAAAAACGTGTCGTGTCGTACCGTCTCGGAAAACATGCACATGCCATATTACATAAAAATCTTTTGTTTAGAAATCGTTTCACGATAAACTTTTCGTTTAAAAATATTTCACGATAACCGTGTTACTTTAGGTATAAAATCTCGTTGGTGACTTTCCTTAGACAAATGAGATAACCAGGAGAGTCCCAGGCTGGATGGCCGCACGAATGCAGTTACTGGCACCATTCCTTTCTTAGACAGCGCTAGGCATATCTTTTTTGACAGACCCTCAAGGGTGTTAGCCTTGGGTTAATCTCAACAGTCCAAGTACAGTCAAAACACTTTCAAGTTGCTTTAAGAAAAGTTTAGTCGGCTATTTTTCCAAAATTAATTGGGCAGCATAACGGCGTAAATTTGAAAAGTCGATTTTCATTCGGGCATTATAACTGGATATTTTAAGTTTTCAAAAGTCCATCGGGCATTATAACGGTGCATTTTGATAAGTCAATTTCAAATCGTGCATAGTATCGACTAAGTGTGTTTTTCAAGTTTAATTGTTCATAAAATCACTAATCACCAACATAATCACGTTTAATCATAATTAGTCATGTTTAAGCAAAATAATAACCTCCTTAATATGAACTAGTAAATACTAATCTAAGGTTAAGATAAAGTATCTACCTTAATTCCGATGATTAGTCGGAAGCCGATTAGCTAGTTGAATTCCGGCGGCGTAACGACTAGTCGACCTTTGCTCGAACACTTTCTTGCTAACTTATTCTACCTTTCTAAGATCTAGGGGTGGTCGAGGGTGGTGGAGTGTGGTGGTTTAGGATGAGTTTCAAGAAGAACACTCAAGAACTCATTCAAGAACACTAGAAAGCACAAAGTGGAGAAGTTGGGAGATTTTGGTGTGAGGAAATGAAGTAAGGTGAGTGAGCTATTTATAGAAGATTGTAATTGGGTAAGTAGCCTACCTTGTTAAGTAGTCAAATTTTCTTTCTTCTCATTAATTCAAAAAAATACAAATTAGGTTTAGTAAAGTCAAAATTAGTAGGAAGACAAAATTGAGCACATGTCTAATTAGTTTTTTAAATAGGCTAAGGCTAGTCAAAATAGGACAACATAAGAGTTGGAAAAATTAGTAGGCCTTCCGGATGCGATGTAGTGAAATACTCGGTGTGCACGCGTTGATTTTACGGCGCGGAAAAATAAATAAAAGAAAATAAACAAACTAGATCTAGTTTCATTCAAATTATTTAAACTAAATAATAAATTATTTCATTTAGCGATATTAAAAATAACTAATCGAATTAATAAATCGAAATTTTTATCTACGAAATTTCGGGTTATTACAAGAACAGGCAAATCAAGGGGGTACAGATGCAATTGTACATACCATGTACAGATGAGATTCGCTGACCCACTTTGGGTTCCACAGGAAAGATCCGAGCCATTCAATCATTTTAGAATAATTTTCCGAGGGGTCGCGCGAGAAATCAGCTTCATCGGACATGTGTAAGTGGTTGATCCAAAACCCCCCATTTAATTCAAAATCGTGTTCAAGAAAGCCCCCCTTCATTTTCCACGCAGACCTTTTCTCTCCCTTTCAAACCCATCTCCCGCCAACACCAATGTCTTTCTCGCTCTATTTATAGCAGTCCAGGAAGAGTAATATGGCTTGCCCTCTTTTGAATTTGAAAGTTCAATCTTCTTTGGGCATCGAGACTCGAGCGTTGGGGAAACCCTAAACATTCCTCTTCGTCCTTTGATCAGAGCTCAGATAGGCGGGGGTTCGAATTTACATTTCTCACTGTTTCTAGGGTTTCAAAGGTATGAACTTCCGCTAATCGTCTTTGACCTGGATTTTGAATACCCTTTAGGACTAAATAAGGTGAATTTTTATGGGATTGATTTATTCAGTTTGATGATTTGAGGGCTTGATGTTCTTGTTTTCTCACTATAGCTGTATATAGACGCATATGATTTGAGGGCTTGATGTTCTTGATTTGACGGCTTGATGTTCTTGAATTTTTATGGAATTTTTACGTGTTTTAGGCCATTTTGCGTATAAATTTCGTGTAGAATGTTTAATCATCAGTATCTGTAAGTTTTTGCTATTGTCATTTGTACCATTTGTTTGCTAGTTCTTTCTATTTTGATCAAAGCAAGCAAATTCTTCTGATCGGGGTAGTTTTCCTAAGAACAGTCTGAGCAATCTGTTGTTCGTTATGAATTCTGCAATGTTTTTAAAAAAATATATACTACCAAATCCCCAAATAAGATGGAGTATTTTAAAAAGGGAGGGAGAATGGAGAACAGCTCCAATAAGTTCATCTTTCCTTTCATTTTCGGTTTTTACAATTTTGTCTTTTCCCATAAACTCACTCTGTTTCAAGAAAGAAAGCCCTTCATTTTCAACGCAAACCTTTCTCTCTCTCTTTCAAATGTCCAGGAAGAGTAATAGATGTGGTTTCTTTTTTATCTTCCCTTTGATCACAATAGATATGGGTTCAAATTCAAAAAGAACGTAGATGTTTGATGGAAAGCTTCTTCCACAAACTAGTACTGTATAATCTACTTTCCCCTCTTTTGAACTTCAAATTTCAATCTTCTTTGGGCATCGAGACTCGGAGCTCAGTTAGACAAGGTTCGATTTTCTTACTATAGCTGTATATAGACGCATATAAAGCTGAGTACTTGTATGTGTTTTGGGCCATTTTGCGTATAAATTTTCATGTAGAATGTTTAATCATCAGTACCTGTAAGTTATTGCTATTGTCATTTGTACCATTTATTTGCTAGTACTTGTATTTTGATAAAAGCAAGCAAATTCTTCTGATCGGGGTAGTTTTCCTGAGAACAGTCTGAGCAATCTGTTGTTCGTTATGAATTCTGCACATTTTCCGTTTCATTGGGTCGTGTCTCTTGATCAATGACTTCTTTATCCCTTTATTTAGGAGGTCAATGGGAAAGAGAAAGCGACAGAGGGATGATAACATTCATCCACATTCTTCTGGAAAGAGAGACGATAACATTCATCGACATTCGTCCGGGAACGTGGTTCTTCCAGAAGAACAAAATGTCGGTGAGGGCAATGATATAATCAGCAGCTTGCCTGTAAATGTTCTCCATCACATCCTCTCCTTCCTCTCTACCAAAGACGCCATACGAACTTCTATATTATCGACTAAATGGGAATATTTGTGGACCTCTATTGCCAACATTGATTTGAAGGAAGAGAGGTATCCATCTCGCAAAAAGGAAGGTTGGAGTTTCTTGGATTTTGTGGACAGAGTTCTTCTCCTTCACGATGCTTCAGATATTAAAAGTCTTAGTATAGAATCGTGCGAGCTTGTGAATTCAGGTCATGTTAATTCATGGGTCTCTACTTCGAAAAGGCACAACATTGAAGAGCTTAATCTGTGTTTACCTTCGGAAGCACAGGTCGTATTGCCTTGCTGCCTTTTCGCTTGTCAATCCCTTGTGGTACTGAAATTATGGATGAACGGGGCTTTGGAAGTTCCAAGTTTGATTCAATTCTCAAACCTTAAGACTTTGAAACTTTCTGAACTTACATTTTCAGATGATAACTCCACACAACATCTTTTCTCTAGTTGCCCAGTGCTTCAAGAGTTGGCCTTGGTGAATTGTAGATGGGAGAATCTAAAGACTATCGCGATTTGTATTCCCACACTGAAGAGATTGACTATTGAGAATTGTTATATGGAGTCTCCTGCAGATTTCCACGGTTGTGTGACCAAAATTTATGCTGCAAATCTGATCCATCTCCATTGTACTTGTTCCCTGATGGTTGACTTTCGTATATACGATCTATCTTCATTAGTTGATGCATCTATTCTTTTCAATGAAAATATGCCGGAACAAGTCATTATTTCTCAAGCGCTCGGGTTACTTACTGCGATTTGCAATATTAGAAAATTGAGGACTACAACTGATGCGCTCAGGGTATGCTAGCTTATTTAATTTTTCATTATCTATATGGAAATGCTGGAGTTGTTACGTAAACAGTACCTTGCTTATATTTGTGGCTTGTCCAGAAAATAAATCTTCATCGTAGTACTAATTTGTTGTTTTGTTTTGGTGTCAAAGTATTTCTCTGTGGCTGACAATCTTTTGGACCGTCTTCCTACGTTCAACAAGATGACCCATTTTGTGCTGGATGGCGATTCTTATAATGATCCTTCTGGGGCTTTGATTGACCTACTCGAAAAAATGCCTAATCTAGTCTCTCTTTACTTTGAGGAGGTACGTATCTAAAGGAACTGGTTTGTCTCCTGTCCACTTGGGCGATTGAACCTTCTTGTTCATGCCCGTGGGACTTCTCAAGGATCTCTTTTTTATCATGTGAGCTATTCATTTGTCTCATAAGTCGTATCTATGAAGAAAAAAATTCAGTTTAATCCTGCAATAACTGCATGATTTTATCAGTCACATTTGTCTTTAAAAAGAGGTTAATGGTCTACAACCAAAATCATATTTGTCATCCATTTTTTCAACACGGGCCCTGGACAGCATAGTTCAAGCCCATGGACTGGAGACGATTCATTCTGATCTTCTGGGTCATCCTTGTCCTCCTGATTTTTTTTTTTATCTGCTGTAATATCCATTGACCTTTATTATATTCGTATCATCTAATTCTGTAGATCTCTGATATCGGGGAGTATGATTTGATGTTGGGAAGAGTACCTTCTTGTTTCGCATCTTCCCTCAAAACTGTTCATATTCAACGTTTTGATAAGAAGCCGATGGAGATGCAGTTTATAAGCTTTTTGTTAAAGAATGCAACAGTTTTGGAGAGGATGACTTTGCATAGTTACTCGCGTCATATCAAGAGTCGTGAGCAAAAGATCAGCAGTAAATTGAACAAGCTACCCAGGGGCTCTAAAAGCTGTGTTATTGAGTTGATTTTTTTTGGAATTCATTAACCTGACCTTGTCGACTTCAACATTGCTGTGTTAAAATGCCAGAATTTCTGTGTCCCCGTTTCTATTTCCTTGTATTTGGAATTCAGTAACTGACCAAGTGTTCACCACATTGCATGAATTGGTTTCCTGTTGTCATGAGGTACTCAACCTGAAATTCTGCTGCAACCATGAATGGTGAAGAATTTGTAACTTGTTCCTTCGAATTTGTTCCAGCCTTTTGTGAGCTAAATTTCTGTAAATTTTTTGTCGAGGAATGCAGGCCATTTTAGATCAATTAGTCGGCAGATTTGCGAAAACAATGTGTTGAGCAATCTGTAAGAAATGCTTCTGGTCAACCACATATCTGAGCTCATGGTGTATTGCTTCACTCATTGTTTGTGTAAAACAATGCACCACATGAGTTCGGATACGTGCAAATACAAAATTGTAATTTTCTCAACATATTTTGAATACTCAATGAAAAAATCATTGTCATGAGAAATATCTTTTGCCGAAACAAAATTAAATGGTCTACTTTTATAAATAATCCTTCTAGTAATACAGGAAGTAACAATTTTCGTCCCATGTACATGTATTTGTAGATAAAAAATGGGTTGAGGATCCGTTGTCGTTAGTCTCATGTACATGTATGATGTATTTGTTTGAATACAATACAATGATTTTTGCAATTGCTCTAAGTTTTTAACGAATTTAACTACTTGGTTTCTTTACTGGGCAAGTTGATTTCAAATTAAGCTTTTATCGAGCAAACAATGATTTCAACTACGGTCGGACTTTGGTTTAAGCACTTCTAACCGTCCGATTGAGTTGAATTTTTGTGGGGCTCCTCGGAAAAATGTTCTAAGAATAATGAACGGTTTGGATCACTCGTGTGGGACCCAAAAGTGGGTCCCTGAGCATGCTCTGTACGTTTTCTGTGCATTTGGTTCTGTACATGTAGCAAGGTCCCTTAACAGTGTGGTCAAAAGACCTAGTACACACGTGTTCATATTTGAAGGGCTAGTTTGGCTCTATTTTTTTTTAGGACATTAATTTTGTCAATCTCTAAGTTACTCACCGCACTCTAAAAGGGGACTGCCAAAATTGACCCTATATGGACTTGATTTTGGCACTTTCCTTTTAGAGTGCGGTTAGTAACTGGGGAGTGCCAAAATCAGTCTTTTTTATTGGATTATTTAGCCCCTCACAAAATAAATTAACTCTATTGGCCTAATTAATTTTGGTTGCTGGGTAACAGTAGTAGTATTTCTACCAAATTGGATCCACCCTAAATTTCTGAAATGACCTTGTTACGTGAACATTAACTAGATCCAAGGGGTATTTTCGTCATTTTACATCCATGTCTTGAGCAACTAGTGGGTAGTGGTGGATCTAGAAATTTCATCTAGGGTGGTCACTTTTCATGTATTACTGGGAAAAAAAAATTCACAATCCAATCCAATAAAACGAGAAGAAAAAAAGTTTAAACATTCTTCATTAAGTACATTGTAGTTCAAAGTTAAGACATTCTAAACGATTTCAAACATAAGCGTACAAAATTATAGATTCCTTCCTAAAACTTTTTACAGTTGACCCCTACAATTATAGATTCTCTTTATAACACTTACTTATACTCCCTCCACCTCAACTGTTAAGAGGGAAAAAAAATTCTACAATTATCACATTTGTTCCATTTGTTCTCTAATACCAATAAGTGGGTGGGCCAACGGGCAACACTAACAGCCCACTCAATCAAAAGCAGAGCCCATTAATTTGTTTGGTCCTTTAAAAGAACGGGAAATTCCAAGTCGCCCCCACCTCAAAATCCCATTTTGTCTTTCAGTTCCTTATAAGTCCTACCGCGCGTGGGAGTGTTTTCCCATTCAATACAGCCGCGCATCACATGCCTCTTTCTCTCTCTCTCTCTCTCTCTCTCCCTCTCTCTCTCTCTCTCTCTCTCTCTCTCTCTCCAATGCATGTCCTGACACATCAATGCATTTATTTTTCTCTCTTTCCTCTCTCTCCTCTCCGTCCTTGGGTACTCTCTCTCTCTCTCTCTCTCTCTCTCTCTCTCTCTCTCTCTCTCTCTCTCTCTTATTTTAGATTTAAAATAAAATAACTTTTGTTATACATATTTATTTTTTTATAAAAATTATATATTCGAAATCTACTAGATGAGATCTTTCAAACAAGATCCATTGTGAATATGAAATTGTGTACATAATTTTTTTTATACTCATTAATTAATGCAGAATTCACACATCATAACTCACTCCAAATTATAAAATTCACACCGAAAAAGAAATTGTGCTATTAAGGGTGTGAATTATTGCATGGTGTTAATTTTGTGCAATTGCAGTGTGAATTGTGTGCTATTGGGGGTGTGAATTGTGTGTTATTTGGAGGTGTGAATTGTTGCATGCGTGTGAATTCTGTGTATTTGAGGGTTGTTAACTATTTAGAAGGGGTGTGAATTTTGCATTTGAGGGGTGTGAATTGTGTATTTTGGAGAGTGAGTTGTGATGTGTGTGAATTCTGCATTTTAAGTCTGTGAATTTTTTCATTTTGGAAGGTATGAATTGTTAGGAGGGATGTAAATTAGTACATTAATTAATGTGTATAAAATAGTTTTTTTTACATGTACACAATTTCGTATTCAAATGGGATCTTATTTGAAAGATCTCATCAAGTAGATTTCAAATATATAATTTTTATAAAAAATAATTGTGTATAACAAAAGTTATTTTATTTTAAAATATAAAATATGAGAGAGAGAGAGAGAGAGAGAGAGAGAGAGAGAGAGAGAGAGAGAGAGAGAGAGAGTGAGTTAATACTAAAAGCAAGTTTGTCAGCCGAAAAAGGGGAAGAGAGAGCGTAATGACATTGGGAAGAAAATTTTCATCCGAGCATGCATGGGGAGGACTTGGGTGGAATGTGTTTGACATGGGGTGGGCTTGGAAGGGAAGGTCCTGACAAAATAGGGCTGGCCTATAAGAACCCCTTAAGTCCATCTTTCACTTTGGGATTTGATTGAGAGTGATACCTTTTTTTTACCTTTCCAGATTTTTAACTCCAAAAAAAAAAAAAATCAGGAATTTCAAGGGGGTCAAGTGACCCCCTGTGCCATTCCTAAATCCGCCCCTACTAGTGGGAATGGGAATTCAAAAGGTCCATTCCTCTTTGGGGTATTGATAGGCCGGCCCTATTTTGTCGGGACCTTTCCGTCCAAGCCGGCATGTCAAACACATTTCTCTTAAGTCCTTTTTCCACGAATGAAAATTTTCTCTACACTGTGGCGTATGTCATTACGGGAGCTCTCTCTCTCTCTAACCCTCTTCTCGCTTTTCGGCAATAAATGGGGCACCTTTCTGTCACATCACCAGTTAGTAGTCATGGGCATTGATTGGTGTAGCAGCTCTTGCTGCTCTCTCTCTCTCTCTCTCTCTCTCTCTCTCTCTCTCTCTCTGGCGTGTAGTAGGTAGCCTCTCTCTCTCTCTCTCTCTCTCTCTCTCTCTCTCTCTCTTTTATATTCGATATCAAGATAAAAATAACTTTCATTAAACACATTCATCTTATATAAAAAAATTATATATGTGAAATCTACTCGATGAGATCCTTCAAATAACATCCATTGTGAATATGAAATTGTGTAGATGTAAAAAAAGTTACTTATTTTATACCCCTTTTAAATGTAGAATTCACACCCCCCAAATGCGAATTTCATATGTCACAACTTATCACAAAAATACAAAATTCACACCCAAAATAAGAGAATTCACATCCCTCAAATGTAGAACTCACACATTCTAAAATAAAAGAATTCAAAACCTTTTGAACAATTCACACCCTCCAACATAAAAGAATTCACACCTATTATGAACAATTCACACCCTGCAAAATGAAAGAATTGACACTCCTCAATTGCACAATTTACATATCCTCTACACAACTCACACCTCAAATTACATAATTCACGCCCCAAAATGAAAGAATTGATACCCCTCAAATGCAAAAATTCACACCCTCCAACGTCAAAGAAATCACACCCCTCAAATTTATTTTATTTTTTTTGCACACAATTATATTCAATATGGTTCTTGTTTGATAGATGTTGTTGAGTAGGTATTAATTTTTTTTTAAATTGGATATATAAATTAAAAGTTTTAAATATTTAAAGTTTTAGAAATAAAAGAAGAGAGAGAGAGAGAGTATTCAATGCATGTAAAGAAAAAGAAAGAGAGTCTGAGTCAGTAGAAAAGGTCAAAGGAGCTGTGACACGCGACATGCATGCATTAAAGCTGTGACACGCGGCATGCATCAGTTAAAGCTCTGACACGCGGCATGCATGCATTAAAGCTTTGAGACGCGTGTAAAAAAAGAGAAAGAGCTTCAATGCATGCGTGCCGCGTGTCACAGCTTTAATGCATGCATGCCGCGTGTCAAAGCTCTCTTTCACCTTTTCTACTGACTCAGACTCTCTTTCTCTTTCTTTACATGCATTGAATACTCTCTCTCTCTCTCTCTCTCTCTCTCTCTCTTCTTATTTTTTAAAACTTTAAATATTTATAACTTTTAATTTATATATCCAATTAAAAAAGTAATTTAATACCTACTCGACGACATCTATCAAACAAGACCCATATTGAATGTTTTTTTTATGCAAAAAAATAAAAATAAATTGAGGGGTGAATTCTTCCACGTTGGAGGGTGTGAATTTTTGCATTTGAGGGTATCAATTCTTTCATCTTGGAGCTTGAATTATGTAGTTTGAGGTGTGAGTTGTGTAGAGGATATGTGAATTGTGAAATTGCGTAGTGTGATTTCTTTCATTTTGTAGGGTGTGAATTGTTCATAATGGGTGCGAATTCTTTTATTTTGGAAGGGGTGAATTGTTCAAAAGGTTGTGAATTCTTTTATTTTAAAATGTGTGAGTTTTGCATTTGAGGGGTGTGAATTTTTTTATTTTTGTGAGTAAGTTGTGATATGTGAAATTCGCATTTGAGGGCTGTGAATTATGCATTTAAAAGGGCTATAAAACAAATAACTTTTTTTACATCTACACAATTTGATATTCATAATGAATCTTATTTGAAAGATCTCATCGAATAGATTTCACATAAATAATTTTTATATAAGATTAATGTGTATCAAAGTTATTTTATCTTTAAATCGAAAATAAGAGAGAGAGACACACAGAGAGAGAGAGAGAGAGAGAGACAGAGTACCTACTACACGCCAGAGAGAGAGCAACTAGAGCTACTACACCAATCAATGCCCATGACTACTAGCTGGTGATGTGACAGAAAGGTACCCCATTTAATGCCAAAAAGTGGGAGGGGAGAGAGAGAGAGAGAGAGAGAGAGAGAGAGAGAGAGAGAGAGAGAGAGCATAATGATATATGTGACCATGGAGAGAAAATTTGCATTCGCGCATAATAAAGGACTTAAGAGAAATGTGTTTGACATGCTGGCTTGGGCGGAAAGGTCCTGACACGCGGCATGCATGCATTAAAGCTTTGACACGTGGCATAAATGTGTTAAAGCTCTGACACGGGGCATGCATGCGTGAAAGCTCTGACACGCAATGTGCAGGCATTAATGTTTTGAGACGCGTGTAAAGAAAGAGAAAGAGCTTTAATGCATGCATGCCGAGTGTCAGAGAGCTTTAATGCATGCATGCCCCGTGTTAGAGCTTTAACGCATGTATGCCGCGTGTTAGAGCTTTAATTCATGCATGCCGCGTGTCAGGACCTTTCCGCCCAAGCCGGCATGTCAAACATATTTCTCTCAAGTCCTTTTTCATGCACGAATGAAAATTTTCTCTCCATTGTCGCGTATATCATTACTCTCTCTCTCTATATATATATATCCCTCATCCCGCTTTTTGGCATTAAATGGGGTACCTTTCTGTCACATCACCAGCTAGTAGTCATGGGCATTGATATGTGTAGCAACTCTAGCTGCTCTCACTCTGGATTGTAGTTAGCATTGTCTGTCTTATTTTCGATTTAAAGATAAAATATCTTCCATTATACACATTTATCTTATATAAAAATTATATATGTGAAATCTACTTGATGAGATCTGTCAAATAAGATCCATTGAGAATATGAAATTGTGTAAATGTAAAAAAAGTTATACCTTTTATATCCCTTTTAAATGCATAATTCACACCCCTCAAATGCGAATTTCGCATTTCACAACTTACTCACAAAAATACAAAATTCACACCCAAAATAAGAGAATTCACATCCCTCAAATACAGAACTCACATATTCTAAAATAAAAGAATTCAAAACCTTTTGAACAATTCACAACCTCCAAAATAAAAGAATTCACACCTATTATGAACAATTCACATGCTACAAAATGAAAGAATTCACACTCCTCAATTGCACAATTCACATATCCTTTACACAACTCACACCTCAAATTACATAATTCACGCCCCAAAATGAAAGAATTGATACCCCTCAAATGCAAAAATTCACACCCTCCAACGTGAAAGAAATCACACCCCTCAAATTTATTTTATTTTTTTTGCACACAATTATATTCAATATGGGTCTTGTTTCATAGATGTCGTCGAGTTGGTATTAATTTTTTTTTAAAATTGGATATATATATATATATTAAAAGTTCTAAATATTTAAAGTTTTAGAAATAAAAGAAGAGAGAGAAAGAGAGAGAGAGAGAGAGAGAGAGAGAGAGAGAGTATTCAATGCATGTAAAGAAAGAGAAAGAGAGTCCGAGTCAGTAGAAAAGGTCAAAGGAGCTGTGACACGCGGCATGCATGCGTTAATGCTCTGACACGCGGCATGCATGCGATAATGCTCTGACACGCGACATGCATGCATTAATGCTTTGAGACGCGTGTAAAGAAAGAGAAAGAGCTTTAATGCATGCATGCCGCTTGTCACAGCTTTAATGCATGCATGCCACGTGTGAAAGCTCTGTTTGACCTTATCTACTGACTCAGACTCTCTTTCTCTTTCTTTACATGCATTGAATACTCTCTCCCTCTCTCTCTCTCTCTCTCTCTCTCTTCTTATTTCTTAAAACTTTAAATATGTAAAACTTTTAATTTATATATCCAATTTAAAAAACAATTTAATACCTTCTCGACGACATCTATCAAACACGACCCATATTGAATATAATTGTGTGCAAAAAAAAATAAAAATAAATTGAGGGGTGTGAATTCTTCCACGTTGGAGGGTGTGAATTATTGCATTTGAGGGGTATCAATTCTTTCATTTTGGGGCGTGAATTATGTAGTTTGAGGTGTGAGTTGTGTAGAGGATATGTGAATTGTGCAATTGAGGAGTGTGAATTCTTTCATTTTGTAGGGTGTGAATTGTTCATAATGGGTGTGAATTCTTTTATTTTGGAGAGTGTGAATTGTTCAAAAGGTTGTGAATTCTTTTATTTTAGAATGTGTGAGTTCTACATTTGAGGGATGTGAATTTTGTATTTTTGTGAGTATGTTGTGATATGTGAAATTCGCATTTGAGAGGTGTGAATTCTGCATTTAAAAGGGCTATAAAAGAAAAAACTTTTTTTACCTCTACACAATTTCATATTCTTAATGAATCTTATTTGAAAGACCTCATCGAATAGATTTCACATATATAATTTTTATATAAGATGAATATGTATAATGAAAGTTATTTTATCTTTAAATCGAAAATAAGAGAGAGAGAGAGAGAGAGAGAGAGAGAGAGAGAGAGAGAGAGAGAGTACCTACTACATGCCAGAGAGAGAGCAACTAGAGCTGCTACACCAATCAATGCCTGTGACTACTAGCTGGTGATGTGACAGAAATGTACCCCATTTAATGCCAAAAATCAGGAGGGGAGAGAGAGAGAGAGAGAGAGGGGGAGAGAGAGAGAGCGTACTGATACATGTGACCGTGGAGAGAAAATTTTCTTTCGCGCATAAAAATTCACTTAAGAGAAATGTGTTTGACATGCTGGCTTGGGCGGAAAGGTCCTGACACGTGGCATGCATGCATTAAAGCTCTAACACGCTGCATAAATCCGTTAAAACTCTGACACGGGGCATGCATGCGTGAAAGCTCTGACATGCGGCATGCATGCATTAATGTTTTGAGACGCATGTAAAGAAAGAGAAAGAGCTTTAATGCATGCATGCCGGGTGTCAGAAAGCTTTAACGCATGCATGCCGCGTGTCAGAACTTTAACGCATGTATGCCGTGTGTTAGAGCTTTAATGCATGCATGCCGCGTGTCAGGACCTTTTCGCCTAAGCTGGCATGTTAAGCACATTTCTCTCTAGCCCTTTTTCATGCGCGAATGAAATATATATATATATCCCTCATCCCGCTTTTTGGTATTAAATGTGGTACCTTTCTATCACATCACCAGCTAGTAGTCATGGACATTGATATGTGTAGCAGCTCTAGCTGCTCTCTCTCTGGCTTGTAGTAGGCTCTCTCTCTCTCTCTCTCTCTCTCTCTCTCTCTCTCTCTCTCTCTTATTTTCGATTTAAAGATAAAATTTCTTCCATTGTACACATTAATCTTATATAAAAATTATATATGTGAAATCTACTTGATGAGATCATTCAAATAAGATCCATTGAGAATACGAAATTGTGAAAATGTAAAAAAGTTATTTCTTTTATACCCCTTTTAAATGCAGAATTCACACCCCTCAAATGCGAATTTCACATATCACAACTTACTCACAATAATACAAAATTCACACCCAAAATAAGAAAATTCACATCCCTCAAATGTAGAACTCACACATTCTAAAATAAAAGAATTCTCAACCTTTTGAACAATTCACACCCTCTAAAATAAAAGAATTCACATCCATTATGAACAATCCACACCCTACAAAATGAAAGAATTCACACTCCTCAATTGCACAATTCACACATCCTCTACACAACTCACTCCTCAAAATACATAATTCACACTCCAAAATGAAAGAAATGATACCCCTCAAATGCAAAAATTCACATCCTCCAACGTGAAAGAAATCACACCCCTCAAATTTTTTTTTTGCACACAATTATATTCAATATGGGTCTTGTTTGATAGATGTCGTCAAGTACGTATTAATTTTTTTTTAAATTGGATATATAAATTAAAAGTTTTAGAAATAAAAGAAGAGAGAGAGAGAGAGAGAGAGAGAGAGAGAGAGAGAGAGAGAGAGAGAGAGAGAGAGAGAGTATTCAATGCATGTAAAGAAAGAGAAAGAGAGTCTGAGTTGGTAGAAAACGTCAAAGGGAGCTGTGACACGCGGCATGCATGCATTAAGCTGTGACACGCGGCATGCATGCATTAAAGCTTTGAGACGCGTGTAAAGGAAGAGAAAGAGCTTTAATGCATGCATGCCGCGTGTCAAAGCTTTAATGCATGCATGACGCGTGTCACAGCTTTAATGCATGCATGCCGCGTGTCAGAGCTCCCTTTGACCTTTTCTACCAACTCAGACTCTCTTTCTCTTTCTTTACATGCATTGAATACTCTCTCTCTCTCTCTCTCTCTCTCTTCTTTTATTTCTAAAACTTTTAATATTTAAAACTTTTAATTTATATATCCAATTTAAAAAAAAATTAATACCTACTCGATGACATCTATCAAACAAGACCCATATTGAATATAATTGTGTGCAAAATAAAATAAAATTGAGGGGTGTGATTTCTTTCACGTTGGAGGATGTGAATTTTTGCATTTGAGGGGTATCAATTCTTTCATTTTGGAGCGTGAATTATGTATTTTGAGGAGTGAGTTGTGTAGAGGATGTGTGAATTGTGCAATTGAGGTGTGTGAATTCTTTCATTTTGGAGGGTGTGAATTGTTCATAATGGGTGTGAATTCTTTTATTTTGGAGTGTGTGAATTGTTCAAAAGGTTGTGAATTCTTTTATTTTAGAATGTATGAGTTCTGCATTTGAGGGATGTGAATTTTGCAATTTTGTGAGTAATTTGTGATATGTGAAATTCGCATTCGAGGGGTCTGAATTTTACATTTAAAAGGGCTATAAAATAAATAACATTTTTTACATCTACCCAATTTCATATTCACAATGGATCTTATTTGAAAGATCTCATGGAGTAGATTTCACGTATATAATTTTTATATAAGATGAATGTGTATAATGAAAGTTATTTTATCTTTAAATCGAAAATGAGAGAGAGAGAGAGAGAGAGAGAGAGAGAGAGAGAGAGAGAGAGAGAGAGAGTACCTACTACAAGCTAGAGAGAGAGCAACTAGAGTTGCTACACCAATCAATGCCCATGACTACTAGCTCGTGATGCAACAGAAAGTTACCCCATTTATTGCCGAAAAGCGGGAAGAGAGAGAGAGAGAGAGAGAGATAGAGATAGAGTGAGAGCGTAATGATATACGCGACAATGGAGAGAAAATTTCATTCGCGCATGAAAAAGGACTTAAGAGAAATGTTTTTGACATGTCAGGTTGGACAGAAAGGTTCTGACGTGCGGCATGCATGCATTAAAGCTTTGACACGCGGCATACATGCGTTAAAGCTCTGACACAGGGCATGCATGTATTAAAGCTCTGACACGCGGCATCATGCATCAAACGAAAAACCCTCTTACACGTGCGCGGGGTTTATTTAGGAGTGAAAGACAAAATAGAGTTTGGACGAAAACCCCCACTAAAAGTGGGGGCGGCTTTGAATTTTCCATTCATCTTTTGCTCCATTTTGATATAATTGGGTCCGATAATATATATTTTCCTTATAATCGAGGGAAAATGGAAATAAGGAGACAAATCATTTGAAAAAACACGATACAAAGACATTTTAATAAGGGTCTGTTTTCTTATTTTCAATAAATGTTTTTACTACGCAATAGTACAATAAAATTATAATTTCTCAACGCATTTTGACTACTCAATGAAAAACTAATTGTGATGCTATACCCATCTCTGATTATCTTGTATTACGAAGCTGAAGCTGGGGACAACCAAGACATAGCAGTTCAGGCTTTACTTTCTAGTGTATACATAAAAAATTTCATATGTTAGTGTGAATAATGAGGCCGAATGATATGAAAATACATAAGATGTCACAAATTCTTGGCGAATTCTATATTATTGGGTCAAGTAAAATTAAATTGGTGGATAAATACTAATATTTGTTATAGAAATTTGTGTGCCGAATAGGTTCGCACAGATATTTATTTTTTATATAGAGAGTTGATTGTTGCTCAGAGAGAACTCATAGCAGGAAATCAATACAATATATATTTTTTTCTTGATTTTTCTAATTTTTGTCGTAAAAAGTGTGCACTTTATTTTGAACTGGTGTATTAAGGATTCTATTATGAATTACCAGGATTGGTGAGTGTTCATAATATAAATTAGAAAAGGCTTTAGAGTGTACATTGACCATCTATTGGAAGACTGTAGACTTTAGTTGGTTGTTTACATAAAATTGATTTGTGGCTGATTTGTTGAGCTAGGTGTTCAACTATTTTGAGTGGGGTGTTCAAATATTTGTAAGTAGGGTATTCAATAATGACTATACTAATTAAAACTAACGTTTTACATGTATTCTAAACAAGAAAATTTTCTTGATGGTGTTCAAGTGACCAGCCAGATGAAGCCGTCTCTGACGACGGGTATATTATAAATCCACAAAAGAGTTTCTTCCCGTTAAATTGCATGAAAAAACAATTTCGTCCATCTGGGTGGAGAAATGGCAATTTGGCCAATGAATTTCGTCCGTTCCAAATTCCAATCAGGCCATCAGGGAGACGGATGAAATTGATCCATAATGTAACTTACAAGGTTACATTTAAAACAATTAGTACTAGAGAGACTAAATTGAAATTTTATGTAAACTAAAGGGATTATTTCTAAAATTTTCCCCTTCAATTTTTGATCCCCAATTTTCCGAATGACAATCCAAAAAATTAAAACAGAAGATTCAGAACAGAGCTAAACCGCAAAGAGCTGAGCGCAGTTCAGTCACCTCTCTCAAAATCTGGTGCCGAATCATGGCTCCTCGGAGGCATCACAGGCTGGTCTCTCTCTCTCTCTCTCTCTCTCTCTCTCTCTCACATATGTGCCGTCCTTAATCCTGTGCATGCATTGAAAATTTGAAATAGAGCTTCTTCTTCTTTTTTTTTTTTAAGTAATTTGAAATAGACTTGCTTTCGATAATCCTGTGCATGCATTGAAAATTTGAAATAGAATTTTTTTTTTAAGTAATTTGAAATAGACTTTTTTTTTTTTTGGGTAATTAATTTGAAATAGACTTGCTTTCCTTAATCCTGTGCAAGTATCCTGGGATGGGTTTTCGTAGTTGTTTAATTTCAGGCTCGTATGCTTGTGTAGCTATGGTTAATCAAAATTAGGCTAAGAGCATCTAGAATCCTTCCCCATTTCAAGACCCAAATTCAAAATTAGGGAAAATTAAAAAAGAAAAAAAATGTTTGTGAGGCTGTTTTGTAAATTTTTTTAAGTAAAGAGTAACTTCTTCAAGCTAGGCCGTTTTGCTTGTAAATTTTCATGTACAATGTTAATTATCAGTTTCATTTCTGTTAGAATTTTTATTAACAAAATATCATTTTATCACAATAACAACTCGACCACATGAATATAGAAATACAACAAGTAAATCAAGAGTACGAAATAGGAAAGATGTTGCCTGTGAGAATGAGAATCGCGTAATCACTATCTCAAGGCTAATATTCCTCCCTTGTGAAGGTTCTACCGGAGTGTACTAGCCCCAAGGTTAAACCCAAGAGCTCACAACCATTCCTCATCCGATGTTCACGACGACAGGGAGATTTGAACGAGTCACAAACCAAGTTGCCCTATAGAAAACAGTATAATAATATTCTAAAACTCTCATTCATTATTTGTGCATACTCTCTATATACTTCCTACACTTTCTCTATTTTCACACCTTCCACCTTTGCACAAATCCCAAATATATAGAGGTAAAAGAATAATTCTCTTTAATGGTAATAATAGCAAATAATAAATCCACTATTAACTTTTTGTGACATAAATGATATTTATATACAATAAGTTTCGTAACGGTCAATCAATGATATTAAGTACGCCCTTCGTCCGTCTTTGTTTGTCCATTTTCGGCATTCGTGCCATGTTTTAAATTGTCCATATCGTTCAATTTATAATGAGTTTCATGATTTTGAAAATTTTGTATAATAGAGCTAATTGAGATCTATCAAACAAGATCTATATTGAATCTTTTTAGAGATTTGTATTAAAAACAATATACAATTTTTTAATAGGTGAAATAGTAAAATTGGACAAACATAGACGGACGGAGGGAGTAATAACATTTTTATTTTTATTAAAATGTTCCAACAATCCCCCACTTTTAATAAAAAAATAAAATATATATATATAAATTTATTTTTATTTTATTTTTTAACCTGAAAATCAAAATGCAATCAGTTTACATAACGTATAGAACCACGCTTAGTGATAACAATATTCCTTTGAAGGAACATAAGAGGCCTATAGCTTGAACTAGATCATTTTAGTCAAAGTTCAACATGTCACACACACAGTACCAATATTGGACATCAATTCGCGGGTTAGTGCTATAAATGGTCATGCACTGAATCTTGATTCTCATGAGGGTTACTAGAGGTCAGCCCGAGCCTCATAGTTGCGGACTCACGATTGCCCTCACTTAGGTGAATCCTCCAAGGGTATAGTGACGGAATGTAACTTGCAGAAAAATATGTCTGCCTTGGATTCATTTAGGGTGTAACCCTTCCTCAACCAGTCACTTCTTCAGCACAATTGCTTTAGGGATGAGCAGGAGAGTCCAAGAGACAATCCCCTTTCATTAAATGAGAGTTGGAACGAGTCACGCAATGTAGATTGTTTTTACCCGTTGAACTTTCTTCATGGGATCTCCAATCACAGAAGATGGGTTATCTCCCTAGGTGACTCCCTGTGGGCTTAAGCCCATCCCCTTCGACATAAATTGGATATAGCCTCAACGCTAGTCCAGTCCCAATTAACAATTTTAGTATGGACCTAGCCTCAATGCTAGTCCCGGGACAATGATTTCATTTCTTATATGGATCTAGCCTCATCGCTAGTCTGGGGCCGATATATTTTCAACGTCGAATCTAGAGGCTTGACCGCTCTTCAATTTATCAACTTGCTAGTGTGCGGTCCTGTGAGAACAAAATCAACAAACTCCAATACACCATTATGATTTCAGGCTATATACATTAACTTCGCCCATGTGAAATTTTTAAGTAAAGATTTTCTATATAAAATATTAATACATCTTACTACACCTGTTTCCAAGAAACATATAACCAACATTCCCACAATAAGTAACACCCCCCACATTTCTAAAAAATATGTAGAAGATTATAAATCAAACCAAACTGTTATGTTCTTAACTTGTAAGAACTTGTACAGTTTAGCTGTCCACGAAAAATATACAGACAATGATAATATCAAGCAATCAGAAAGTACTAAGTAGCCCTTGTAGGCTTTGGTAATTCTGAACCCTAAGCATACAATAGCTTGGAATTGTATCACACTCCATCTAATATTAAGTCATTCTCCAATATTGGTGACTAAAAGATGCCACTAAGTGTAAAGTAATACAAATTATTTGCAAAACCACAACTATGACATTCACATTAACCAATTAACCGGAAAGAGAAAAATCGATTTTAATATTTATTTTTATATGAGTCAAAATAGACAAAATTATGATGTTTAAACTCAAACGAACACCAAAAACAATCCCTCTGATTCTTTCAAGTGATTTAAGACCTCGTGCATAGTGCTAAGAATAAGAAGACAAAATCATAATCCCACTGTGACAAATTCGCAAATGTAGAAATACTCATGCAATATTATAATAATGGTTTAATACTTTCATTTTTGCACAGAAGAAGAAATTTTTCTTTCTATAAATAAGATGTATACACTTAACTTTCTGAGTCACAAAAAGAGAACTTGATTACCAGTACTAACTTAACATTATTTTCAGCTTACAAACAAGTTTTAATGTTCAATATATCACATTACAAGTTCTGAAACTTACAAAAAATAATTACGCTTCAACATTCCCCCACAAGTTTCAAAAATTCAAACAACCAAGGCGACATAGTAAATGCAATAGAAAATACACCTTCTCACTTCAAAATCATATGTTTGCAAAGTAACTTAACAAGAGCATTTATTACCACGGGTTAAAAATCTTAGTAATCCAATATCAAGAGATTGCAACCGGAAAATAATCAACAAAAAAGCTACAAACAACCCAACGGCACTCTTGTATAAAAGAGTTGTCAAAAGTTACTCAGCAACTCTAAATAGACAACCATAGTAGGTATATAATTTTCTAATCTTATCCAAGAACTCTTAGCTATACGACAAATGTGGTTATATGCACCATTGTGACAATGCCATTAGTAAATATCATGTGAATATGAATCACCTTTTGTACACATGAAAAACTAATGAGAAGGTATGAATGACTTATAATTGTGTGATAAAGCATTTGTCAAAAAGTAACAGTCAAAACAATAAGGGCTCATTTCAATGGTGTTTTAACAAGAGGGATGACTGGGTTGGGCAATTTAGTCGTGCTTCTCCATATTGAACATCCGGTTGGCTGGCCATTCAGTCAGCCCCCTCCCGCGGACTAAATAAAAGCAGGGGGTGCTTCTTAGTCAGCCCCCTCCCGCGGACTAAATAAAAGCAAGGGGTGCTTCTATTTAGTCATGGGGGTTGAGGGTGGTGGAATTACGTGGGTACCCCAGATCCCCTTCTTCTTCTTCTCTATTTCGGCAACAAATACATCAAAACTCACCAAAAAAATTAAACCTTTGAAGTAAAATAATTCCTGATCTACCAGCAAGAAAGAGATCAAAATCGATATGTTTACTGGTAAAAGATCATCGTGCAGAAAAAGCTCTCATAATTATACCTTTTGTCGTTGGACCTTTCCTCGTCGGACCATCATTGATGAGCGCGCGTGCACACACAGATGGTGGTGGTGGTGGTGGTGGAGGTTGATCGGCCATGGAAGACGAAGAGGGAGTAATAAAAGTTCTGAGAGCTCTTTTGTGAGAGAAGAGAAGATGAAGAGAAGATTTAGGCTATGTTTGGAAGTTGAGGAAAGAAGTGGAAAAGAAGAGAAAATTAAAAAAAATTCCTCTCATTTGTTTGGTTTCCAAATAGAAGGAGAAAGGAAAGGGAAGAGAAAGGAAAATGAAGAGAAATTAACTACTTTTTTTCTCTTCTTCTCTCTCTCTCATGATTGTAAATTTTCCTCTACTCTTTCACAAACCAAACAAAAGAAAAAAAGACAGGTTTCTTCCCCATTTCTCCTTTTTTATTTTCTCTCCTCTTCCACAACTTCCAAAAACAGCCTTAGATCTGTTTTCCTTGATATTATCGATATAAACAAGGAGTCTGGGAAAATCATCCTGTGTGGTTGCCACGGTGCAACAAATTAAGGCACCTAATTCATAAGGTTTATTGTATTGTATTTTGTATTATAAATTTCTATTAGGTATTTTTTACTCAAAACCCTCTACCACTAAAATGTACTTTTAATATTTAATATTTTTAAATTACATAAAAATATTACAATGAATTATTATAAATCAATTGCTGAAAAGTATAACAAAATTGCACTTGGTATAACATAAAGAAAATTATTTAAATGCATAATCTAATATGTGCATTCACAGGGGTAAAATAGTCATTTGACTGATTTTTATGTCATCTACCCTCTTTATCCCTCTTTTTTAATCATCCAAACCATCGACTATTTAATCTTCCATTCTTAACTGTCGCATCAGTGTGGGACCACCCTTCTTATTTAATCCCCTCGACTATTTTATCTCTCGTAGGCCTTGTTTGGATGCAGTACTAAAAAGAAGGATGAAGCAAACTGGCCGGATGAGAAGGTGATGGGACGTTTAGCCCATGGTTTGGGAACAAAAACCCACCCTGACAAAATAGCCGCCGGCTAAATAATCAGGGAGAACCTGGACCATGTTTAGTCATGGGGGATGAGGGTCGTCGAATTACTTAAATACCCCACAACAACCAACAAATAGAGATTAAAATTTTTCAGATCTAGAAATTTCATAACAAATACAAATGATTGGGGGAGAAAAAACGTATCTGGGTGTGGGATTTGCCGGACCATCGCCGTCATTGTTGTCGTCGGACCATCGCTGTCGTTTACGTCGGAGCTCTGCCGTCGGACTAGTCCTCTGTATCTGGGTTTAGGAAGAGGAAGAAGAAGATATGAGAGAGATTGGCTCTCTCTCTCTCCTCTGCTAGATCTTTATTGTAGGTGTAAAAATTACACTTTACCCCCTCTATTTAATTTGGTAATTCCCTCAAGCCCTAAATTATGACCCCATAAAAAAATAGTAGCTCTAATAAAATTAAATTTTTATTTATTAGAAACAAAAATATATATATACTTGTAATATTTAATATTCTTCATTTATGTAAATAATTAAATTAAGTATTATAGAATTATTTTTTGGATTTGCATAATTATTTAAATGTATACTTTAATATGGGCATTAACAAGGACAAAATAGTCATTTGACTGATTTTTACATCATCTACCCTTTTTATCCCTCATTTTTTATCCATCATCCAAACCATGTACTATTTAATCCTCCCTTCTTAACTGTCACATCAATGTGGGCCCACCCTTCTTATTTAATCACCCTTACTATTTTATCCCCCTACTATTTAATCCCTCTCAAACTAATACGTCATCCAAACGGGCCATTACTATTTAATCCCTCCAAAACTAATACGCCATCCAAACGGGCTCTAGGTTGCAATAGTGCAATAATTCTAGACAATGTACCGCAATAGTCATTATAAATATTCAAGAGCCTAGACTTTAACTTTCACCGTAGTAACTGAAACTTAAATTACCGTCATTATTATTGGGGAGTGAATTGAGCGAATTTGATCTCATTACCCATCATCACATATCCCCAATGACAGGTACATCCAATGGCATACATTACCAAAATAATTTGATTACAACTACGAAGAAGCAAAGCACATGAGTTACTTCCGATTCAATTTTTCCTAAACTGACAATCTTAAAGACTTCTAAAATTTTCGGAAAAGAACACCTACCTAGTTCGACAAATGACTAAAACACAACAAATTTTTTATTTTTTCCCATCAAATTCGAAACCCCTTTTCCCAAAAGATGTTTAAAGCATTTTACTGAAGACAAGTAATGTAAGCTTTAACCCATATCTTTGGCACCATTAATATTATAGCTATTTGAGACTGACAACTAACATTTCTTCATGTGGTTGAGCTTTGTTTCCACCGGAGATGTGAAAGAACTGTAAATGTTGATACCATACACGCTATATGGCATTACCAATTTTAGGATGGCTTAGAGCATTGGAGGTCCCCTAGCTCTTAGACCAGCCAATTCATTACTTCAATTAAACAACAACATGAAAGTTGATCTCGAGATAGAAAGAAAGCCAATTTAATCATATCACAGCTTTTACACATTTCTCAACTCTATGTATGGGAAAGTCAAAACCGGAAACATGTCAATAGCATAACGCAAGATCTATCATCCACGTACTAGTCATTAGCCAAGCATGCACTGTTCCGATTTATTGAGAGATAATATTAGCCTTAAAATGTTAGAATTTTTATTCACAAAATATCATTTTATCACAATAACAACTCGACCACATGAATATAGAAATACAACAAAGTAAATCAAGAGTACGAAAATAGTAAAAGTAGGAAAGATGTTGTTTGTGAGAATGAGAGTCGTGTAATCACTGTCTTAAGGCTAATATTCCTCCCCTCGTGAAGGTTTCACTGGAGTGTACTAGCCCCAAGGTTAAACCCAAGAGGTCACAAGCATTCCTCATCCGACGTTCACGACCACCGGAAGATTTGAACGAGTCACGAACTAAGTTGCCCAACTCTATAGAAAATAGTATAAGAATAGTCTGAAACTCTCGTTCATTATTTGTGTATACTCTCTATATACTTCCTACACTTTCTCTATTTTTCACACCTTCCACCTTTGCACAAATCCCAAATATATAGAGGTAAAAGAATAATTCTCCTTAATGGTAATAATAGCAAATAATAAATCCACTATTAACTTTTTGTAACAAAAATGATATTTATATACAATAAGTTTTGTAACGGTCAATCAATGATATTAAGTAATATCATTTTTATTTTTATTTAAATGTTCCAACAATTTCTATGGTCAATTGTACTATTTATTTGACACACATTGTGCTCGTATTTTAATAAAGACAAGCTAACTCTTCTGATCGGGGTAGTTTTTCTCACAAAAGTCTGAGCTTCCATTAATCATTCGTTTTAATTTGCTATTCGTTATGAATTCTGTACATTTTCCGTCTCATTTGGTTATGTCTATTGATCAATGACTTAAAGTTCCCTTTACTAGGAGGTGAAAGGGAAAGAGAAAGCAACAGGAGAACAAAATTCCGGTGAGGGCAATGATACGATCAGCGCCTTGCCTGTAGATGTTCTCCATTACATCCTCAACTTCCTCTCTACCAAAGAGGCCATACGAACTTCCATATTATCGAGAAAATGGGAACACATGTGGACCTCTATTTCCAACATTGATTTGAGAGACTATAAGGAAGATACCAGTTTCTTGGATTTTGTCGATAGAGTTCTTTTTCTTCACGATGCCTCAGATATTAAAAGCCTTCGTCTACAATCAGCTGTGGATGTGAATTCTTCTCGTGTTAATTCATGGATCTCTGCTTCGATAAGGCACAACATTGAAGAGCTGAATCTGACTTTGAAGTGGAAAACGCAGCCTGTATTGCCTTGCTGCCTTTTCACTTGTCAATCCCTAGTGGTATTGAAATTATCTATGGAGTGGCCTTTGAAAGTTCCAAGTTTGATTCAATTCTCGAACCTTAAGACTCTGGAACTTTCAGAAGTTACATTTTCAGATGATAACTCCACACAATATCTTTTCTCTAGTTGCCCAGTGCTTCAGGAGTTGGCCTTGGTGAACTGTGGATGGGAGAATCTAAAGACTATAACGATCTTTATTCCCACATTGAAGAGATTGACTATTGATGGAATACAGGATCCTGAGGGTGTCCTCAGTTGTGTAACCGAAGTTTATGCTCCAAATCTTATCCATCTCGATTGCACTTATTGCATGAGGGTTGACTTTCGTATTTACGGCCTATCTTCCGTAGTTGAAGCATCTATTTGTATAAATGAACCAATCCCAGATCGAGTAGTTATCCCTCGAGTGCTTCGGTTACTTAATGGGATTTTCAATGTTAAGAAACTGTCGATTGCAACTGCTACGCTTGAGGTATGTAACTTGTTTACTTTGAATTATCTATGTAGAAAAGCTGGAGTTGTTTAGTTAACAGTACCATGCTTATGCTTGTGGCTTGCCCGGAAATTAAATCTTCACAGTACTAATTTGTTGGTGTGTTTTGGTGCCAAGTACCTCACGGTGTTTAAAAGTCTCTTGGGCCTTCTTCCTACGTTCTACAACATGACCCATTTGGTGCTGGATGGTCAAATTTATGATGATTCCTTTCGAGTTCTGATTGACCTACTCGAAAAATCACCTAATCTGGAGTCTCTTACTTTGGAGCAGGTACGTATCTAGAGGAACTGGTTTGTCTCCTGTCCATTTGGTGGATTGAACCTTGTTGTTCAAGCCCGTGGGACTCCCCAAGGGTCTCTTTTTCGTCACCTGAGTCGTTCATTTGACTTGTATGAGTCGCATCTAGGAAGAAAACAAACAAATCAACCTGATACTGGAGTAACAGCCGCATGATTTTATCAGTTATATTTGCCTTAAAAAATGGTTTTGTCAACCATTTTTCAACGCAGGCCCTGGAGAGCACAGTCGAGCCAATGGACTGGGGACAATTCATTCTATCTTCTTGGTTTTCCCTGTCCTTGTGAATTTTTCCCATTTCCACTAACAGATATTATATTGGTTTCATCTATATCTTTTAGATCAATGAATATTTCGACGAGGCTGATTGGATGTGGGGAAGAGTACCTTCTTGTTTCACATCTTCCCTGAAAACTGTTCATATGGATTTTTTTGTGAAGGGGGCAGAAGAAACGCGGCTTGTAAGGTTTTTGTTAGAACATGCAACAGTTTTGGAAAGATTTACTTTCCATAGTTTGTCAGGAGAACTGAAGAGTCGAAAGGTCCTCCGTCGATTGAACAAGCTTCCCAGAGGTTCAAAAGGTTGTGTTATTGTTGATTTACTTCCAATCTGAACTTGTATTCTTCGACATTGCTGAGTTAAGATGCCGGAATTTCCGGCTCCCTGTTGGTATTTGCTCATTTCCTTGTATATCGAAAACAGTTACTGAGCATGTGTTCTGTGTTCACCTTACATGAACGGTGTCCTACTACTCATCTTGAAAAGCTTCGGCAAGAGGAATGGTGTAGAAATTGTATCTTGTTTCTTTGATACAGATCACCGATATCGAGATAAATCTCCAAATTGTTAGTTGATGATCGCAGAGGATTGCCTTGTCGTCGTTGTCGAGCAATTGATCGGCAAATTTGCCAAAATAAGATTTGTGGAGCAATCTGTTACACATGCTGCATTAAGGCTTTATGGGTTGTGTAATTCTTAAATTTGTTCGTCTGGAAAAACAAATTACATTCTCTCCCCATAAAATTTCCTCCACTTTTGTTTGTCTGCAGCCAAACTATAACTTTGGCTCCCAAAATGGCTTTTCCGTTGGAGATGCACCTCCGAGTTTCAAGCATGAGAGTTTAGGAGGGAGCAGACCTTTAAGTCTCAATCTTTGACTAGCAAACTGTCCCATCATTCAAGCTAGATTCGAAAACTTGATGAGAAACAAAAAAAGTTCTAATTCTTTTCTATTAACGAACTGAATACACTCTCAAACTCGAATAGTATGATTCATTTAAGGGTGTAAACGGTTCAGTTTGGTTTGGTTTAGGCATTTTTCCAATCCAAACCAAACATTCAGTTCGGACATTTTACAAATCAAACCAAACCAAACCAAATACTAATAGTTCGGTTTGACCCGTTTATTCAGATTTCCAGTTTGTTACTCGGGCATTTTATAGTAAACTTGACAGCAAGAGTTAACAGAGACAAGAATTCTATAATATACATGATTACAATATCTTCTACACAATTATGAACAAACTTCAAAAAAAAGAAAGAGTCGAGTTATATCTCTCCAAAGGAATTGCCCTCAATACTCTTACCAAATATATAGTTAAACATTGAATACACCAGCAGCAATGCAAGTTCCAACAGAGCTTAAGTTTTAATACTCCCTCCGTCCCAAAATGGATATCCCAAAATACTGATCATGCCTCTGAAAAATCATTTATAGTTTTTAAGTTGTAACGAATTATATATGCAATATCGATCTTGTTTGATATATTTTGCTTAGTTTTATTTAACAAAGTCTTTAAAATCGAAAAAAGGATTATAGATTGCTATAGAAAGATGATTTTGAGGATTGTAAATAGTAATTTTGGATATCCATTTTGGGACGGTGAGAGTATAAAACAAAGTTTAGAGATTACAATCTGCAAGGTGATGTAAATTGCAATATGGATGATTTTTACTTTCACCCTATCGGAAGCATTCTTAAAGCATAAGCTACAATTAAAATTCAAGAGAGCATGAGAATTGAATGTGACCTACCTGAGGGCATCTCCAATCCGTACTCTTTTTCTTGTATTTGGATGCCAGCAAAGATGCACTTTCTGAAATTTTTGCTGAAGAATGCAACTATGTTGGAGAGGATGATATTATACTGCAAGTCTGTGTTATCTGAAGATTTGGAAAAGGAAGCGGAGGTCATCACCCACTTAAGAGCATTTCCAAGAGGATCAGAAAGCTGTATTATTGTGTTGCTTTGAGACCTTTCATCGACTTTCTCAGAAACTCGGTGTTCTATCGCTGATCGTTTCAAGATATCTAGTAGTATTTGTCTATTTTTCAAACCACTTTGCAAATTTTCTCAAAAGTTTGTTGGGAAACACTCAAGGATTTGTGTACTTCTGAACTGTTTGAGCTCCAATTAGGAGAGGATCATGAGATGTTGTGTTGTTTTAATTTAATATTTTACAATTTATATTTTATTGGAGTTAAATAATAATATGTCGGAGAAATAATTGGAGTTAGTTTTTTACCTTGACTTGGTCTCCAAATTATTCTCCTACAAACAAGCCACTTTCCTACTTTTCTTATAATTGTTGCTACGTAATAGGATTGTTTGGTTTTCCTAATAGATTATAACGTTGGTTGTTCCTATTTTAACTCCAAATAATCAGAATTCCGCAACAAACTAATGTATATGGAGTTGCTTATAAATTAACGTTGGTTTTGCTTTCCTACACACAACAATTCTCTCTCTCTCTCTCTCTCTCTCTCTCTCTCTCTCTCTCTCTCTCTCGATATCGAACCTGCTTTGAATCCATAACCACGAAAGTTACTGCTCCCTTTTCTTCTCCCATCACCAAAATACAAGTGTCTCATAATATATTCCTATTACACTTGTTTATATTTTGATCACTTGCCGCATATATTTCGAGTGTCGGGAAACAATATGGTTTGTGAGTTTGCTTCGCTGCACAGAAGGAGGCTCGTAGGTCGTTGTGACCTACCAAACTGGGCTCTCATGGGAGAGCTCCCATTAGAACTTGTGATCTGATTTCCAAACTGTGCTCTCTTTAGCTGATGTTTTTTTCTGCCCGCTAAAGATCATTTCCTTTTTTTCTGTGAAATTGTGGTTTGTATCTTTATACATTCTAGGAAGAACTCGGAGAAATAGGTGGCTGCTAAATTTGGTTTGTGGTTTAACCGTTTTGGCTGATCTTTGTGTAGTTTATCCATCTATTCTATTATAGTGCAGGAATTAACCTTTTTGGACCTTTTTTTTAGCTCTACGGAAGTCGAATTTGACAAGGGTTAATAAATAGCAACCAGATTGGATTGTGAGTCCAATTGCTTAAATATGCCTCCAGAAGTGATACTTTAATTTGGGATTGATACTTCAAGAGCTTCATTCAGGATAAACACGCACAAAAAAAAAATGAATTCTTTAGCTCTTCACCCGCCACACAAATGGATATTAATTATTCAGATCTCCCTAAGAAATCATTTGTTGAATTACAATTTCAAGATGATAACTTTGGATCGAGAAGCCTTATATCTTCCTCTGAAGACACCTCTTTGAAACTCTCTTGATGTTGAACAAAACCATTTGAAACAACACAATGTAGATCCCGAGATAGACAAGAATATCAATTTCGCCAATCAGCCCCTTAACAGAACCATTTGAAAGAGCGGGGATGTCGATATTTTTGGGGGTAACAATACTGGTTCTGGGATTAACAGGGCAGTTTTTAACTTCGCTTCAATGAAAATATCGACATCCCCACTCTTTCATCTCTATCACTTTCTCTGTAATCTGTATCAACAAAAATGCTCTGGTCAATGAACTTCAATCTGCCTCACCAGGTATGAACTCTCCTCCTCCTCTCAAATTAATGGCACATTTCATGGTATATTATGTATTCTCTCAGGTATGTTTTTACTTCAGTTACTGAATGTGCAGAAAGCTAGATGAGCCCTTGAATTCTTGTGTTTATATTCTAATCCAGAAAATCACATACTGACTGTTCTCTCTTTGTTTGATTGGGTATTTGGTAGTTCAAAATGGAGGGGGAGAGCTGATGTGGGCACAAATGGAGGAGAAAAAAGTAACTCATGCCAAGACTGATTGGGTGTAGACCAATTGTAAGTCATCTCCTTACCATTTTCGTCAAACATGATGGTGTTACATCAATCCAATAAAATAATCAGCTCCAAACACCCCCTAGACCTCAATTAGACCTCATAATCTTTTTCCAATCCTTTTTTACCGGGGCATGCAGCTCCACCTTGTGTTCAAAAAATGCACTAAAAATGTGCATTTGTTGTATACAATTTCACTTTTCTTTAATATTGTTGGTACTGAATAATTTTTCTATTGCCAAAGTAAACATTTACAACAAAACAAAATAAAACAGGCGTAATAAGTTTTCAACCAAAATAAACATGTTCATTTAGTATTGCACTTTTAGCCTCCTTTATGGGAGCTATGCTAGAGCCTATTATGCCAAGACCGAACGAGACAAAACTTCGAATTGTTTTTTCATCGACAAGTGATTCTTTATCATCTAGTACTGCACTTTTAGCCTCCTTCACAATGGTGATATAGATGACTCTAAGAAGCACAACAAAATTAATTAACTGCACTAGACTGCCAAACCAATTACAGTTTCCTTCCAATGACCACTTAAATAGAGGAACATATGCATAAGAAAATGCAAAGAAACCGAGTCCAGCCCAGTAAAATAAATGCAGTTTGATTGCAAAGACTTCTGTGGGCACATAGAGATGTGGGTAGAGGAAGCCTCAAAAAGTGAAGGCCGAGCTGTAGGTCACGTGACCTGCACTGAGTTGGTGGCTGACTGGGCTTTTTCCTTGAGCAAAGCAGATTAGCTTGCCTTCTTGTTATCCAAAAGTTGGTCGAATCGGTTGAGCCCCTGCCCTAGAACGTCGAATGAAATAGATGGCTAGGTTCTCTTTCTACGACCTTTTTGATATGATAAGCCCAGACCCCGTCCCTGTCCCTGTCCCCCTATCCCTTATGTTTAGGAGCAGAATTCACCCAAGTACGACCATTCTTGTGGTGGTACGGAAGGCATGGACTCTACAAAGGTCCTACGTCCCCTTTAATAATAAGGGAAAGAAAGCCTATGTTGTTTGGTAGAGACAAGAAGAGAAAAGAATTGTTTTAGGTGTTAACGAACCCCAAATACAAAGGACTTTATTTATATTATGAGAGAGAGGAATACAATATGTAGCTAGCCAATGTGGGACAAATAATAATAATAATGCTAATAAAGCTATTCTAACACTCCCCCTCAAGCTGAAGAATAAATATCGCAAAATTCCAGCTTGTTACATAAGAATTCTAAACGTGGTTTAAACAACGGCTTGGTGAAAATATCAGCCAACTGAGCTCCTGTAGATACAAATGGAGTAGATAACACACCACCATCTATCTTCTCGCAAACAATGTGACAATCTACTTCAATGTGTTTCGTTCTCTCGTGAATACCGAATTCGAAGCAATATGTATGGCTGCTTGATTATCACAATGCATAGGAATAGGTAACAGCACACCAAAGCCTAACTCCTCGAGTAAACCTCTCAACCACACAATTTCGCAAGATGTGTGTGCCATGGTTCGATACTCACTTCTGCACTGGACCTTGCAACAACCGTCTATTTCTTGCTTTTCCATGTGACCAAATTGCCTCCAACAAAAGTACAGTACCCAGTTGTGGACCGTCTATCAGATGGTGATCCTGCCCAATCAGCATCGGTAAAGGCTTCAACACACCACGTGGTTTCGAACTGGGTTTGTGGTTTTTTTTTTTTTTTTTGGTCAGGTTTTTGAACAAGGGTTACGTATGAGGATCGATCTATGGTTCTGAGGGTTGATTGATGGTCAAATTGAGTTGTAGGGTTTTGATTTAGGGTTTTCTGGCCGGTAGATATCTAAAGTTAGGGGTTTTCTAAGGTTGACGATGATGAAAGGCTTATTTAACGTGGGTTGGGTTGAGTTAACTAGGGTGGGTTTGTATCACGCTTTGATACCATGTTGTTTAGTAGAGACAATAAGAGAAAAGAAGTGTTTTAGGTGTTAACAAACCCAAACATAAAAGACTTTATTTATATTATGAGAGAGAGGAATACCATCTGTAGCTAGCCAATGTGAGACAAATAATAATAATGCTAAAAAGTTATTCTAACAGCCTCAACCAGAACCACATTCCTTTTGCGTGCAAATGTAGCTAAGTGACTAACTCTATTGGTCATAGTTTCCTGCTGTTGTGGCTGGTACTCATTTGTGTGCGCGTGAACCAACCCAACAAACAAGGAAAGGATGCTTATCGGGGCATTTGAGAATGATTCGAGCCGTATGAAGGGAAACTCCCCACTGACTTGGCCTGGGCCTAAGTGAAAGCGAAGTGGTGGGCCTCCCTATCTCAACTAGGGGTATGCTGGGATTCACGAAAAGAGCAGCACCTTACGGTGTTCATGACCAATTAGATCCTAACGTATCAGTAGGTACCAGAGGAGATTGCTATGATCGCTACTGAATTCGTATCGAATAGATGCGACAAAGTGTCCCAATCATTGTGCAATGTCTTAATCAAATGCCTAGTGGCATGATCAAAGCGGATGATCGTAAGCTATGTCCTCCATCACGAGGTCGAATGAAATTTATCCACGGAATTGTGCGCCTTGTGAAACGTAGATCATAGCTGTTCTTAACTAAGACTTAGGTTAAAATCCATCTCGGAACCTTGTGGGTCAGGAGTAAAGCATCTTGAGGTTGGCGCATCTCGTTGGGCGTGGAGAAGCGTTGGGAACTGCAATTTCTTACTTCAGAGCTGTTTATGTTCCCATCCCCCCACCCCGGTATAGCGCTTTGCTTCCGGTTCTTCGGAAGAATCAGTTGACTTCTCCCTTCTTTCCTTGATCTGGGGGGAAAAGGAACTGTCTACTAGTTGGGAAGCTAGACATCAAGTAAGTGGCTTGATGAGGATAAGTAACCAGACACGCCAGAGTTGGCTGCTAGCACAACAGGGTGGTGCCTTACCGCACCACAGGCAGGCTCACAATAAGCGCTCGTGGCGGGGCTTCAGGATTCCAATGTACTGTGCCCAAAATCAGAACAAGCTTGCCGGCAGACCACTGTCGTCCCATTCTTGAGTGAGCTAGAGCGCAACCATCTTATCCACTGAACTAGCTAGAAGCTATTGTTTTGGGTCGAAGCACTAAAGTAAGAGAAAAGGACCGGGAAATGCGGCAACATAGGAACCCTGGGACTCCCTACCAATAAGGAAAATGGAAGTGCGCTCCTGCACACCAGTTAAAAAAGCCCTTTCCCTTTTTAAAAAAAGAAGTAAGCTTCATAGCTCCAACCTAGTAAAGGGGTGTTGATTCCTTTCGTATAGGTTGAGTTGCTAGATACAAGATCCTCTTAGTAGGCTGGACCAACATCCAGTTGAGAGAGGGCAGTCTTTAGAAACAATAGGCTGGGAAAGAAAGAGAACGCTTCACGTTTGCTTATCTTCTTCCCTCCCTATGAGTAGAAGTAGCACAAAACTGCATTTGTCTTCTTTGCAATCAAAACTCCATTTATTTTACTTGGCTGGGCTCAGCCTCTTTGCATTTTCTTATGCAAATGCTACTTTATTTAGTGGTCATTGGAAGAAATTGTTACTGGTTTGGCAACCTACTGCAGCTAATTAATTTTGTTGTGCTTCATAGAGTCATCTATATCACCATCATGAAGGAGGCTAAATGTGCAATGCTAGATGATAAAGACTCACTAGTCGATGAAAAGACAATTTGGAGTTTTGTCGTGTTGGGGCTTGTCGTATTAGGCTCTTGCATAACTCCCATAAATGAGGCTCTAGTAAATGCTATTGCGGAGTTAAAGAGAGCTATCGTCGACAGGGACCCTTTCATTTTTATAAAGAGGCTAGAGGCAGAGTCTCTTATAGAGCAAAGAATCAATCAACAAGAGAAGTATAAGAAGGCGTTGGATGCTATTGATCGGTTAACCATTAAAAAAAAAAAAAAATAGAGCTTTAAAAGAAGAGCAGGAAATTTTTAAAAAGAAGTACTCAAACCCTCTATGAACTGGTTTTAGAGGATTAGAAGAGTGCTAAAACAGGAGGGACGTCTTCAGGATTTTTGTTTAACTGTGGCAATAATGTAAAGAAATTTTTTGTACATAAAACTCAATCTGAAATGAACATGTTTATTTTGGTTGAAAATTTATTACACCTAGTTTATTTTGTTTTTTGTACATGTTTACTTTGGCAAAAGACAAATTATTTAGTACCGACAATATTAAAGAAAAGTGAAATTGTACACAAAAAATCCACATTTTTTGAACACAAGGTGGAGCTGCATGTCCCCGTGAAAAAGAATAAGAAAAAGATTATGAGGTCTAAAAGAGCTCTAGGGCGTGTTTGGGGCTAACTATTTTATTGGATGGATGTAACATCATCATGTTTGACGAAATTTATGAGATGACTTACAATTGGCCAACACCTAATCAGCCTTGGCATGAGTTACATCCTGTGCCAAGTAGCCCTATAAATTAAACTTAAGTTATGCACTATAATATTGTTGCCTCCGTCTTCATAAAAGATTTGCTTAAAATTTGTTTCTTTATCTTCGCTGTACCTAGGTAATTTGCACACTTCATGTCTGCCTTCCATCATTGAGAATCAGTTCTCGTTCTTCAAATTTGCTCGCCAATATGCCATGCAGGGTTTGCTCCGGTTGGTATTTTTTACTGCGTATTCAAATCACATTGTGGTTGCAAATCTCTTTTTCAAACATGAATAAGTTAACAATGGAATTGATCATTGATTTGTAATTGGAGTTCAATGATTTATTACGAGGAATGATAGAGAGTTTTGAGCTAGGAGAAATTGTGTTGACGGATGGAAACCAAATTTGGATTGTCCAAGTTGAAGAAGATAAAATGCTGGATGCTACGAGCTTCGGCCATTTCTGCATGGCTGTTGAGTTGCATCCACTTGACTACATAATGGTGGCAGTTTCTTGGGATCTGGAAGTTCGAGTTGTTGTCTTTGAATCAACGGACAAGTCAGAGAAGCTCTATGATTGGCTTTGATCAGTTTGGATGACGAGGACATATTTTGTGGGGTGGTTCTTCTTGCTGCTATCCAGTGAGCTATGCTTACCCTCTTTTTGTCAAGTGGTCATATGGGTATGAAGACATATCTTGTGAACTTAAACTCCTGAATGGTTAATCTCTGGAATTGTATAGTTTATCCTCTCTGAATTAGTTTGAAGATACTTTCAAATATAATTTTGTGGAATTAGCTGTGAGGAAACCTTTGATGTTCTCTTGTGGAATACGCCCGCAGTCTACACAACAAGAACAATACTTCGACTGCTTTTTCTGAGATGTTCTCTTGTGGAGGTTTCTAAAAATCAGGCTAGTTGACTTCCTTTTATGGTCTATTTTGGATGTGATAGTGCCAGGTATTTTCTGCCCTTTTTTTTTGGATAATTATCTGCCTCTTTCCCGCTCTCTTTCTCTCTGCATTATTTTCTCTGCACTAAACATAAAAGGAAATAGAAGAGAAAATGGTAAAATCAAGGTTCGAGATGGTTTGTGTTTTATGTGGTAGTACCAGGGGCAATAGAGAAACCTACAGAGATGCGGCCACTTAGGCAACGAATTGGTACCCTTTCATACTATTTTTTGCTTCCAGTTCACACGAGAATGATTTCGTGTTTTTGCCTTATCTATTTTAAGAAATGTTCGTAGGAGTACTTGTTTGTTACTCCAATTTGTGAAGATTGACAGGGGTCTTGTGTATGGAGGAGGGAGCATTGGCCTAATGGGTTAGGTTCCAAAAGGAAGAATGGGAGGGAAAGGCCCTAAAATATCGAAATTGCCGTTCACAATTAATCTAAAAGTTCACTTCCATTTATGTGACCTATCTTCCTTGGTCAATGGATCTATTGACCTTCCATATCGAGTTATGTTGCAGCAAGATGTTTCTCCTTGTGTGATAGGAGTGCTTTCTGGGATTTGCAATGTTAAATATCTAGCAGTATGAGATGATACCCTTCATGTATGTTTGTCTCTTCTTTTGCAGTATTGTTGAAAGAAAAACCAGAGTCGTTTGGGTAATGGCAACAGAATTCAGTTCCGGTAACTGCAACAAAATTCAGAATGAACGACGAAAAACAAACCTTCTCAATACTGATTGGTTGATTGTTTGTTTGTGTTTTGTGGTGCCAAGTCTCTGACCTATGTCGTGGATCGTCTGTCTACATTTCACAATTTGACCGATTTGGAGCTGTAGTAGTTACTTGACTGGAAATCTGATCAACTTGCTTGAAAAATCACCTAAGCTAGAGTTTCTCGACTTTGCTCCGGTACATCTCCGATCTATTTCATTGCTTAGGGACTATTTTTGTCGGTCTGCTATATTATTAAAGGCATTTACTAAATTGGTTTCATAGGAGTTTCGAATTTGGTTTTTTGCTGTTTTGGGCTTCAACCCAGACAATATCCATGACCATCATGTTGATTTGATCCTGGAAAGATTACCTCCATGTTGTTGCGCTGGAACGTTTAGCCTTTCTTACATTGAAGGGAAGCCGGCAGAGATGCACTTTCTAAATTCTTGTTTAAGAATGCAACTTTGTTTGAGAGGATGATATTATACTGCGAGCCTGTATTATCTGAACACTTGGAAAAGGAAGCAGCGGAGGTCAACACCTATTTAGGCCATCTCTAGTACACTACCTAAAAAATGCTCTCTAAAGTGCACACCTAAGCACATGTGGGACCCTATTTTATTTGCTAAGAACTTAGTTAGCTAGCTAAAAAGAAATTCACTTTAATGGGGCTCCCTAAAAATGCTCCCTAAAGTGTATGTGGGACTCATTTAAGTGGGCCTCTATAACCAAAAAAATAATGGCATATTTGATGTTATAAATGCCAGCAACTTTCTCTCTCTTCTTTCTCTCTATCTCTCTCCTCTTTCTCTCTCCTTAAGTCCCTCCCCAAATTTAGGTAGTCACTTAGGGCACTTTAGGTAGTGAGGGGTGCTACCTAGGATTTTAGGGAGCCAACTTTTGTGCACTAGAGACCATTTTTTGAGGTTTTTCTTAGCTAACTATTTAGGGCACTTTAGGTAGTGATTTTAGGTAGTGCACTAGAGATGCCCTTATGACCATTCCAAGAGGATCAGAAAGTTGTGCTATTGTGTTGCTTTGAGACCTTTGATCGACTTTCTCGGAAGCTAGGTGTTCTGTCGTTGATCGTTTCAAGATATCAAGTAGTACTTGTCTATTTCAAGCTCATTTCAAACGACTTAGCAAATTTGCTCAAAAGTTTGCTGGAAAACACACAAGGATTTGTTTCCTTCTGAACTGTTTAGGAGAAGATCATGGGATGTTGTCCAGACTTTTTTTATCTAAATGATTTTGTATTTTGCAGTGTTTGTGAATTGTGAAACTATGGATGAGATCAAGCTTTTCCTTTATATGGACAATTTTATGTGGAAAGACTAATGGGCCTCGTGAAATATCTACTAGGCCTATAACAAAAAAAAAATATTGTCTTGGGATAATTCACGTACTTATAAAGTTATTGCGCCGTCAAGACAATAGGAAGTATTACGTATGAATTCACAACCATACAAACATAGTTGCTTACAAACGTTCATCGTATGGATTTTTTTTTTATCTGTACTGATGGGTTCATTGGTTCATTATTGACGTCAAAAGGTTCCTTTAAAACTACAAAAAAAACATTAAACAAACAAGATGCGACGGAGAGATCTTGCTCTTGGATCTCTGGTACGGATTTATCAGGAGCAGGACCTTACCCCATGAGACCTTCCTAAGCCTGCATGATCAACTATCAGTTCTTGCCTAACTGGCTATATGTAGCCAGAAAGCACATGCCTAAGTTTGTCAAAGCTCTCTTTTGTGAATAGTAGCAATGTGATTTTTCTAGGATTTGTTTTGTACTTATATAATGATACTGTACGTGGCCTTCAAGTCGTCGTGTGCTAGGCACATGCCTTGTGATGTCACGTCCTATCCGCCTTTAAAATTAATGCCATGCATCTCGTTCTAGCTGCTCCACACGGATTTGCCATGCTATTAATATAGTTAGACTTGATTCGACCTAGTCCGACATTACTACTTGCTCCCGCCATCTCACGGGTTTGGGTTCACGCGCCTCAAGCCCTAATGCCCATACCAACGTGTCGGACCATACATTCTATGATTTGGGCTGTTCGTTTACTAGGCTTATTGCTTTGATCTGGTTCAGCACACTAAATGTGAAAAACTTGGGCAACTTGGGCTCGAGTTGCTTGGTTTGTTAGAGATTTCTCAGAGTGGGTGTCTAAGGTTCAATTCACACGAAATGTAAAAGAATAAATTATATTTCTGCCCAAGTCCCACCCCAATTTTAACATGGGCCTCATCATTTTTTTGCAAAGACCAAAACTTGGGCTCAAATTTGTACTGATCAAGCCCTAAATTTTTTTGGATTGGATCTGGTTGTTAGGGTTTACCCGGCCCAAGTTGCAATCCCTGACTCATTTCCCACATGAACTCCAAACCCCCCCCCCCACAATTTCCTTGTCATGGCTCAATTCAGAACCCTCCGTTCTCGCCTTTTCCACAAACTCCTAAACCCACAAAACCCTTCGCAATACCTCAAAAACCCTCTTCACATTCACTCCAATACAACCCATTACAAACCAACCTTAATCTCCTCAATATTCCACAGACCCATCTCGCTTTCCTCACAATTCGGAGCGGAATCAAGCATTTTGGACAATACCCACGATCATAATCCACGCCCGAAGAAGCCCCTGCACGTTGATTTCAAGGAAGCCGTTGGATTATCCGGAAAAATCGAGCACTTATATGTCGAAAAAGAGGTCGAAACCAGTGAATTGAAGAGGAAGTTGAGAAAACTGGAGGATGAAGTGAGGAAGTTGAAGGAGGATAGTAAGAAATTGATCAAGAAGTCTAGTAATGATGATGGGTTGAAGGAGAATAGTGAAGAGACAGCAACCCTGAACAAACAGACCAAGAAGTTCAGTAATGATGATGGGTTGAAGGAGGTTAGGTCTATTTCTAAGAGCTTGTACTTGTTGTTTAAAAATAATGTTGGTGGTGGTGAAGAAAATGAGGGGACGAAGAATTTGGGGATGGAGGATCCAAAGGTGTACAAACAACTTTCGCCCGAAATGGTTGTGTTTGTGACTCATTTGTATGAGAAAGGGTACTTCAGTTTTGCTAACTTCATGCCAAGGAACAGGTTTGATGTTACTTATTTCGAGAATAGTTACGGCCGCAATTTCATAAAGTTTGCTTCTGAGAATTTTGGCAAGGGTAACCAAGAAATTGCGAAGTAAGAATAATTTCCAGGCCATCTCTTGTTCTTGTCATTTTGGTGTTATAAATATTTATAGTGTTTGTGTAGTTGTCGAATAGATTGATATATGTTGTTGACCTTGTTTGCTATTAGCTTGAGCTTTTAGGACAATTGCTTCTCTCTCTATGTATGGATATTTGCATCTTGACTGCAGGTTGCATGTAGGAAGGTATAGAACAGCTTAATACACACTGTCGAACCCCTTTTCTAATAGCTTGAGCTTTGCAAAATGGTGATCTAGCAAAGACTAATCTTCTAATTGTCACCTTTCATTTCCTCAATCAGAAACCACTAATTTTGCGGCATTCATATGATGAATATATAAGCTAACACTGAGTACTGGGTAACTCAGACACGGGTACTGCATCATGGTTCTCTCAGGAAACAGAACTCTCAGTAGTTCATGCAATGGGCCTGCGATCCTTTGACAATGTATGTCATTAATAGTTTGGTCCGGCCATGGTTCTGTTATTTAAGTATTTTGTTCACCTCTTCCTTTCTTACTCCGTAAAGGAAAATTTGCTACAGGGAATGTCATGTTTTGATGTTCTGAGGTTTATTTGATGGTTATAACTTACAAGTTAAGGTTCTTTCAGAGTAGTGGAGGTATAATGTGAAGTGAAACTGTCAGACAAATGAGATCCCATCCTCTTTAGAATGGCATCTTCTTCGATGTTCAATTGAGCAAGAATAGTGAAAATTTTGTAGCACAAAGTTCCAAACTTGTCTTGGGACTGCGGGCGATTGACCTTCCTGTGTTGTTCCGACTTGTTGAATGACTTGCACTCTCCATACTGCATGTCTGCATCAGACAGGATTAGGTTTGCTTACGGCTTGTACTGATGAAATTTGATGTAATTGATTAAGGAGGATATATAATATATGCATTTGAGGAAAGGGGAGCACCTGCTGTTTCTTGGTTCGATTCTTCTGACTTCTCTTCCCTTATTACACCTACTAAAAATCCGTTTCGTTAACTCCTCCATCTAAAAAGCGTCACTATTCCAAGATAGATTATCTTTTTAGGAGGATCACTTAGGCAGAAAAAAAAAAAACCCTGCATACTAGAGACACAATCAGCATTCTTTTGTGCATGTATGTGTGGATGAGAGGGTCTGTGTTTGGGAAGGCGTATGCATAATTGGTGTTTTCCACTGTTTGGGAAGGCGTATGCATAATTGGTGTTTCCACTTCAATTTGGCTATTTGTTTCGTGCTGTAATGCTATGCTGACATCGTCTTGCACACCATGCACCATGTTTTGTAACCAACTAATTTGGCACACCTATGGTGATTAGTCCTCCGGACTCCTCCCGCTTAAAACCCATTGTCCAACCGCTATGGAATTGGTGTGTCACATGACTCACATGAGGTCATAAAAAAATTGCAGCGTGTAAATTCTGGTTACAATAATGTCGAAGTTTAATTTGTTGCCTCATCTCAATCTAGCAACTCCTTAAACTCTTATGAACTTAAGCTGCTTGTATACAGATGGTTGTCAGCCAGTGACTTGAAAAAGGTGGCCCTCTTTGGTTGTCCTTCCCTGGGAAAGAAGAATGTCTTTTCCGCTAAAAGACTCCGTTATTTTTTCAGAATTCAGGAAGGCACTGTAAGTCAAATGTCATTGAAAGTTTCCACCTCCATCTGAAATGTTTCTACATTTGACTGAACTGGTTTTGGGTTTCTATTTCACCTCTCTTTCACGTGCTCACATTCAGGTTTGCAGTAAATGCGTCTTGAAACGATCATGCAAGTTTGCGAATCAAACTGTATGGCGAGGTGATAACAAGAATTTGGATTTGGCTGTTGTAATGAGGGTTATCACTTTGTACGCATTGGAATCCTTACCTCCCCAGTTGGTCGTGCCAGACGAGATAAAGGATTCTGTTAATCGGTTGCTGAAGGAAGTTGTGAACTTAAGTCAAACGGTTGCCTAAGGCTATTTCAGAAAGTCCATACGAGCATATTATTCTGATGTGAAAATCTGGAGATGGAACGCGATGGTAAAGGGTCAAGATTTTTCTTCAACAAATGCTATGAATTTTTATGATGCCAGAGATTCTTACTGCATCCATGAGAGGATCTTTTGCTTGTTCGCGTGTTTTGTTCGTCTCTCTTCCAAATCTATGAACGGGGCTTCTCTGTTCGAATGTGGATGCTTTATGATGGATGAGCGGGTGAGAAAATTTTGTTAATTTCATTTATAGAGTCTCCTTCCTATCCACACCTCTACGGTCCGGACTCGGTCCGGACCTCTACTTTCCGGGCCAAATTTTGACGATCCGAACCGTTAGATGTGTTTAGAAGGTGTTTCTTAGGGCCCCAGCGAGGATTTGGCAAAAAAAAATACCCGGAAGGGCTTGATCCAAGCAGTTTTTCATAAAAACGCTATAAATGCATTTTTATGAAAAACTGCTTGGATCAAGCCCTTCCGGGTATTTTTTTTTTGCCAAATCCTCGCGGGGGCCCTTAAAAACACCTTCTAAACACATCTAACGGTTCGGATCGTCGAAATTTGGCCCGGAAAGTGGAGGTCCGGACCATAACACGGTCCGGGATCCTTGATAGGAAGTTTATTGTTCATTTATATATGCTTGAAGTAACATTTGCAATCCAAAAATTATTTGAGAAACGGCTTGACTTTTTAATTTTTATTTTCTTGCAATGGATTAAAATTATGAACTGGATGGAGCATTGGGTGATAGTTTTGGGTGTACTTGGTATTAAGAGCTTCTTGTAACTTTTTCCAAAAAATTAATTATGCATATATTCTATTTCGTACTCTCTCCCTCATTTTTTTTTTTTATGGTAAAGTATTTAATTTTGGGTTGTCCATTAACAAGTATTCATCTTGAAAGTTGGTACATTTTTTATTTTGCTCTTCTAGATTTCATTTTGAAAAGTTAGTAAGCAAAATTATAGTGATGATGCCTGCATAAATGGCAATTATGAAAAGTTTGAATTTTTAAAGTATAATGATAAGTTGATAATGCTTCCGTAAAAAGTTGAATTTACGAAGTTTGACACTTAAAAAATGGCAGAGAGTGTATATGATTGGCAATGAGCATTTTTTCCAAAATCATACATTTATTTGGAGGGGAGCCACTCTACCAACGGTGGAGAAGTTCGAAGGACCCGGCCGTGCGATTGGCGAGCACCGGCCCAGATCATCTTACATTTTAAAAAGGAATTATGCATATATTCTATTTCAAACTCCCTGCCTCATTTTTTTTTTTTTTTTGGTAAAGTATTTAATTTTGGGTTGTCCATTAATATGTTCATCTTGAAAGTTGGTACATTTTCTATTTTGCTCTTCTGAGTAGATTTTATTTGTAAAAGTTAGTGGGTAAAAAAGTATTGTGATGATGTCTCCATAAATTGCAATTGTGGAAAAGTTGAATTTTTAATAAAGTGTAATAACAATGCTTACATAAAATAAAATTTACGAAGTTTGATACTTAAAAAATGACACGGAATATATGACTGTCTATTAGCATTAAAGAGCAAGTTTAGTCTCACTCAATGGCTACGGAAAGTTGAACTTCTTGGTGGTGTTTCAAAAACTGAGTTATTCTTAAAGTGATCTAAAATTCGATTCATGGTGCTTTATGAGACAAATCGTTATTCTTTCCTATATATTACGTTTTACGAGATAGGTTATTCTGATATAATATATCAACTCAAAAAGCTATTACTCTAGTTTGTAAAACAAGGCCTAAGTAAGAAAATTCAATAATCATTGAAATTAGCTTTTAGCATTTTTATGAAAAATTGGCCTATAATAATTAGTGCTAATAACGAGAACCTCGACTTTAATCACTTGGTGGTCACTAATTACTCATTTGTAAAACCGGCCCTTACTGTAGAACATATTAAATAATACATTTGCGAGATATATTCTTGCAATTATTTGACCATGTAAATAAAACCAAAATCACTAAAGAAATAGAGTTGATTTTTGAAGGCATCTCACCTATGAAAAATTATCATGTGCTTGAGGAACAATACTCCTCTCACATAAGTTTGTAGATCCTACTTCTAAGTTTGTGGATTCTACACACTTTTGTGAGAGGAATGAGCTTCTCTTCTTTTATTTTACAATAAAGTAAGCACATGAAAAAATAAAATAATGAGGTTTTCAATCTTTCGCGATTGATTGTGCCTCGATAATTGTCAATACATTGGATACTATATTCTGATCCACAAGAATATTGTATCCCTCATTATGGATATGGACACCGATATGGAAGCGGGGGTGTTGTGCATCCCTTGGTCGTTGGATCGAGTTTTGGACGGTTCGGATGTGTTTTGATTTTGTACCAGTTATAAAAAAATCGAAATTAAAGAAAATTGCCGAACGCATCCGAACCATCCAAAACTCGATCCAATGGCCGAGGGGTGCACAACACCCCCCGCTTCCTATGGATATGGATGGTGGAAACGCCGTACAATATGAAATATTACCCTTTCAAAAAAATTTAGGGAATTGATAATCGCACTCCAAAAATTGATGGAGTCACTCCAAACTACAGTGATTTTCCAAAACCACCCTTTTGCAGGTTCCAATTTTATTTCAGGTGCTCCTAAAGTTTTTTACTCTTAATTTTACTTCAGGCACTCCTAAAATTTTTTACTCTTCTCCTCTGCCTCCTTTGTTAACGGAAGAAGAAAAAATGGACGCTCACCCAAACTCTGTAACAAAAAATCTATTGTGAATTGGGAACTTTAGATCAAGAATTCAAGTTCGGAAGGTAGAATTTTAGTTCTTTTCTTACGATTTTGTCGGGATTAATTTATGATTTGGTGAGTTTTGTGTATTTTAAGAAGGGCGAGGTTCGGCTAAAAAATTCGCCACCATCGCTTCACAAATCCAGATGAGAGGGGAACCAAACAGGGAAAAAAAACATCGATGCGCTTCAATACATCGCCACCACTACCACTGCAGGCATAAATGTTGAAAATTTTCGGATCTGAAAGCTGGTTCAAGCTCGTGATTATTTTTATTAGTTTTTTTAGTAGATTCTCCACGTCAAAGCTACCTTGGTATTCTGATATTTCATTGTTCTAACTGTAAATTTTTTAAGGTTTCCATGCTCTAGCTATTAATTTTGTTGTGTATATTTTTGAAGTTTTTCTAACTCAACTCTCTCTAACCTAACTTCTCTTGTAAGTCCCTTTTTTCGGCCGCCTCTCAGCCAGCCGCCAACCCTCAGGGGGAGGCCGGGCACCTCATGCCAGTCTCTTGAACACCGGCTCTGCTCCCCTCCCCCTGTTTTTTCTATTTTCTACGCGTTTTGATTAATCTCCCTCCCCAATCCATCCAACCGCCGCGTTGATCGTTGATTTCTCCTGCTCCGATCTAACATGCAATAACAGATTTTTATAGCTATCGATTATGATTGCTTCTGTCTTTACCATTTGGACTGCTAATGTTAATTGCTTCTGTTTTTTTCCGTTTGGTTTTGGTTCAATTTTCTGTTTGGAGTGCCTTAAGTAAATAAGGAGATAATTTAGGAATGGAGTACCTCCAGTAATTTTTATATTTTCAAAAGGATAGCTTTGTAACTTCATTACATTTTGAAGTGTCTCCATAAAAAAAAGGAGCCCCAAAATCAACTCCCAAAATTTATTATAATTATATTCATAATACCAGTAATTACTGGCGGAGTTAAAGAGAAACGGTATTCATTTTTTTTTTCCCATATAGATAAGTGTAGGCATCTTGCGTCTCACGTGTAGCATTATCCGACCATAGTAGTTAAAAAATTAAAGGTCATGTCATCCTCTTCAAAGTTTAGATTTGTTCAACGTTATCATGATTACATAGTTTATGAATATCTTGGCTACCCTTATAAAATTGTTTTTTTTATAAAAAAAAAATTAAAAATTTGCCATTTTATTATACACAATATATATTTCTTAAAATTACTTTTTTCGTTTAAAAAATATATTCTTTGAGAATTATATGAGGATAATTTTAGTCACTAAATGACGAAATTTAATTCATTAACAGGAAAAATATTGCAGAAACTAATTAACTAAATACTGCCTCATAGCCCTACCTTGGGGAAAAAAAAAAACGACTGCCCAATAGGCTAGAATTGGATATACTCATTGAGAGGTTTAAAAAAGAGTCCAAATATTCCTGAGAATAATGTGTTGGACAAGCGAGAATGATTGATAATCCTAAGTCAGGATGGCATTAAAAATACACGAATTCAGAAAAACAAGTATGTGAAATTGTTCGAAACACATGGATCTCATACGTTATCCGTGAAGTTAAAACTCTAGATGATGATTTCTGATACATTTTTGTGTATAATGCTGTGTTTGGAAGTTGGGGTAAAGAAGAGAGAGAAGAGAAAATAAAGAAGGAGAAATGGGAAAGAAATAGGAAAGATACTTTTTTTTTTCTTTTATTTGGTTTGTGAAAGATTAGAGAAAATTTGCACTCATGGGAGAGACAAGAAGAGAAAAAAAAGTAGTTAATTTTCTCTTCTTTTTCCTTTCTCCTTTCACTGGGAAACCAAACAAATGAGAGGAAAGTTTTTTACAATTTTCTCTTCTTTTCCACTTTTTTCCTCAACTTCCAAACATAGCCTAAATCTAAACAACGGTCCGTGTACGTTGTAATTTTTTTGTTTTTTTTATAAAGAAATGATAACAACAAAGTTTAGATATTACAACTAAGAGGGTGACCGCATTAAATCCATTAATGTCATTTTCCTGAAATGACATCTCTATCCTCGCTCACCACAGGCTGCATTCCCACCAACGTGGCGGAAACTCGGGAGCCACTGTGCACATCTCCAGTGTATCCCCATGGCCAGGGCTGCTAAACAAACCAATCTACTCAAGTTTGAGCTCGTATTTATTCGTTAAAAACGTGTGTAAAATTAGTTTGTTATACAAACAAATTAAACTTGAACAATTTTTTAAAGCTCGTTAAGATTTCAAATCAAGCTCAAACAACTCACTACTCCGCTTGTTCAGCTACTTCCTCCGTCTCTTTTTAAGTGTGTTCTTTGTAAATCCAATTTATTAAAGAAATATCATCATTACACCTATCACATCAACTTTTACTTCTATTTTTCAAAATTATCCTTCACTTTTGCTCATTAACTCTTTACCTACTAATTTTTCAAAACGACAAAATGATAATTGTACACATTTTTACCCATTAACTTTTCAAAACACACACTTATTAAGGGACATTCTAAAATAGAAATGTATGTATACACTAAAAAGGGACAGAGGGAGTAATGACGGAATATAAAAAATTCAAACTGCTCAAGATTGGTTTATATTTGGCTTGATTAAAGCTCGTTTGAGATCAGCACATCTCATTACCAAACTAAATTCAAACATAGGAGCATTTTTTAAACTCATTAAAATTTTTGAACCACACTTATCAGCCACCGCTCGGCTCGTTGGGTTGTTTATCATCCTTGTCCTCCAAAGTTCTAGAACTTGTTAGGCGCTTTTAAGGCGGCGAACACCCTCTAACTTACAAAGCCGAGTACTCGGTACTTAATCGGAGTCATCATACTAATCGGCGAGGAGCCTTCTAACTCTTAAGCGGCAGATAATTGACCTTCCATACCTTTTAGAATACCGTGGCCGTCGCACTACATCCTCTCTCTCTCTCTCGCCACTTCGTCGCCTTCAAACTACTACCTGCCAATTCCGAGCTCTTATCTTCACTCTTGACCCCGTCTTAAACCTAAATCCACAATCACACACCAACCCAATTTTCGATCCGATTCCTTCTTCCCCTCAAACCACCTCTATAAAACCCTAATTTCCATTCCCTTTGTAAGATCCATAATTGATTTCATACGCCCTGTGCGTTCTGTATGCCAACCCTTTTCACATGCTTCGAGATTCGAGCTTTGGAGAAGCCTAAAGATTCGTTCTTTCAGTGATCAGAAATACGAGGTTCGGATTAACAACTTTCACTGTTTCTAGGGTTTCAAAGGTAACAACTTTCGTTCGCTTATTCTTTATTAGGATCTTTTTCGCGGTAGTAGACGATAGCCTGGATTTTAAATTCCGTTTAGGCCTGAATATGGTGGATTTCGATGGTGTTGATGTCGATTAGGCTTGGGATTGATTTGTTCAGTTTGATTATTTGAGGCTTTCATGTCCATGTTCTCTCACTTCGATTGAATATTTATAGGCGTACAAGGCTGAGTATTTGAATGTCTTTTATTGGGTAAAGAGTAACTTCTTCAAGCTAGTTCATTTAGGGTTAACTTGGCATAACTTCAACCACCGACAAGCCACAAGTATCTGTAGAAAAGTTGAACACAAGACGCCCTGGTTTACAATTACGATAGGTTCGTGACAAGATTGACGTTTGGGTTATTAAACCTTTGGGCTGTTCTGTTGAAGACATACGTTCCAACTATCAGGAAATGATGGCAGAGAGATCATTTGAAGCATGGGAAGAGGTGCAAAGACATCTTGCACATGGGCAAGATTTGGCAGATAAGCTTGCACAGGGATTCACGGGGTTAATTCAGTCTCATCAGATAACTCCTCCTTCATTCCCGTGGCCGAATAACCCTCCACAAACAAAGCTATTTGATGTGGTTGAGTTCCCAACCCGTAATTTTGGTCAGAGGAATTTTGGGGTCGCAACCGATAATTACGGGACTAATGGCGTTTCGGGGATTTTTGATATTGGGAACCGGCTAGGGCAGGTCGGGGCTGAGTTTGGGGCAGGCTTGAATGGTGTGGTTCAGCAGGTCTTCAGAGGGTTGCCGGTACTGTTTCGGCATGATGAAAATGCTGGTGTAGCGGTGCGGACGGATCTCAATAGCCAAAGAAGTGATGGGGGCACAGGTATGCAGAAGGGCTTGGGAGCATCGGCAGAGCAACTTAGAGATTCTGGTTTTCTGGGAAATGATAAGGTTCCTGATGGGCCAACGGATGAGGAGACGGGGGGATCAAATTCAAAGACAGCTGAACTTCTTGATAGATCACAGGTAGACTTAGGATGGCATACTTGGAGTTTTCTTGTTAACCTTTTCTTTTCTTTTTCTTCATTTAACTCATAAAGTTCTGTAGGAGGGGAAAAGAGAAGGAGAATGTGCAGCTCCAGCTAATTTGCTCTTCTGTAGTATCTGTTAACTTGTTATTTTTCCTGTAATGAATGCAGAGGACATTTAATGTGACGGCTATATATGATAGTAGAAAAAAAAATGTGGAAGGTTCTTTAGTTGCAAAGGGAGACTTGTGGAGAGTAGAGGCATCAGCCGCATCACCCAGCAGCTCTACGTCAGGAAATGAAAATTCCTCCCTTCTCCTTATCCAACTTGGACCAGTACTTTTTGTTCGTGATTCAACACTTCTTCTTCCAGTTCACCTTTCAAAGCAACACTTGCTTTGGTATGGTTATGACAGAAAGGTATGCAAAATTTCTATCAACCTAGTGTGAGCTATTTTGTGGCCTTTTGATTCTTTACCTCGGAAGTGGCATAGATGGTTTAGCTTATGCCTTAATTATGTTCTTTCATGCTTACTTTGTAGCGATTGCTTATTGTCATTCTTTTCTTAGGGAATTGTAGAGTTAAGCGACATCCTTCCTTTTCAAGCACATCAAATCTTTAGCTGAGACTTGAGCCTGGGCTATGGTTTTGATTTTTTTTCTTGGGTTTAGGTGTTTCCGTATTTTTTTCAACGAACAGTGCAAAGCTTGTGGTTATAGCAATCTGTAGGAATGCATCCCAACAGATTCTCATGCAGTTTTTATGTTGGAGATACTTAGTGATTAAAGGAAGTAGCCCTGGTAATAGAAGTCCTTCATTGATGGCTATTGTTGGAGATCATATCTGGACAACTTGGGTGTTAGCGCTTGAATTATGCTCAGATAATGTCACCTTTTCAGTAATTTAGCATTGTTATCTTGATCCTTAAATTAATGCATACTTTGTGCTTTTATCTCTCCAGTAACATGATCTTAATCAATTTGAACTGTTTGCAGAATGGTATGCATTCTCTTTGTCCAGCTGTGTGGTCTAAGCATAGGAGATGGTCGCTAATGTCAATGATCTGTCTCAATCCTTTGGCATTTGTAAGTTAAAAGCAGTGATTTTATATTGACTTTGTTTAATTACACTGCTAGGATGGGGCTAGTCTTGTTACTTATCTTTGATCACATTCTACATTATGTCTGCTTTTTGTTTCTCTTATGTGTATCAGTACGGGGAGTTAACCTTGGATCATTGTAGCCACATCAGATATACCATAATGTTTGAGATTTTTTTGATGAATTGTCAAGTCATATAGGCATGGAACTATTGAGCAGATCTCTTTGCGACTAGATAATTTGTTAACCAATTGTTTGCCACATAATTATTCTCACAAACCAATTAGATGAAGGGTGGTATTGGCTGTCAGCAGAATTCTGGTCTTCAATAGTTAGGAGTGTTACTTTCCGACGTTTGTGTAGTTTTTATCATAATAGGATGACTTAAATGTAGTTGTCATTTGGTAATGTACTTGCAATTGAATGGGTTTAGCGGAAAAGGGGATTGTTGCATGTAAGAGATCATAAAAATCTCTAATACAGTAATGTATTAGAACATTGTAAAATGATAGGGATTAAGTTGGGTTTGAATTTGGACACAGCGATGATATCCTACCTCATAATATTTGGTGCACACCCAAAAGAGAGTAAGGCTCGAATCATGTTACAGTGTGAATCTATATAGTTCCTATTTTGCTGGACCTTAGTCCTCTGTGCTTGAGTTTCCATGGATCTTCAATGTATCATTTTATTGCCGTCTTTTCACTTAACACAACACAAATGTTGATTCTCCAACTTCTCCTTTCTTGTCAATTCTTGGATTTGCAGTTTCCAACCCTTGTTGGCTTTTCTAACTTACTTTTCCCTCTCTAGTCATTCATGGATTTGCAGTTTCCAAATGGTCAATTCACCTATGTATCTGGTGAGGGCTTATCCACCAGTGCGTTCTTACCTTTTTGTGGTGGCCTGCTTCAAGCCCAAGGTCAATATCCAGGAGAGATGAAGTTCAGTTTCGCCTGCAAGGTACGACTTCGAGGTTGTGAGATGTCATAAAAATGTAGATAAGTTTCAACTTTATTTACCCGGAAAAATATCTGGTTAACCGTTTACCTTGTTTTGCAGAATAAATGGGGAACACGCATTACACCAATGGTGCAGTGGCCAGACAAATCATTTACATTGGGTGTTGCACAGGCTTTAGCTTGGAAGGCATCTGGTCTAATGGTGAAGCCAACTATCCAATTCAGGTAAGAGGATTTCTTTATTATGTGAATAGCAAGTTACATAGTCAACATTAATAAAAGTGGCCATTGGTTTCCAAAAATGTGGCTGGGTTTCCATGAAATTCTGGGAGATGCATCATACAAGTCATAGTTTCTCTTCTCAGCTGCAACCTTTACTTCTTGCATTGCTCGACTGCAAGCCAGCTTCTTTATCCGGTTATCTGAAAACAAGGCCAATTAACTCTTTTGTGCCTTGGCTTTTAGTTCAACATAGAGTAATATTGTAACCGCTCTGGACCAAAGGGTTTCAATGGTAGAAAGCAAATTTTTTGTCCAAAACTACCAATGCTTGAAGGAGGAGTGGTGAAACTACAGGGCAACACATAGCTGCTTCTTCTGCTTTTTTTTTTTTTGGTGAATGTGAAAGCTGCTGTAAGCAGAAGTAATTATCTTTTCCCCTTCCTATTGTTGTTATTGTGGTTACTATTTTTTCTGTTTCAGCGTGCTTTTCAGTTCATAATTTCATATGTGATATGATGTTCTTCACTTCTTCTAATCTTATCTGTTTATCCTCCCAGTGCATGCCCAACATTTGGTGGAAGCAATCCTGGGATGCGGACAGAACTGATTCATTCTGTGAACGAGGAGTTGAGTCTGATATGTGGCTGTGCTTTCACGTCAAATCCTTCTGCTTTTGCATCAGTATCTGTAAGTTATTTCTACTGTTAAAAGTCCAAAGTGATGTAAATCTCATGTACAATCTTAATCATCCTCTTCTCCTATAGGGTTGGGATATAAAGTGTGAAATAGGTGGAGGCAATAAGCCATAATAACTTCAATTACCAGGATTGTGTGGATGGCTTGGAATAGTTACGGCAGTTTGAAATATTTTGGTGATTACAGGTGCAGGCTATATGTAGCAATGACACGGTCACAACACCAACACTCTGACATGCAAGTTTTAAAAAAAATTGATGACAACACTTTTGAGATATGTTTTAAATGATATTTATGTATTCATTCGTAAGAATACAAGAGGCTCTAATTCTAAATATGTAACACCCGTATACCTAAAATCTTATTTATCTCACATCATTCATGAAATATTCCAACATAAAGCATTTCATTATCCATGTGTCTTTATAATCTGTAGTCACACAGAGAGAGAAGATTTTTCTAAGCTTTAACAAGAGTCTTAACTATTTCATTTTACACTCCTGACGAGTCTTGCGAGTATCCTGAGAGTGTCCAGGGCATTTTTTAGGGTGTCCTCGAAGTGTCCACACCAAAAATGTTGGGACAAAAATAGGACACTTCAGATTTGAGTATCGGACATGTGTTTGAACAGTGTCGGTATCTGAAAAGTGCGGACACAGGTACGTGGATTCCAACAAAGTGTCTGTGCTACATAGGGTACAGGGGTACTAGATAAAGTTGTAGTAGTCACGGTCTTCTTTTTATTTTAAAGCTTGAGGTGACAGTCATGGACTAGGAGGGTACAAGATATTGCTCGACTTCTAGGCAGTTTAAATCCATCAACGACAGTTTTTCTTTGCAGATTTCTTCTTTTTCTTTTTTTCTTTTTTTTTGAGGAATCTTTACAGAAGTTTTGAATGGTTCACTTTGTATGTTCTCACCTGGATAGCCCCTCCCTTTTTCGTTCTCTCGTTCATCTCCTCTAGAATTTGTAATCTATCAATTGTCTTGAGGTTGTTGATTGATATTATCGTCACTTGTCTGATTCAGCTTGGTAGGTCAAAGTGGAATGGGAATATTGGCAACTTCGGTATAGTCTTTAGAGCTGAAACTCCTCTCGGCAACTTTGGCCGGCCTTCCTTCACCGTGCAGTTAAATGGTGGTACCAAGTTTTGATTGTATCACACACGTACTGTGCAGTCTTAAGTGTATATATTTGCCTTGAGTTAAAATAGCGAATATGAATGTCCAATCACTGTCCATACAAACGCTTACGTTCAATGACGTTTACTGTACATGTGTTTGCACTTGGGAATTTTGCTGATAATTTGTAGATTTAGTTCATAATATTTAACCTGATTTGGGCTACACCCAGCTTTGGAACGCTTTATCTTTTCTGAAACAAAAAGGGTGTGACCCGTTTAACCATTACCCAGTATTTGGGCTTAAAAGATACTTGGACTGAGATGGATTTTTGAACATCCAAGGGCAACAAAGGGTGGGTGACACCGTATCCCCTAGACTGGGACACCATGGAAGCTCCCATTTATTAATTTACAGAATGAACGTCCTTAGCCATTTTGGCAGGGGATTGAAAGCACTTGTTCTATGTAAATTTTCGCTTATGAGGTACCTCAATTTTTCAGTCATCAAGCACATCTATGTGGACTTGCAACCTTCTTTAGATTCTGTCTTGGCACAAACCTCCTTGATTGCATAGAGAGAGATATATAGAAGAGAGTAAATTTGTTCACCCTTGCTTTGTGTCACCCTCGCGAGGGCATCAAGAATAAAAACCGTTCATTTTGACTAGATTCATTTCTTAGGATCCTATGCGAAAATTGAGTTCAATCCAATATCGGTGAGCTCTTCATATAATTGATATAAAAGTTTAATTCTTTTAGGGAGAATTTTAAAGAAAAATAAATAAAACTCTAGATAAAATAGTTTCCTATATCAGGTTGAGCTAAATTTTTGTGTGGTCTCTTAACAAGTGAATTTGGACATAATGAATGATTTCGACCATCGATTTAAGATACAGAATGAGTATACCCCGCCTTACCCCGCCGAGGGTGAACAAATTTGCCATCTATATAGAAAGAGAAGGAAGTCAGCTTACCTCTTCATTCTTTGACTCAAATTGTAAGGAAATCTTTTGCTTCAACTTGTTTGTAAATTGCATCACAATCTCAATTTCTCAAAACATCTTAAAGACAAACGGTCAAGCTATCACCCACCTTTTGGGAAAATGATTTAAGAACACAAGTTGTCAAAATCTGAAAATTCAACACTCTTTTTGAACCTTCTAGTTGGCCGAACTGACCACACATTGGGCCTATAATATGGGCAGCCCAATGTGTCTAGGCAACTTTGGGCTGAATGTGCTTGGGCCGTGTTGTTGGCCCATTCGCTTGTCCAATTCCACGATCCGATGATCCAGGCCGGGCTGGGCATAAATCTGCCCGACCCAATTGATGACTCGGAGCTTAACGGAATCTCCCAATATTTGGGAGCCACATTCTTGAGCACGTGCACATCGTAACCTGGCTTGTGCCAGACACTTTTTTCGTCAACTAAAAAAGCCAAAAAATAAACTTTGGCGGAACACCATGTGATGATGTAAGGCATTGAACACCACGTAACACCACCCCAAGAGCGCACAATATGTTTTCTTGTTTGGAGTTCATATATATAATTTCAAGGGATAAAATTAAAAAATAATAATAATCAAGACCCAAAATTCAGTGTGGGCCTGTGCCCACACTAGTCCATACATGCCTCCGCCACTGACCACACAGAATCCATTGATATGTCACCCTAAACGGGTATTAACCCAATAGTGAGATTAGTGACGAAGCCAGGATGTCATCAAAGGCGGGACCAAAAATACCATTTCACTCTCCACAAGAAAATAATGACATTTTCAAACGATCAGAAAAAAATTGGCATAAAGCATTTCTATTACAAACAAATTTTGTTTTTTGGATATTCATGGACTCACGAATACATTGTTATGCCCAAACTAAGGATAAAACCAAAACCAAACACAAATTTTGAGAGGAAAACTCCGATTCTATTAAATCATAAAAAACCTCACACAATGCTGAGCTTTACAGAGACTCACACCCTCACACTCAACAATTTGACTCACACTGAGATCAAATACAAAGCTAAGACAGTAGCTAGCTATTACAATTAAAGCAGATATCTGGCACTGAAGCAAATACAAGTGAAGGAATCTTATAGCCTCACAAATCAGACAAAGCAATAAACGTAATAAACAATGGGTATGGGAACCATCCAAATCAACCTGACTCTCCACACCATGGAGGTAAATCAATCTGTCGGTGGAAGGAATGGGAGCCGCCACCCAATTATCCAACATACATGGCCAATCATTCACTCCATATTTACGTCATAGAGATCTTGAAGAAGGTTGCTTGACGAAGAATGGTCTGAATCATCATTCTTGCTTGGGATAGAAACCGAGGTATCGATCGACGATGGAGCAAACATCGATATGCTCCTCTGCACTCGACTTTCCTTAGAGATTGTAGAGGAGCCTTGTGTCTGGCTGTCCTGTGAAAGCCTCTCAAAGGCTTTGAACCTCATCTCCTCGTTCACTGTGGTACGTTTGATTAGTGTTGCTTGTATCGGAAGTTTTCCTTCGAGCATACTCACTGCAGAAGACATGGAGGGCCTCAGAGTGGGAGACGGGTTTGTGCACAGGAGACTGATGTTTAACATGTTCAATGCCTCTTCTTTGGAGTAGTTTGAACCAAGACTTGGATCCACAAGGTCTAAAAGGTTTCCCTGTTCTTGTAGCACATAAGCCTTCAATCCAAAGTAAGAAACATAAAACTTTAAGTGAGAATATCATGTGAAGTAGAACTAAACATTCTAAAAGCATTAGCATACATAAAAGATGATGGAATAAGTAAAAAAAGGAGTTCTCTGTTGGGCCTGGAGTGCCCCCATGGATTTGGTTAGACAATGCCACTCCCTGCGACCGCTCCAAAAATAGACTTTCGAGTGCAATATCGAATGTCATAAAATACTTATTGAAGCCTTCCTAACACCAATTGGTTTAGGAGAGATTGTGGAAAAGCAATCCGACGAGTGGTATCAGAGTAAGGAAGTCATGAGTTCGAGTCACCGAAGCGTTATCGTGAGGGAGGGATTGTTGGGCCCGTGCGTTGCAATGTCTTGAGTGGGATATATTGTCACACATAACACTTCACTCAAACCAGTAAAGCTCGGTTTTTTACATTGCATTTAAAATCTTGTCAGTAATCTAACAAAATGAATTCATCATGAGATATGCCTAATTCAGATGTGCAAGTGAAAATCGTTTTTTTACCCCCACATGATTTGATCCAAAAGTTGGATTCATTACCGTGAAAGGCATCACAAGTCTTTTTTTCTTTTTTGATCAGGGCTACACAAGTCTTTGATTTCCAAATTCTTTCAGAGTGTAATCAGAGTCGTATATGAGTGAGAAAGACAAAATGCTAGCATTGTATGTAATGCACAAAAATTGCCAAGAAAGGACAACTCTGAAATGCATAAATTACCCAATCAAGAAGGTAAACAAACTCCTGCTTTGGCCTGTAACTTGTGTTGCTTTTACCACTGACAATCTCTAGCGCAACAATTCCGAAGCTGTAAACATCTGCTTTATCTGTCAAGTAACCCCTCAGTGCGTATTCAGGAGTCATATATCCTCTGCAGATATGAGAAAAAACAAAGAAAACATCCTGGTGTATCAAACAGATACCATTAAGGTTCTCAAACTCGTCTCAATTGACCAAAGCCTTAATGCCAACTAATAGGGGAAAGAAGTTCCAAGACTAATCGTTACATTAAATTTGTCATTAAGAAGATGTCCTTAAAGAGATTTCTTTTCCTTACCAAACATACGTGCATAACTTTTGAAGAAAAAACTCACATGTTGGAAAGGGAGGGAAAAACTCACATGGTTCCAGCAATACGCGTGCTGATATGGGTGTTCTCTTCTTCGTCAAGCTTGGCTAAACCAAAGTCAGATATCTTAGCATTCAGATCCTTGTCAAGTAACACATTTGTGGCCTTAATGTCTCTGTGAACAATTTTCAATCTTGATTCCTCATGAAGATATGCTAAGCCCTGTGCTATCCCGACACATATTTTTTTCCTTGTTGGCCAGTCCAGATTTAGAATTTGTCCTGCACTACCTACACACACACACACACACACACACACACATATATATATATATATATATATATATAGAGAGAGAGAGAGAGAGAGAGAGAGAGAGAGAGTTATGGCACAATGATTATTAGAAGATAAGTAGAGTGGCGTAGAAATATTGGTAATGAAGCAAATACCAAAGAGTGCACGGGCAAGGGAATTATTTATCATGTATTCATATATTAGCAACAACTGGTTCCCTTCAATACAACATCCGTATAGCTTGACGAGATTTGGGTGTTGCAAGGCAGCTATCATGCCAATCTCATTCACAAATTCACGATTTCCCTGCTTTGATTTCGAGGACAACTGCTTCACAGCAATTACAGCACCGTCCGACAGTACACCCTGGATAAGGCAATGTAAATATGACAGGATTTTTTCCAAGTCTAATAATATCCCTAGGATACGAGATGAGAAACTATAACAATTGTCCAGCATGATAAAAGAATCAATTTGAAAAATCCACTAATCCTCATTTTTGGAATTCGTTGTGCCCTTTTGGAACAAGATGTGGAATTTCAGATATTATTCATTTTACTATTTGATAACCTATAATCAGATCCCGGTAACTAACTATTTACGACTAGAGACTTTCAAAACGATTTCTCGAGTACTTTAAGATAATTTAGTGGATGAAACCGAAGGTGAAAGACTGGAATGAAGATTACCTTGTAAACTGGCCCAAATCCTCCTTCCCCAATCTTGTTTGCAGGATCAAAGTTATTGGTTGCAGCTTTGATTTGTCTCAAAGTGAAATAACCTGTTTGCAGCTCAATTGCTCGATGAAGTTCTGTAACAAAGAGAAAATGGAAGATGTTAGAAAGGTACAGTCGTACAGACCAGAGTAAAGAAGAATATTAAGATTTTTGAACCGATCTTCAGGTGGTTGTGCTACATGAACCATGGACATGACTAGTTCTGGAACAATACCGTTACTTCACATTAGTTGAATTATGCAATTTAATTTGGTGATTACAACCTATATGCAAAATGACGTTCTAATCTACACATTGAGTTTTATGAACAGAACATTTCTGCTCAAGGCAGCACCTTAACCACTAGATTGCTACCATCCTTGTAAACCCTAAATCGAAACCCAAATAAAAACCCCTGTTTGAAACCCCTCTCCAATCCCAAAATTGACCTCTGAAAATACAAATCAAGACCACAATCGAACAATCCACGAATCCAGACTTTGATTACTGTTCATCGTTGCACTGTTCATAGGTTACTGTTCATCGGTTACTGTTCATCGGCGCACTGTTCACCTATCACTGATCATCTCAAGTTGGTGGTGATTATTTGTGTACTAGTATTGCTTCTGTCAGTAGTTGTTCTCGTGGTGGTTTGACTATGTTGGTTTTCGTTACTGGTATTGGAGTAGTGAGTTGATTAGTGAGTTGGTTTGTTGGTGATTACTTTTCTCTCTGTTATTTGGCAACATGTCTGAGGAGAAATATGCTTTTGGTTCTAGTTCTGGTTTTTTGCGGAGAAGTTTGTTGGTGGCTTTTCTCTCTGTTATTTGGCTCTCGGCGCTCAGTTGATTAGTTATTTGTAGTTGTGGTTGGTTTCTTCTGCTAGAGGTAGCGGTTGGTTGATTTATTGTTCAATTTTTTATTTGTTAGTAGATGTTGATTTCATACGGTGGATTGTAGCGAAGTTCGTTGGTTGTTTGGTTGCTAGTAGATTCCGAGTTGGTGTTTAGGTTTGTTTATGATGAAGTCTGCTTCAGTTGTTTCTGGTAGTTTTGGCCCTGGTTTTGGTGGTCGTGGTTCTAATTTCCGTCGTCGTCGTGGTTTTGGTCTTGGTCGCATGTCAGGGGGAGGTAGTTCTCGTCGTGGTAGTTCTAATTATGGTACCCGACAGTGTACCCATTGTGGGGGTACAAATCATATAGTTGAGTATTGTTATGGTCTTCATGGTTTTCCCCAGGCTCAACCGGTTGCTATTTCTGAGGATGCTGGACAGTTTACTCATTCTTCTGCCAACAGAAGGGTGACTATCTCAGCAGAGGAGTATCAGCAGTACCTGCAGTACCAACGCCTACTGTCACTTCAGACAAATTCTTCCATTGCTACGCTATCTCAGACAGGTTCCTTTGTTGCTTGCATTGCGTCTTCTCATTCTTCTAATCATTGGGTTATTGATTCTGGTGCATCTGATCATATGACTGGTACTCCTTCTATTCTTTCTGGTCGTCCGTCTCTCGGTAAACCATCTCGTGTTACCTTAGCTGATGGTTCTACTACCAATGTTACTGGTTTAGGTTTTGTTCATGTTACTTCCTCTCTTACTTTGGACTCCGTACTGCAAGTTCCTCGTTTTCCATTAAATCTTATGTCTGTTAGTAAACTTACCAAGTCTTTGAATTGCTCAGTCACATTCTTCCCTAATGGTTGTGTATTTCAGGATCTCAAGACGGGGAGGAAGATTGGTGGCGGTGTTGAACGTGGTGGCCTGTATTACTTTACCGATGATGTTCACCCTAGCTCTGTTGCTCTTCAGTCATCAGTGTCACCATATCAACATCATTGTCGTCTTGGTCATCCATCACTTGAGAACCTCAAAAGGCTAGAGCCTTCATGTAGTCGTGTGGATGCTTTGCCATGTGAAGTATGTGAGTTTAGCAAACATCATAGAGTGTCTTTTTATCCTAGGGTTGAGAGTCGTGCATCGCGTCCTTTTAAGTTAGTTTATTCTGATATTTGGGGTCCAATGCATGTTCCTAATATTTTTGGCTTTCAGTATTATGTTATTTTTGTCGATGATTTCTCTCGTGTTACCTATCTTTATCTCATGAAAAAGAGGTCTGAGTTATCTTCTATTTTTAAGTCATTTTATATGGAAATCAAAACCTAGTTTGATACTTGCATCCGCATATTTCGTTCTGATAATGCCCGTGAATATTTTAAAAATACTCTTTCTCAATTCTTTGATGATCACGGTATTATCCACTAGTCCTCTTGTGCTCGGACTCTACAACAAAATGGAGTTGCCGAACGCAAGATTCGACATTTATCAGAAGTTATGCGTGCAATGTTATTTCAAATGCAAGTTCCTAAGTCTTATTAGAGTGATGCAGTTCTCACTGCCTGCTATTTGATTAATCGTATGCCCTCTAGTGTTCTTGGAGGTCAGATACCCCATAAAATAATGTTTCCCGGTCGTCCCCTTCACTCATTACCCCTTCGGATTTTTGGGTGCACATGTTATGTTCATACTCTGGATCCTGACCGGAGCAAACTTGACCCTCGCTCCATTAGGTGCATTTTTCTTGGTTACTCTCGAACTCAAAAAGGGTACAAGTGTTATTCTCCATCTTTACGTCGTTCATTTGTGTGTGCTGGCGTCACATTTAATGAGCCACTCCCATTTTATTCGGAGCCTGTCACTACTAATGATCGGCTTGCATCTGAGTCTGTGTTTCCTATAGCTGTCCCCTCAGGTAGTGGTCCTCCACCGAAACCTTTGCAGGTGTATATTCGTCGTCCTAAAGTTTCAGCAGTGTCATCTCAGCCAGAGCCACCAATGCCATCTCAGCCTGAGCCACCAGTGCCATCTCAGCCTGAGCCACCAATGCCATCTCAGCCTGAGCCACCTTCGCCCACTGCTCCGTCTTCCCCTCCGTTGCGAGATCCATATGATCTTGATCGTCCTATTGCCCATCGTAAAGGTATTCGGTCCTGCACTATACATCCTATTGCTCAGTTTGTTTCATATAACCATTTGTCACCATCCCTTCGTGCTTTTACTACTTCGGTTTCTTCCGTTTTTGTTCCTAACACTATTCAGGAGGCTTTATCTGTGTCTGAGTGGCGGAAAGCAATGGAGGATGAGATGTCTTCTCTTCATCATAATGGCACTTGGGAGTTGGTTTCTCTTCCTGCTGGTAAAACTACTGTTGGCTGTCGTTGGGTATTCATTGTCAAGTATCATCCGGATGGCACTATTGAGCGGTACAAGGCCCGCCTTGTAGCCAAAGGCTATACGCAGACATATGGAGTTGATTATGCCGAGACCTTTTCCCCAGTTGCCAAAATAAACTTTGTTCGGATTCTTATTTCTCTTGCTGCTAATTTCGGTTGGCCCTTATTTCAATTGGATGTCAAAAATGCCTTCTTACATGGTGATCTGATCGAGGAGGTCTATATGGAGCAACCTCCTGGGTTTGTTGCTCAGGGGGAGCGTTCTCTGGTTTGTCGTCTTCGCAAAGCTTTATATGGTCTGAAGCAATCCCCTCGAGCTTGGTTTGGTCGGTTTAGTGATGCTGTGCTACAGTTTGGTATGCGTCGATCTCATTCGGATCACTCTGTTTTCTCTCTTCAGTCCGAGCATGGGAAAATAATATTGATTGTGTATGTAGATGATATTATTATTACTGGAGATGATCAGAAAGGTATTGATGAGTTGAAGCAGTTTTTACAGCGACAGTTCCATACTAAAGATTTGGGTAAGCTAAGGTATTTTTTGGGTATTGAGGTAGCAAGATCCAAGGATGGAATTAGTTTGTCCCAACGAAAGTATGCATTGGATATTCTTGAGGAGACAGGTTTATTGGGAGCAAAACCTGTGGAGACCCCAATGGATCCTAATGTGAAACTTTGTGTTGATCAGGGGGAGATATTTCCTCATCCAGACCGGTATCATCGCTTAGTTGGTAAGTTGAATTACCTTACCAATACACGTCCTGATATCTCTTTCGCTATAAGTGTGGTGAGTCAGTTTATGTCTGCTCCTCGTCTTCCGCATTGGGAAGCTTGTCTTCGTATTGTGAAATATCTTAAAGCTCATCTTGGACGTGGTTTGTTTTATCGGTCTAATGGTCATTTGCGTGTTGAAGCCTTTACCGATGCTGATTGGGCAGGATCACCATCTGATAGACGGTCCACTACTGGGTACTGTACTTTTGTTGGAGGCAATTTGGTCACATGGAAAAGCAAGAAACAAACAGTGGTCGCAAGGTCCAGCGCAGAAGCAGAGTATCGAGCCATGGCACACACATCTTGTGAGATTGTGTGGTTGAGAGCTCTACTCAAGGAGTTAGGTTTTGATGTGGAGTTACCTATTCCTATGTATTGTGATAATCAAGTAGCGATACATATTGCTTCAAATCCAGTATTCCATGAGAGAACAAAACATATTGAGGTTGATTGTCACATTGTTCGTGAGAAGATAGATGGTGGTGTGTTGTCTACTCCATTTGTTCCTGTAGGAGCTCAGTTGGCTGATATCTTCACCAAACCATTGTTTAAACCGCGTTTAGAGTTTTTATGTAACAAGCTGGGATTTTGTGATATTTATTCTCTAGCTTGAGGGGGAGTGTTAGAATAGCTTTTGTCCCACATTGCCTAGCTACATATTGTATTCTTCTCTCTCATAATATAAATAAAGTCTTTTGTGTTTGGGTTCGTTAACACCCTTACACTTCTCTCTCTCTCTCTCTCTCTCCTAAATAACAATTCTTAATGCTAATAAATATAAAATCATCTATGTGATGATTAATAGTCAATTTGATCAGCTGTAGCCTACATTCTGCAGCACTCCAAGTAAACCCTGACGAGAACTGCATGAAGAGAGATGCTTAAGATTTCAAATTTCCCGATCGGGATTGGTTCGTGTAGATGTGTCAAACTAGTGATCCAAATTTTCACAAGATACTCAACAAATGCAGGCCCATCAAAAGCTCAAGCAAACGTCCTAGCTGTGAATTGTACATGCAGCGGCAATAGAATATCAAAACGGAATCCATTGAGGGTTAGATCTTACCTTTATCTTCAAGGTCTTTCCCCCCAAGGCACCCTTTCATCCGGAGTACCACCAGAATCAACACAAGGAGTACGAAGGAAGCAGCCACAATGCCAACAATAGCTCCGGCAGATAGTTCAGTTACTCCAGTACTAACATTAAAATCTACAGGAAAGAGGAAAATCAGTCGCTTACAAGGTAGGTGCATTAAAAAATAAAAAAAAAACAAGAAGAGTAACCTGTAGACACCCCGATTTTGAACCCGGGATGCGCTCGAGCATTCCCGATGATGAAACGGACCAATCATGACTACCCGAAATTTGTGAAAATGGCTTGAACTTGATTAAAAACAGCCCAAAAAAACCCAAAGCATTACCAAACCAAGCAAAACCACCAACCTGCCACCAGTAACCCTGAGCGCTCAAACTTGAGGCTTTGAGCGCTCAACTCTGATCCCAGTCAGGAATCTGCAGAGTATTTCATCATGAGATTTTATGCATGGGAGCGTCTGGGGTGATCTCCTACGATCCTAATACGTATAATACACTCTAACATAACCCTAAAACTACGCCTAAAACTACTCCTAACCCACTTTCAAATACAAACCCACTTCCTCTCTCTCTCCTCTCTTCCCTCCCACTCACTGCCTATTTAAACCACCCTCTACCCCTGGTTTTGGGGTTACCATTTTTCTCATACTCCAGCTCTCTCAATTGCTCCAGAAAACGCTCTCTCTCTCTCTCTACAATACCACTCCATACAACATCAAAACCATCTACAAAACCATCTTTCAAGTTCCAAATACCACCTCTATTCATCATCTATCGATCAATCAACCTCATAGACTGTTTCACCCATCAAGAATATTAACCAAGCATCCATAATCGTCCATCCCAAGCCCAAAATTAAGTTCAAGCTTTCAATCAAGTTCAAAAGGTAGTCAAACATGTGAAAATCTCACTGTTATGGTCATTCTGAGGAAGACCAGTAAGTCCAAACAAGCTTTCTGTACTTGCATTGGGCTTACAGGGTCTAAAATAACCAAACAAAACACTTTCAAAATCTACAGTCACAACAGGGGTTGAGCGCTCAAGCATCAGGCATTGAGCGCTCAAGCCCAGTTTTGAACAGTTTCTTTTTGCTGACTTTTATACTTTCTCTTGGTTTTGATCGTTATTTAATAGTTAAGTATGCTCATGTAACTCTCAAAACAGCTTATTTCTACCTCAAAATCACATGCATGAGTGTAATTTAACTATTTTATGATGATCAAACATAAAATCTTTGCAAATCTCATAGTAAAGAGTTAAAAAAGCGACTGTTCAACTTCAAATATCTTTTATCTGTATATTTATGGTCCTGAGAATCACCCAAAATCTATTTTCAAGTCAAAAATCAGAAAACCATATGATGGCTTGAGCGCTCAAAGTCTTTCCTTTGAGCGCTCAAACTGTTCTTGGCTCATTTGTTGAGTGCTAGTTGTTTCGATGATGGATCATGGTTTAGTTTGTTTCTGGTGTGTGTGAGTTGTTATTCTTGTGCTTGTGATCTGAATCCTTCTCTCTCTTCCATTTTCAAGTGTTTCCTTTGCTAATTTTGTGATGATCCTTGTTGTTTCATCATTCTTTGAGAAATCAAACCTTTCTGTTTTAATCTGTTTATCTGTGAAAAGTGTTTACAAATGTTTGATCTTGCAAAGAATGAGAAGAGAAGTTGTAAAAGGGGTCAAAATCACAGAAGTTAGGAACTAGTTTGAGCGCTCAAACTGGTTTGGAAGGTTGAGCGCTTAAGCCATCAACCTTGAGCGCTCAACCCCCATTCTGGGATCCAGATTGCAAGTCAGTTTATTAAGTCTCATATTCATAACTTCTTGTGTTGTTATATAGTTTTTGTTATTATCGCCCTCTGTAAATATTTGTTGTAGTTTTCCTTTATCATTATCACCATTTCCATGTAAATCATCATGTACAAGCATCCACGATAAGTTCGCATTTTGTATTCTCTTACTATCTACGTGATTCCATTCCCGATTCCCCATTTTCGTGATTAGAATCAAATTTCAAACATTTCCAAAATCCCACAAAAAATCGAGTAGAGACCGGTTCACGGACCGGGCGAGAGGGGTGCCGTAAAACCCTTCCCCTTTTGTAACCAAACCCCCGAATCCTAGAAACCTTTGGTTCCTGTGGACGGTCGGCCTCCACGCGCTCGGAGATTGTTTTCGAAACGGTTCGAAAAACAAAAAGATTTTAGAGTCGCCACCCGGGTTTTGGGAAAGTAGTTTGGGACCCGAGAAACCAATTTGAAAATGATGCTTTGAGAGAATGACTTGTAAAACCAATTGAAAACCAGAGATTCGTTTTGGATCCGGGAGCCAGGTTACGAACAGGGAAGGGTTTTAATGCACCCCGTTCGCCCGATTAAAAATCGGTCTTTACTAAATATTTGTGGGATTTTATTAGAAAACAATTTTGTTGCTGAACATTAACAGATAAACATTTAATATAAACAAAGCAGACGATAATAATGAGATAACACATGACTAGTATGTTTTTAACAGAAATCAAACGAAAATCCAAACTTCAAACTGTTCCTGCAGGGGGAAGGTTCAAATTTAATATTTTACCAGAAAACTGTGCCGTGCGGCATACTTGATGTACCGTGCGGTACAAATAGTGTACCGTGCGACACTGTTCTTCAAATTAACGGTCAGATTTTCAAATGGATGCCGTACGGCACTCAAAGTGTACCGTGCGGCACAGTAAGAGTGCCGTGCGGCACACCTGGCTGCAAAACAGTTTGAAACTTTGGCTTTTCGAAGTGATTGATCAGAGGCACATACAAGGTATGAAATGCATTCGAAATGAACTACTAAAAAGGGAGAAAACATTGTATTGAGTATGGGATGTCCCTCCTTGTTGAATCGCTCCGTACGAGGCGATGTTTTCACCGTACGACGCGACCGGGAGGTGTGAAATGAAACTGGATTTGCTGTAATTTGGGCATACCAAGCATGGAAATGATACAAAGGATCATTCCACCCTTAGTACCCCTCCCCTCAGGGTACCAAATTCAAGGAATTTGGCGAAACGGGTTTATACCTTCGGTTTCGAACTCTCGGATTGAGCGTCGGATTGAACTTCCGAATGCTGCTTGAACCTTCTCTGGACCTCACTTTCACTCTAGTATGGTGGTAAGAGGGATTGAGGGCTTATACTTGGGCAAATTTGGAACGGCTTTAGAACCAAGAAACAGGGGATGAGTCTCTGCTTTGGGTTTTGGTTCTGGCAGAGAGAGTGATGCGGATTTTTGTATAGTAGAGGTGATGCTTAAGAAGCTTAGCAATAGGAAATGGTATTCAAGGATGGAATTTCGTGGTCCTTTCTTACACAGAAATCGTATGGGGTTCGGGGGATCTCGGGGTCTTTTTCTCATTGAGTTCGAACGGTTTTTATAGAGGATTGAGGAGCCGAATGTAGTTCCCAACCCCTTCTTGATTCTTGCCCAGGGGGACAATGGCATAGGGAATAGCCTATTCCTTTCGGCCATGATCTTCCCTTTCGGCCAGCAGGGCGGGGGAACCAATCTCGTCAACACTTTCGGCTTGCTGGGAACCCGCAAAAAGAACTGGGAACTTGAACAGTGCCGTACGGCACACGAACTGTGCCGTGCGGCACAACTCGTGTACCGTGCGGTACAACTGGCCGTCAAATTTCCAAAACTCTGCTGTACGTGACACTGGCTGTCCCGTGCGTTGAGAGATGTGTACCGTGCGGTACTGTTGACTGAGTTGACTTGGAGTGTTCCAATCTGAGAGTTCTTCCGATCGTTTCCGTTCATCATTGGGGATTAAAATGTACGTGAACGCTCATTTTGGGGTGTCTACAGTTGCCCCTCTTTGACGAGACTTACAATCATTGTGTCGTCGGAAGTCGCGTCAAAGATAGAAGACACCCCTCGATGTGGACGTCCTCGCATGAAAGCTAAACATGATGCGTGTGGTCGCGCTCGTGAGAGCTGCCTACGTACCCCGTTGTAGGGATCAGACCAGCGTAGTTCAGTTGAGGCTTTAGAATGCAAGAGTCGATAGGGAACATACCTTGATCGGTTTGAGGGAATTGTCGTTCTGCTTTTCAACGAGGGAAAAACGAATGATGTGCTCTTTGGTGCTGAAAACCGTTTTGTTAATGCCGGAGAGGACTTACGAAACCGTCGGATGCTGATCAAACTGTCGTTAACGCCGGTGAGGACTTACGAAACCACCTGATGGAAACCACGAAACCACCGGGTGTTGATAAAACTGTCGTTAATGCCGGTGAGGACTTACGAAACCATCGGATGCTGATCAAACTGTCGTTAATGCCGGTGAGGACTTACGAAACCATCTGATGCTGATAAAGCTGTCGTTAATGCCGGTGAGGACTTACGAAACCATCGGATGCTGATAAAGCTGTCGTTAATGCCGGTGAGGGCTTACGAAACCATCTGATGCTGATAAAGTTGTCGTTAATGCCGGTGAGGACTTACGAAACCGTCGGATGATGATCAAACTGCCGTTAATGCCGGTGAGGACTTACGAAACCATCTGATGCTGATAAAACTGTCGTTAATGCCGGTGAGGACTTACGAAACCTTGTTTGACGCTGATCGAAATTGTTGTTGTAGACGCCATTGAGGACTTACGAAACCGTTCGATGTTTTTTTTTGAAATAATTGTTGCTGATGCCGTAGAGGGCTTATGAAACAACTTTCGATACTGGTAGAAGTTGTTGGTAATGCCTTCGAGGACTTATAAAACCAATCGTTGCTTCAATACTTGTGGTGGAACCAATGAGTGCTCACGCGAAGCTGACGTGGGGCAAAATCGAGGATTAGCCTGAGTGAGATTGCTGGAAATCTTGGCTTTAGAAGTCCTTGGGAAGGTTGAATCTGGTGCAAACATCATTAAGGACACAGACGTGTGCCGTGCGGCATCAATACTGTACCGTGCGGCAGAAATGGAGTGCCGTGCGGTAGAAATGGCAAAAGGCTATACCGTGCGGTGCACAGGGTGTACCGTGCGGTAGAGTGGGTGTGCCGTACGGCACAAGTGGCTATTAAAACCGCCCAAAACCGTTTTGTTTTCTCCCACTCTTTCAAACGTATTCAAACATTTTAGTCAGTTATTCCGAGAGCGTGGTATTCCGAAAATCTTCATTTCCTTCAATCTTCTTAGATCTCCTTCAATCTTCCGAACGAAAATCTCCCCAAAACCCACATTTTCACTTCCGAAATATACTGGTATGGCAGATTTCGGGGAGGCACCGAGCGGTTCAGCCATGTCTACCGGCGATTCGTCGTCGTCGGCGCACGGGGAGGGTAGTACTTCCTCCAGCAGGTCTGGAAGTGATTCGTCCATGGGAGTTCCGGCCGATGTCGGCCCAAATATTGCAGGCCCAGTTCTTGAGCCCTACCGTGTGGCACCGATTGGGGCCGAAACACCACCACCCATGCCGGAAGCGGCTCATACGAGACTGAGTGGGACTCACACGGGTGAGGTTTTGACTCCGGTGGAGGTACGGAAGGCCATGGGTACTGGGGATGCTGCGGTGATAGGCAGTGGAGGTACCAGTGGGGTTATGGGTGCCGCACGGCACATTGATAGTGCCGTGGGTGATGTTGGGAGTGCCGTGGTCACCGATAGGAGCACCGTACGGGACACTGAGGGCGCTGAGGGTGGTGGCCCGAGTACTGTGGCTAGCCATGAGGGGCCGGAGGCCACGGGTATTGATCCTTCAGGTACGGGCATTTCTCCCTTGGACATTGCTATGAGTCTTAGTGGTACTGATGTTGTTACAGAGAGAGCCCGCGCTCAGGAGAGTGGGTCTCAGGCTGAGGGTATCTCGAGGGATGTTTTGGTTGAGGATGTGACGGGGGGTAGTAGTACTGAGAGTGAGGAGGTACCGTTAGTGAGGCGCATAGCTCCAGGTCCGGCTATTGCGATTGGTACCGCCAGAGTGCCAGAGGAGAGTGCTGAGATAGAGACAGAGCCTTCAGAGCCTCCGTTGTTTACACCTGTCGTTGGTTCTTCTCGTGGGTCTGGTCTGACTTTGGCAGACACTTTGGAGGGGGCGAGAGATGAGGATATAGCAGCGACTTTACAGGAGTTTCCCAGGTTCGAGAATGTCCTGGTTCAGGAGGGGATGGCATCCATTGTCAGGGATGCTGAGCAGGAGGAGAGACAGAGAGAGGCCGAGGTGGCTGCAGGGGAGGAGCGTTTGACCATAGTCCGAGAGGTCGAGCTATCTTTGGACCACAGAGCTCTGTTTACACCGGCTACCTATGTGCCACGGGTGCACTTCTTCGTCCCCCAGGGGTGCGATACTTATACTCCTTTGCTGCCTACGTACCTAGATACGAGTGTGATTCGAGACCGTTCGACCCACATTGCTTATAGGAATCCTTTGGTACGTATCCTTTGCTTATTCTTGTGCTTGTTTGCTTGTTTTGCTTGTCTGCTTGTTTACTTGTACATTCCTGTTGATAATACTGACTGAAATTTTTGCCATGCCTTTGTTTAACAGACTCAGAGGTCCTTGGGTGGTTATGGAGGTTTTGCGCATTCTTTGGAATACTACCGTGCGTTGCCATCACGAGTGAGGGCTTTGGTCGATGCCTCTGGGTTCACCACTTTTATCCGGCTTCTGACAGTGACTAGGACGGATCGCAAGCTGATACGAGCCCTGGTGGAGAGGTGGTGGGATACTACCAACACCTTCCACTTCAGATTCGGGGAGATGACGATTACTCCCCTTGACTTTGCTGCGATCACCGGTCTGAGAGTTGGAGGTGAGCCCATCCCGTTTGACTCAGAGCTGTACTTGGACCCTGCTGCCATTGAGCACTACCTGGGGAGGAGGCTTGGAGGTATTGAGTCGGGGGTGAGGTATACTGTCTTGGTGGGTTTCTGAGACCACGAGCCAGGGTCAGAGGAGGAGGCTAGGCAGATGGCGAGAGCCTACTTGTTGTACCTCTTTGGTGCTTCCCTGTTTCCGAACAGGCAGGGCGTGGTGCACTTGGGTTGGTTGCCTGCACTGGAGGATCTGGAGACTGCTGGGAGGTTTGACTGGGGCGGCGCCGGTTTGTGTACTGTGTACTGCTTCCTTGGTTGCGTGTGCCGTGGTGTAGGCACGAGCCTTGGTGGTTACTGGAGGGTGCTAGAGGTAGAACTTTTGCTTGTATTCTTCTTTCAATGATTATGATAATGCTTTTATCCATGTTTCTTGACTTGACGGCTTTCGGAACATGCAGGTGTGGGCTTATGAGGTGCTGGGTGTATTTGCCCCGGCCAATTCGCATAGCAACGAGGATGTGCTCCCACGCGCTGAGAAGTGGGGATCAGAGTACACAGGAGGCGGTGATCATAAGGGAGATCTGAGGACTTTTCGGCTTTTTCTTGATTCTACCACGGGGGATAGGGTAAGCCTTTTCTATGATTCCAAATATTCATGCTTCCTTGTCTTCCTTTATCCTTGAAACTGACAAACCTTTCTCTCTTATAGGTGAGGTGGAACGTTTGGCATAGGATGCGCAGGGATTACTTGGTTAGGAGCAGGGAGCTGACACGGAGCCGAGTGCTGCTGGAGTGCCCTTACGGCTGGCGATGGTACTTGGGTGACAGGGTTTCCCGTCAGTCCCTCGGGATTGACCATTTCAGAGTGCCTTCGCCGTTGCCTCCACTTGTTTAGAGGACTGAGGAGTACACCCGAGCTGAGATAGAGAGATACACGGTGCCGACAGAGGTGACCTTCAGTCCTTCGATAGATTATGAGGGTTACTTGAGCACGCACTTGGCATATGATCTGGACATGGAGAACCGTTTGAGGGCCGGCCCTGCTTTACCTGAGTTGAGGAGAGAGATTGAGGTGGTGACCGTTGACGGAGCACTTGGAGTGGTGACGGTGCCTCATATCACTCCTACAGTTACTCTTGCCACGACAGAGGTGACTCTTGATTGCCATGCTTGCTTCAATTCCCTTTGTATATCCATATCCATGTATTGCTAATGTATCTTGGTATTTCAGATTCCTGTTGAGTGGGCGGCGGCGTCGTACCAGCTGGCGCAGGACTTGCAGGCCATGGTCCGTCAGTTTGTGATGGGCATGGCTCCAGAGGTGCGCCCGCGGGCTGAGCCAGGAGTTGTACTTGGTCGTGGTCAGAGAGCCACCAGAGGGAGGGCACCGGCCCGTGGTGTTGGAGAGGCTAGCAGAGGTAGAGAGACCAGCCGAGGTAGAGAGACCAGCCGAGGTACTCGCAGGAGGAGGGAGAGCGTTAGCAGTGAGAGAGGAGCTAGCCGAGGGGCCACCCCTAGTGCCGGGGCTGTTGAGGTATACATTGGACTTGTCTTTCCTTTCTGTTTGATCATGCATGCCTTTCATTGTATTCTGACAAATTTTGTTGCTTGTGTAGGGAGCGTCAGGCTCCGGGAGTGCCAGGCGTTCCACGCCTCGAGTTACTTCGGTGACTCCGCCTTCAGGCCGAGTGCTCCGTTCTTCTGAGAGACGGAGAGAGAGTGTACAGCAGAGGGAGGAGCCTATGGAGAGCAGTAGTACTGATGACGACCATGCTACGCCAGAGGAGCATAGACCTCAGGGGTCTGTGCCTCCGAAGCGTCCTCGTACCTGAGACAGTAGTTAGTGATAGCATTCTACTAGGTGGGGCCTGCGTGCCTTGTTTTGGTTTGGGCACTTGTTTAGCCCTCTGTATAGATGGCCTGCGAGCCGTAGTAGTTGATGATGCATTGGGCCTCTTTGCCCCTGGATATGGTTACACTTATCATGTGGATATTTTGATCTTGGTTTTATAAAAAAATTTGCATTTTAGTCATGCTGTCATTCATATTGGCAATGAATCTGGAAAATCAAAATTTGCATGTGAGTACTTAACTTAAAGCAACTGAATTCGAGACCAACAAACTTGTATACGGAAAGCTTGATTTGCATTTATGGTTGTGACTCATAGGACTCAATGAAATGGAACTAAGCTTTTGAACTCATATGTGCACTGTATGGGCTAATGACAAGAGAATGCTGCTCGTTGCGCACATATGTCGGCATTGCCGTTCACAAACGAATGGGATGACTCATGGACACGACACGTTACACATGAATTGACCACGCTCGTGGGGTGGCATTATCATGAAGTATAGCTCGCCGATATTTCCATTCATTGGCATTCAAATCTTCGAGACTTTTGATCATTGATTTTTGGTTGAGGTTGCCAACCGACCCTTCCAATAGGTCGTAGGTGCGCGCCATGGCTTGCATGTGTAAGCTTTGTGCCAAAGAGGAGCATGGAATGAACCCCGGATGCTCAAAACTGAGTTTTGCTGGAATCTGGCCAACTGTGCCGTGCGGCACTAAAACTATGCCGTGCGGCACTAATAGTGTGCCGTACGGTACACGCCTGATACTGCCAAAAAATCTGCCACTTGCAGCCGATTTCTGGTCTTCCCTTTTGGTGTTTCATCACTTCAACGCACGTCCTAGGGACTTGAAGAGCCATTGTGAGGCACCTTTTGAGGAGACTTACCATTTTTAGCATGATTCCTTGCGGTCTTCGAGTTGGCACGTCTTTCGAGGTGGCCTTTCTTTGGAATTTGAAACTTTGTATTGTTCCTCATGCATGGTGGCTATAAAAAGCTGTTCATTCCCTTCCTTATTTGCATTCCAAATTCATAGACTCTTTCCTTGTTATCTCGCCTTTCACAATGGTGGCGAGTTTATCGGCTTTGATGCGCCCCTGGCTCGATGATCTCGATGGCTTGGACTGGCTGCACTTTCGGGGTCATAGGCTGACTTCCCTTCGTTATATTCGAGACGTGTCCATACGTCCGGAGTTGTTGCGAGCTGTAACACAATTCTGGGATCCTGAGGTGCATGTCTTCCGCTTTGGTCTCCACGAGTTATGCCCCACTGTGGAAGAATTCTTCGCCTACCTTGGAGGTTTTGATTTGGCGGAGCCCATCGTTCCTCTCTACGGAGTTGGTTTTGCCCCAGTGTTGTCTTCCAAACTAGAGATAAGCAACAATGCAGCCAAGTCCTTGATTCGTGGAGGTTTTCTGAACATCCCACGCCTGATTGAAGGATTCCGCTCCAACAACTTCGCTCTGTGCTTGTGTTTACTGGCTGCATTCTTGTTTGTGCCATCTGATGGTCAAGCAAGCTCTTCCCTGGTTGGTGTGGCTATGCAAATCGAGGAGCGTAAGGATGTAGCTCCGATGGTTCTGGCTGAAACTTTGATGGGTCTGGATGGGGTTCATGCCGGTAGGACTGACGTCTTCGAAGGTAGTCCGCTGCTCCTACAGGTAGGCTTCTCACTCGACTCTCCTTTTTCTGGCTTTTCACTCGTTCTCATTTTACCTCAGCGCTCAGTTCAAAGTTGTCTAAGGCTTCTTACTTGTTTTCTCTCTTTCACACAGCTGTGGTTATGTGACAAGGCTAACCTGCTGGAGCCTGTGCCAAGAACCCGGGTTCATGAAACTCAAGGGTTCGTTATCAGGAATTTCAGGGAGGTTTTTGATGATGTGGGAGGTTGGACTCGGGTTCTTTCCCAGCTCACAGAAGAGGTGATCTCTTGGCGTTTGACTTGGATTGACCTTCCTGACATGGCTATTAGCAACATGGGGCGTCAGCGAGTGATTCTGGCAGGTTTGACCCGATGGACCTTCTACGTTCCAAACCGCATCCTCCGTCAACTTGGAGCTCGTCAAGTACCGCCGCCTGCGGGTCCTGAGGATTTCGTCATACCGAATTTCAATGTTGCCACCTTCAGGGCTTACCAGAGCAATTGGAGGGAGCGCACGACCATTCCAAAAGACCTATATCCCAGTGTTCTTCTTCCGGCACGCTATAAGAGATGGTTGACAAGAGATATTGGAGCAAGAGATGATGGAAACTAAGACAGACTTTAGACTCGATCTTAATGTGCCTGAAATAAGTTGTGCACCCAGTGTTATGGATGTTTTTATTTCTTTTGTTTGAAACTTTTCATGCTCAGCCATGTAATCGAAGAAGCTTTGTTTGAATAAAACTTTGAGTTTTGAGAATTTTCCGCTCTTGATTCTTACTGGTTCTGCCTGCGAAATGTGTATGAGAACTTGGAATCAACTCGAAAGATTGTGACCGAACCTCAGGATGAGGCTGCCTACGTATCCCTTGTAGAAAGGAATCAGGTCATGACGTAGTTCAGGACTACAATTGTTTGGTTAGGGTTCGCTCGGGTATTTACACTTTCCTTTTGCGCTCTGAATTTTGCCTAGTACCGCCCTTTCAAGTTTTCGGTCTAGCGAGCTCTTGATTGTTTTTAGCCTTATCTTTTGCCTAAGCCGCCCTTTCGGGTTTTCGACCTAGCAGGCTTTTGCTCTAATTTTTGCCTGGAACTGCCTGCCCTTGCGGTTTTCAGTCCAGCGAGCTTCTCTCAGGGGTAATATCTCTTGAGTTGATCCAGGTTGACCAAAGTAGAAAACTCGTTGCCGTCAAGATCGATGAGTTGTGTTGCACCTCCGGACAAGATCTTCTTGATAATGTAGGGTCCGGCCCATCTTGGTCGAAATTTCCCGCGCGGATCGAACACCGGAGCTCGAATCTCCTTCAAAACCATGTCGCCTTCCTGTAAATCTCTGGATTTCACCTTCTTGTTAAAAGCACGGGCTATTCGGCGCTGATATCCCTGAACATGATACAAGGCTTTAAGTCGCCTTTCATCGAATAGCATGAGCTCTTCAAACCTTGCGTTTTGCCATTCGGCTTCATCAATTCTTGACTCTGCCATGATCCTTAAAGATGGGATTTCGAGTTCGATGGGAAGAACAGCCTCCATGCCGTAAACCAAAGAGTAGGGTGTTGCCCCTGTCGGAGTTCGAATGGACGTCCGGTATCCCCATAATGCCAAAGGCAGTTGTTCATGCCAATCTCGCGCAGACTCGATGGTCCTCTCTAGTATAGACTTGATGGTTTTGTTGGCCGCTTCCACAGCTCCATTGGTTTGCGGTCGATAAACAGTTGACTTATGAACCTGAATCCCGAATTCTTCAAGAGTCTCTGCCGCTCTCCCCTTGAAATGAACCCCGTTATCTGATACGAAAGCCTGAGGGACCCCGTATCTGTAGATGACATTCTGCTTGATGAAATGAGCAACCTGGACCGCAGTGAGGGTCGTGTAGGAAGCAGCCTCAACCCACTTGGTAAAGTAGTCAATTGCAACTAAGATGAACTTGTTCCCGTTTGACGCTGCTGGCGTGATCCTGCCGATAACATCTATGCCCCAGGCGGAAAAAGGCCAAGGCGAGGTCATGGGATGCAATTCTGATGGCGGGACGTGCATGAGATTGGCGTGAATCTGACACTTGTGACATCGTCTCACATATTCGACACATTGAGTCTCCATAGTTGACCAATAATAACCTTGTCTTAAGACTTTCTTGGCAAGCATCATGCCATTCATATGAGGGCCGCAAACTCCTTTATGGATCTCTTCCATAATCCGGCTGGCTTCTTCTCCGTGTACACACAGTTTGTGCGTCCCACAATAAGATCTCCGATATAGCTGTCCTCCACAAATGATGTACTGAGATGCCAACCTCCGAAGAGCTATTTGGTCTTTCTTGTCTGCTTCTGCTGGATACTCGCCTCTTTCGATGAAGTTCCAAATGTCATGAAACCATGGCAAGCCGTCGTTCGGCTCATCAATGACCATGACGTACTCATAAACAGGCTTGTCTCGTTGTTCAATTATAACTGGCCGGAGTCTGACTCCGTTTGGTATCTCAACCATGGAGGCTAGCGTTGCAAGGGCGTCGGCGAACCGATTCTTCAATCTTGGCACATGCGTGAAGGTGACTATCTGAAATCGCGGGATCAAATCATCTAGGTCTAGATGATAGGGTTTCAACTTATCTTCCTTGACTTTCCATTCACCGTTTGCTTGTGACACCACCAAGTTCGAGTCTCCGACGACTTCTAGTCTTTTGACTCCAATTGCTAAGGCAGCTTCCATCCCTACAATGCAGGCTTCATATTCTGACTGGTTGTTGGTGACCTCGAAGTTTAACTTGAAAGCCAGAGGGATATGTGATCTTTCTGGGGAAATTAATAGTACTCCGATTCCAAATCCTTTCTGATTGGCTGCTCCATCAAAATACAACGTCCAGGCATCGTCGGTGGTCGTCATCACATTCTCATCTGGGAATTCAAATTCCACATCTTCTGGACCTTCTACCGGGTAATTGGCAAGAAATTCGGCGACAGCCCTTCCTTTTACTGACTTTCTGGTAACATACTTGATGTCGAATTCTGCTAGCAAAAGCAACCACCGTGCTAACTTGCCTGTAAGCGCGGGTTTCTCAAACAGATATTTGAGAGGGTCCATTCGAGAAATCAGCACTACAGAGTAAGCCAACATATAGTGTCTCAACTTCTTGGAAGCCCAGACCAAAGCCCAACAAGTCTTTTCCAGGGAAGTGTATCGTTCTTCGCATCCAACCATCTTCTTGCTAATGTAGTACACGGCTTTTTCAGATCCGTCTTCTCCTTCTTGTGCTAACATGCATCCCATAGCTGATGAGGTCACCGACAGATATAGAATTAAAGGTTGCCCCGGTACTGGAGGCATTAGTACTGGAGGATTCTGCAAGTATTCCTTGACTGCTTCAAAGGCTTTCTGGCACCTGTCGTCCCACTTGAATGTCACGTCTTTCTTGAGAAGGTGAAACATCGGCTCGCAAGTTGTGGTTAACTTGGCGATGAATCTGCTGATGAACTGAATTTTGCCGAGGAAACTTCGTACTTCTTTCTCCGTCTGCGGTGGTTCCATTTCAAGGATGGCCTTGATTTTGGATGGATCCACTTCAATTCCTCGGGTTGTGATCATGAAACCCAACATCTTTCCTGCTGTAACTCCGAACGTGCATTTCTCGGGATTGAGACGCAATCTGTACTTGCGAATTCTTTCAAAGAACTTCCTCAGGGCGTGCAGGTGTCCTCCTCTTTCCTTGGATTTGACGATCATGTCGTCCACATATACCTCGACCTCTTTGTGAATCATATCATGCAATAGAGTTGTAGCAGCCCTCTGGTAAGTAGATCCGGCATTCTTTAACCCAAATGGCATAACCTTGTAACAGTAGGTCCCCCATTCCGTGGTAAAAGTTGTCTTCTCTCGGTCCTTAGGGGCCATGAGAATCTGATTGTAGCCTGAAAAACCATCCATGAACGATAGCAATGCGTGCCCCGCAGTGTTGTCCACGAGTACATCTATATGCGGCAGCGGGAAGTCATCCTTAGGGCTGGCTTTGTTCAAATCTCTGAAGTCCACGCAGACTCTGATCTTCCCGTTCTTTTTGGGAACAGGTACGATGTTGGCGACCCACTGAGGGTACTCCGTGACCATCAAGAACCCCGCGTCTAACTGCTTCTGAACTTCTTTCTTGATTTCCAATACCCAGTCTGGTCTCATCTTCCTCAACTTCTGCTTGACAGGTTTTGCATCTGGATACAGCGGGATTCGATGCTCCACAATTTCTGGATCAATTCCGGGCATGTCCGCGTGAGACCATGCAAAAACATCTTGAAATTCTTTCAGAAGATCCGAGTGAGCTTTAAATTCCTCTGGAGATAGCCCAGAACCAATTTGAACCATTCGCGGATTACTCTCTCCTCTCAGATTTATTGAAATTACTTCTTCTTTTAGAGGCTGAGCATGCCTTTCATTTTCTCGTTCGATTAGGGATCGGAGTTCTTTTGGAATTTCTTCCTCGAACTCAATCCCATCATCGTCCGGGTTAACGCAATTTATTTCAGACACAGCAAGATAAGCAAAGTCAACTTCATTCATTGCAAAAGAGGTGGCCCCAGGGGCGTGATACATGAGAGTAGACTCAAATTCAAAAGAAAAGTGATGACGCGGAGGACTAACAGACACATGCATTGACTCAGAAGTGGACAAGAACTCAGTGCTAAGCCCAGACTTAATGCTAGATTCTGACTTAGACTCAAATTCAGTGCCAATGTAAACAATTTTAGGTAGAAAAGTGCAGTTTTTGTAAATTCCGTTGGCATCCACAATGAGTGAGGTCACATCTCCAAGGGCTTCTTGGCTTAGCATCATCAGCTCCATGTCTCCAACAGGTTCCAAACCAATTGTTATGGCAGCAGACCCGTCCTCGACCGTACCTGTCAGACTTTCATCCTCAAACAACGATATCAGATTCCCTGAGTCAAAAACTTCAATCCAGTCAGATTTGTATTGCTTAACCAATTCTTCCAGCTTTGCCGATTCATCGTCACTGTCCCATGAGTTGTTGGCGAAGATTTCGAACCCTGGCAGCTTGGTTTTCTCTTCCACATCCCAAAATGGTTCTGGCTCTCCTTGGTAGACAGCCTCCTTTCCTTTGATAAAACGAATGGGACCTTTCTTCGGTTGGACGCGAGTTCGGGCTTTCCATCCGCTTCCTTTCTTATCTCCACCGGGTTGATACCCAAGGCCGAAGTGGTTACTGTTTACAGGGAACTCCGGGAATTCAGCCATTCCTTGATTGTTGCGGCCTAATCCCAGACCGGGCATGTAAGCCATTTTTCTCATCATTTCGATAGCCGTTGAGCTGACTGAGAAGTCTTCACCCATTTTGATAGTGAGAATTGCCCCAGCGGTGTCAAAAGAAAAACCTCCAAGGGCGACGTCTTCTTCTCCATGCGTAATCTCGAGCAGAGGGGCGTTGTCAGAAACATGAGGACGAATCCCAGATTCCCCATAAATAGTTAGAGTCCCTGTGGCTAAACCAAGCTGAACTTTCTGATGCAGCGAAGATGGTACTGCCATGATGTCTGGGTGGTGAAGCCATGGTCTACCCAGCAGCAGGTTGAAAGACGAAGGAATGTCAAGTACGTGGAACTCGACTTTAGACTTGAAATCTTCGACTGACATTTCCAGTTGGACAACTCCAACTACATCCCTGCGTGTATTATCATAAGCACGCACTCCGAGGCTCGATGGTTGGAAATCCTTAGTCGTGAACCCTAGACAGTAGGCTGTGCGCAGTGGACAGACATTTAGAGCAGATCCATTATCCAGGAGGATAACAGGGACCCATTTCCCCGTACACTTCATGGTGATGTGTAATGGCTTGTTGTGGCCGGCTCCTTCTGGCGGCAGATCTTTCTCGGTGAATGTTACGACATGTTTTGCCTTGTTTGGCGCAAGCAAGGCCACGAGAGCTTCGGGGGGAGTGTCGGGTGGCACCTCCATGTTTGACAGAGTTTTGATCAATTTCTGACGGTGTTCCCTGGATGAGGAAAGCAGCCCCCAGATGGATATAGATGCTGGAGTTCTTTCAAGTTGCTTCCGGACGGGGTTTTCCACTGGCACGGGATTCCTCTGCGGTGGTTGAAGGATAACTTCTGGTGTCTGAGTGACGCCTTCTGGGTTACTTGGAATTGAATCATGTTGGACGGGATCGTCCCAGACAAATGCCCCAGCTTGAGCGTGGTTAGAGGCGTGGCCTCCCTGTAGGTTGGCAGGTTGATAGATTCGTCCGCTTCGTGTTACTCGGTTGACCGATGGTGGCTCTTCATCCCAAAAGTCTGAAAATTCATTGGCCTTTCGCTTCCCAGCCTTGATGGATTCCAGCTTCCGCTGAGTATCAAAATACTCGGTCCAAAAACCTGCGACATTGCTTTCGGCTTTCTGCTTCTCGATTTTAATATCTCCCATCTTCTTTTCCAGATTTTCCACTGCTCGATCATGCCAAAATGAATCGTCCAGCATGGTTTTGTTGACAGTCCACATTTCACCGTTGTCAAACTGGATATCGATCATGTCTTCTTCATTCCAGAATGAATCCGTGGGATCCTCCGTTAGAGCGGAGACATTTGACTGAGGATGAAACGGCACGGATGGCCGAGACAAAGATTCGTTGATAATGTAAGCTTGAGGAAACCACTCATAAACCCCAAAGATGGTTTCTATGGCAGAATGTCCTTCGATTCCAAGAAGTGGGGGTGGCAGCGAATTGTCTGGAAGGTTGCTGTTAGGGATCCAATGATAAACTTCTCCGAGTGTCCGGTTCCATATGTCTCCGGGTTCTTCAAACAGAATAGGGAGTGAAACTGCATCAAGTGGATCAGCACAAATTGCCTCCCACCTTTCCCGCCAATCTTCTTGTTCATTTGGCTCCACGTATGCGAGAGTATGTACCATACCGGCGATGCATACAACTTTGTCAATCCTACAGATGTTGGAATCTGTTGGTATAGAGACAACTGGTTTGTTATGAGAGTCGGGGATGATGAACCGGTTTGGGTCCCACTCCTGGCGGAACTCTTCCCAGTCTCGATCATTCATAGCCCATTCTTCACTTTCTGTGATATTCGCCCATCTTGGTTTTGACCTTGATTTGATGCTCGTGAGGGAGCAAACTTCCGAATCTCCCGATACGGGAACAACTGGCTTAGGCTCGGTGGCCGGTATGATGTAAAGGTTCGGGTTTAATTTAGTGGAGCTTGGGTTATTTGGAGTGGAGCTGAAGGAGATTTGGTTGATTCGGGTATTGGGTTGGTGTTCCGGCATGGGGTTAGAGACGGTGTTTGGCTTTTTATGGGGGAGTGGAATTGTTCCATCTTCAATGAGATCTTGGATCTTGTGTTTAAGACGGATACAATTGTTGGTGTGATGGCCGGACATTTGGTGGTAGGAACAGAAGGCGTTCGGGTTATGGTTTGGAGGAAGCACTTTGGGTGGCTCGCGAGGCTCCAGTGGTTTGATGACGTCCTTTTCAAGGAGCTTTTGGTAAACGGTTGTCAAGGGAAAAGGGAATTGGTAGAAATTTCTTGCTTGCCGGGTTGGCTGGGCCGCTATCTGGTTAATAGGCTCGGTTTTGGTTGGTTTGGGGTTTAAGGAGCTGGCCTGGGCATGATTGTACTGGTTGGTTCCAAACAGGGTATTGCTGTTGCCAGAGTAAACTCGCCTGGGTTTGATAGATTCTCCTTTCTCAAATATACCAGTTCTGAGTGCATCTTCTACTGCGAGGCCGGCCTCGTAGAAAGTTTTGAAGTCAGCGGTGGTTTGGAAAACCACCAAGTGCTTTGCAAAGTCAGGTGCCAAGTTCTTCGTGATAATTCTCATCTGCTCTTTCTCCGAGGGTCGATCCATCATCTGAGATGCTTTCCCTCTCCACCTTCTGATAAAGTCCGCAAAGGACTCATTGGCTCCCATTCTGGTTGCATCCAATTCTCGGATAGTCATCTCAAGCTGAACATTGTAATTGTACTGGGCCATGAAAGCTGCCCCAATATCCTCCCAACTTCCTTTCTTTGAAATGTCAAGATTTAAAAACCATCGCAGTGCTGGCCCCGTCAATGTTTGCTGAAACATTTGACCCATAGCATTACTTTCAATGTTGTACATGGACAGAGTGCCCACGTATGCTTGTAGATGAGCTCTCGGGTCTCCGCCCCCATCAAATTTCTCCCAGGTTATGGGCTTGAATCCCTCTGGGAGCTTGGCGCCGGGAAATAGACACAACTTGTCCATGTCAACACCTGTGGTGGCTATCTTCTCCTGTTTCTGGACAGATTCCTCGAGTTTGGCGACTTTTGCCATCACTGCTTCCAAATTCGGATGCTCTTGCGGAGGTGGTTGCCCCCCTGGTGGCTTGTTCTGAAGAGTTAAACCTTGTATTAGGAGTAATATCTCAGCCATTTGATTATCACTGCGTTCCCGCTGTTCTTCCAAGGCTATCTTGAGAGCCTCGATTTCACTTTTGCCTGCCATATCTGTAGGATGTGCTGAATCTGACTGGACTGCTTTTGACTCAGTTCGAATTAATCGTTGTTCGGGAGTTCTGGTCCAACTAGGTACAGTACTCTTCTTGCCCTTACCAATGATTGAAACTGATAGCGGAAAAATGAACTTAGTGACTGGTGGCAAAGAAATGCTATGTGCAGGGATTTATGTGCAAATGAAAGAATGATGCATAATGTGCAATGCAACCACAGCTTTGGAAAGAATTGCCCCAATTTTCAGTGCTTTGTTCAATATATCTGAATTTTTAATTTTCTTGCAAAATGAAAGGCCGAACCTTTAGGGGTTGCCTACGTATCCCCATTTCGGAGGAATCAGGCCATGACGTAGTTCGGGACTACGATCGGCTCTTTTCTTTATCATATGAAAAGCACTAACTCCATAAAGCAAAGTACAGACTGACTCAATAAAGCAAAGTACAAACTTGATAAGCAAAATACAAACTCGATAAACAAAATACAGACTCGATAAGCAAAATACAGACCTGGCATTCTCAAAAAGGGCCCTGTTGGCTTGATCTGGTGACCACTGGTTGGCTGCCGATTCTTAGTCCGACTCGATTGTTGGATTTGCTCGGGGAGCATTCCGGACTTGGTTCTCCTTGAGTTGCTTGGGAGACAGATTATCATTCAGAAGGAGACCATTTTTAATGCAGCCTTCGCAACCACACTCATCCCAGTATTTATGTCCCGTCACTGGGTCTTGGAAGTAGTAGACTGGTGGCATGATGTCCACTTCTTTATTATCACTTTCTCGCTCCACCCTGACAGTGATTTTGTCGGGGATGTCCTTGGCTCCGTTGTCTGCAGGGAGGTGGAATTTCCAACCTTGATCATTCGCATGTTCAGAGTTGTCCCATTGAAGAGTTAAACCTGGCTGATCAGATGCGACTAGTTGGTGAAGCAACCCTTCAAGCTTGTCTTTATCTGGCACTTTATTCCCCATCTCTTCATTATCTATCTCTTCAAGTATCCACACCGGTGCCCCATGATGGGTGGTAAAGGTGGACTTGAGCTTCTTGCTTCCGGATTGATTGCTCATTTTTGGTTACAGACTCTGATAAACGAAATACAACATTCTAATTACTGCGAGGAAGAGAGCCAATCGCAGAATTTTCTTTGAAAGGAGTTTATTTTATTGGACAGAGCCTTTGATTATCGGGACAACCCTTCTTATTACTGTGGAAGTGAGGATGTGACAACCTAAGGTAAAAGCTATCATGTATGCGCATGCAATACAGGTAGATGACAAGCGGTTAAACAGTTAACAAGACATATCACATAATCTTAACCTGTGGGTCCCTGTCCTAGTTTGGAAAGTTCTAGGTTAATTATATGCAAAGGCCGGTTTTGGTATAGGGGGTTCCCCAGACTAGAGCCAATATTTGCCTCCCAGTGCCAAGTGTACTGCATGGCAAAGGTCGAGCGGCAGGCTGACTCATCATGGTCCAGGGTTGCTGAGCATCCGGGGATGTCCTAACACCAGTGAACTGGGTAGGGTAACCAAGACGCAGCAGCGGGGTTTATCCAACATCGATGCAAGTGATGCAAAAGTTCAGCAATAAAATTGTTTTCAAAAATCTCACAAATATTTTTCAAGCTTGGCTCACTTTTTAAATTAACCAAAATTTTGAAATTCTACTCATGTGAATAACCGAGAAAGCTCCAGTCCAGACTGATCGGGCTTTCACCCTGACCTCAATCCTTTCTAGTACAGCGTAAAGCACGTACTTGGTGTCAAGCCTTCGAATGGTCATTTTACAAGTGTAAAATTTCAAAATAAAGATTAACTTAAAATATTCCCCAGCAGAGTCGCCATTTTGTGGACGGTCGGCCTCCACGCGCTCGGAGATTGTTTTCGAAACGGTTCGAAAAACAAAAAGATTTTAGAGTCGCCACCCGGGTTTTGGGAAAGTAGTTTGGGACCCGAGAAACCAATTTGAAAATGATGCTTTGAGAGAATGACTTATAAAACCAATTGAAAACCAGAGATTCGTTTTGGATCCGGGAGCCAGGTTACGAACAGGGAAGGGTTTTAATGCACCCCGTTCGCCCGATTAAAAATCGGTCTTTACTAAATATTTGTGGGATTTTATTAGAAAACAATTTTGTTGCTGAACATTAACAGATAAACATTTAATATAAACAAAGCAGACGATAATAATGAGATAACACATGACTAGTATGTTTTTAACAGAAATCAAACGAAAATCCAAACTTCAAACTGTTCCTGCAGGGGGAAGGTTCAAATTTAATATTTTACCAGAAAACTGTGCCGTGCGGCATACTTGATGTACCGTGCGGTACAAATAGTGTACCGTGCGACACTGTTCTTCAAATTAACGGTCAGATTTTCAAATGGATGCCGTACGGCACTCAAAGTGTACCGTGCGGCACAGTAAGAGTGCCGTGCGGCACACCTGGCTGCAAAACAGTTTGAAACTTTGGCTTTTCGAAGTGATTGATCAGAGGCACATACAAGGTATGAAATGCATTCGAAATGAACTACTAAAAAGGGAGAAAACATTGTATTGAGTATGGGATGTCCCTCCTTGTTGAATCGCTCCGTACGAGGCGATGTTTTCACCGTACGACGCGACCGGGAGGTGTGAAATGAAACTGGATTTGCTGTAATTTGGGCATACCAAACATGGAAATGATACAAAGGATCATTCCACCCTTAGTACCCCTCCCCTCAGGGTACCAAATTCAAGGAATTTGGCGAAACGGGTTTATACCTTCGGTTTCGAACTCTCGGATTGAGCGTCGGATTGAACTTCCGAATGCTGCTTGAACCTTCTCTGGACCTCACTTTCACTCTAGTATGGTGGTAAGAGGGATTGAGGGCTTATACTTGGGCAAATTTGGAACGGCTTTAGAACCAAGAAACAGGGGATGAGTCTCTGCTTTGGGTTTTGGTTCTGGCAGAGAGAGTGATGCGGATTTTTGTATAGTAGAGGTGATGCTTAAGAAGCTTAGCAATAGGAAATGGTATTCAAGGATGGAATTTCGTGGTCCTTTCTTACACAGAAATCGTATGGGGTTCGGGGGATCTCGGGGTCTTTTTCTCATTGAGTTCGAACGGTTTTTATAGAGGATTGGGGAGCCGAATGTAGTTCCCAACCCCTTCTTGATTCTTGCCCAGGGGGACAATGGCATAGGGAATAGCCTATTCCTTTCGGCCATGATCTTCCCTTTCGGCCAGCAGGGCGGGGGAACCAATCTCGTCAACACTTTCGGCTTGCTGGGAACCCGCAAAAAGAACTGGGAACTTGAACAGTGCCGTACGGCACACGAACTGTGCCGTGCGGCACAACTCGTGTACCGTGCGGTACAACTGGCCGTCAAATTTCCAAAACTCTGCTGTACGTGACACTGGCTGTCCCGTGCGTTGAGAGATGTGTACCGTGCGGTACTGTTGACTGAGTTGACTTGGAGAGTTCCAATCCGAGAGTTCTTCCGATCGTTTCCGTTCATCATTGGGGATTAAAATGTACGTGAACGCTCATTTTGGGGTGTCTACAGTTCCGCCATGATCAGCGAAGTCTTTTTTCAAATGGGCAAACGAGTCATATTTTTATCGGTTTCTCGGGTTCGGACCTCAAATCCGGGTGGCGACTCTAACAATCACAATCTTTCCAAACGTTAAACCGAACCATTTCCGGTGGGTCGTCCACATAACCCGAAATAGAAGATATTACCCACTTGGAGTTATTTCGATGGCAGATATTAGAGGTCCATATACACCTTCGTAAGGAATTGCATTAGTCCCTTTTCCTTTCCAGTATAGGTGTATCTCCAGAGTGCTGCCGTTAACAAGAACTTCAGGAAATTCCATAGGGATGCCTATACCGACACCGCCAGCTGTCTCCTTTATGTTAAAATCCGTCAAAACTTCTTTCCCCTTAGGAAGAGAAAAAGTAAGCTTGCGTTATTTATCTTCCTGAAGCTAGAAAATGAATGGTCTTGCTAACCATGATAATACCATAGAAGTACTAAACATTAGAATTTCAATACGCAGTCAGAGATTTCTACACCTGTTTCATGGATACCGATATGTTTTTTTGCACATTAACCACTGCCTTAAGGGCAGTCGTGAGCATATCTTGAAAAAAAAAAGTACAGAAAAGAAAGAGCCGCAAAGCAATTTGTTCGTGAAAATTTGGTGAATGGTAAATGAGACATGCCTGAAATCTACAAGACCAATGGCCTCGTTACTTACTTGGATTGCAACATTAAAAATGCATCTTCCAAGGCTGCTAAATGTCTGATCAGCAGAGAACATTATTTCCGCAAAATGAAGACGGACTTTATAACTTCCCTTAAGCAAGCAAAGTCCATAATACTTCAGTGAATCAGGGGCAAGGCGGGGTGTTTCATAGAACTTCGGACCATTCAAATCCAAGGAGAATGAGTTGCTTGCCTTCCCGCCGTCGTCATACATGAAATCCCCTGTGCTGCTATAAGCCCATTTTTCTGAAGAAGCAAAAAAGTTTGATGGACCCCCTGGGGTTAAGTCATCTTCATATTCCTTCCCCTCGGCGGTTATTCGGCTGCCTCCGCAATTGATAAATAACTCATGGTCTACACATAACAAAGAGACCATAAACTTAAAATCTAGATGCATCCATTTCACAATAATAGAGGGGTTGGGAAATTAATACATACTTTTGGGTGATGTGGAGCAAGGGAGATCCTTCTTCACACACCAATCAACTCTGCAAAACAAGTTTAGATTCATTCACCCATGACATCTTATCCACTGGTGTTAAAGTAAGGTTACATAAATAAATTTCTTTGTACTTTACGAACTTACAACTTGCTCTCTGTGAATGAACGGTTGGATACCAAGTTCCTGTCGACCGATATACAAAGGATGACTTCAAGATGATACGTGACACGTAATACTGGAAGTCAAACAGAACTAAAAGCGCAAAAAGCTTACACACTAGACGAGTAGCAACCAACTGGCGATGACTCTGTAAAGTTGTTGTATGATACATCTCTGCAATAGGAACAGGCATGACATTTGTGATGAATTTGCACAGTAAAATTCTATGCCTTACAAGGAATCAGAAGGGTGGTAAAAAACTAACAGCACTTTATTTCCGTTGTCATCTGTAATCGAAACGGGTAGTGCTCCAGTCAGTGAGTTGTTACTCAGTGACCTACATTATTAGCCAATAGTATGTCACACGCTAAATAGAAATCATTCATGATACTGACAGGAAGCTTCAAACATTAGTAAGCAAAATATACACACTGCATAAAATTTTGGGTGTACCACGATCTAAAACTAGTGACTCACATGAAATCATATTGATCGGTCTGAAGCGAGGCCAGAATTTCACCAGACAACTTGTTAAAGCTCAGATCTCTGCAAGCAAGAACTATGGAATATCTAAATCACATAAAAATACACCACAGAAAGGCATAAATATAAAGCGAAAGATGACTTCAATGTAGTATAATGTTCCTGCACAGTGTTCACCTAATAGTTCTAAAACTCTGAACGTACCCCTAAACAACAACTCTAGATGGAAAACTAAATAGAACAAACAAATATACCAAATAAATTATTTTCTTACATACAATTCTAAGGTGTCAAGCCATTAAACAGATTCCTTGCCACTGTAACTAGTTAAACATCAACAGTCACATATAGTGTCACACCAAACCACTTAAGTCATTGAACTAATAAATCTCAAAACCAAGCATCTCGATAAGACTACCAAAAAAATGAACTTACAAAATTGTGAGATATTGCAGGTTACCGATGTAATCTGGGATTGGACCAGTGATTAAGCAATTTCTCAGTACCCTATACAATGAAGTAAAATTTAGCTCATTAAGGTAACTAAACATAAAATTGAAAACATAAAGAGTTCATTGTCCCATGAAGTATACTCAAATTCAACGTACAGAGTGTCCAAATATTTCATCTTCCGTAGATCAGGGAATTTCATATCTGACCCATTCAAATCAGATATCTTCCTGAAAATATTAAGATGGATCAGCTCAATCTCCTGCTACTAAATAGGATAAAGTATAAGGAAATGTAAATAAGTCCTCACAGTTCTTCTAAATTTATCAGCTGGGATATTGTAGAAGGAATAGGGCCACTCATGGATGTGCCTTGCATGTGCCTGAAACGTAGTTAAATCAAAATATTCATTTGAGATTTTCTTGCATAAATTTGAAATTTAAATTTCATTCATATGAGAAGTTCTTTCATAGCTGTTAAAGTTTAAAAGAACTTCTGCGAATTCCTCAGGTGACAGAATATTGATTATGAATAAATAATAGACGGTGATACTCACAGTATCTCAATTTTCGTCCAGGTCCCTATCAGATCTGGTATTTTGCCAGACAGTGTAGTCCCATCTATCCTACTGCAATTAGAGAATGGAATTTCAGAATTACCGAGGCTCAAGGATGATAAATTTTAGCCCAACCACCACTTACAAATCTGTCAAGTTCATTAGTTTGCTGAATTCTTCTGGAATTGATCCCATAAAATTGTTGGCAGAAATACGGCTGCAGGAAAGTGAGGAAACTATCCTTCCATGAATTTTCGTGGAACTACCCCCCAAAAAATTGGACAAAAAATAGATCTGATGACTGTGCATTGACACATCATTTGGCTATACTCAAGGTGCAGACATTCAAAGGATAATGTTCATGCATATAAGAGATTTTTAACAATGTTCATGCATATAAGAGATTACAATGGTCATGCATACACACAATGGTTCAATGCTAGAAAGGCAACAACAGGAACATCACCGCTGCATAAGACATAATCCAATAGAATGAGAGAGTAGAAAAGAAAAGAAAATTAAGGGAAACCTTCCAAGAACTCCACGTGTAGGAGAAATAAACAATTTCAAAACATTGCCACAAGATTATGCATACACCATTTTTCTACTTATTGAAAGAACCTATTCTAGCCTTGATCAGACAAGGGGAACGTGGGTCACCCCAACTACCCTGTACAATCCTTCCATGAATTTCTGTGAATGAATCTTCAACTAAAAGAAACAAAAAGAAAAGGGAACCTTCCAAGAAACTCCACATGTAGCAGACATAAACAATTTCATAGCGTTGCCACAAGTTTATGCATACATACCATTTTTCTTCTTATTGAAAGAACCTAGTCTAACCCTGATCAGACAAGGGCAATGGGGATCACCCCACCACCCTATACAGGGTTCAAACCTGTAACCTCCACGTGGAGAAGTTTGGGCAATGACACTTAGGCAACAAAGGCCTCTGCATGCACAAATACCCACAATGGGCATAAAATATTGATCTTATTTATCAATGGGTGTAAATTTAATTTTGTAGTGAATCCTTTCTTTATCTTCACAGTTTCTTTCCAATATTACCCCTAAAGATTTTTGGTTGGGAACAACCATCACTATGCTTGAAAACGAAAAAGAATTGAGAAGAAAGAATCAGCAAGTTTAGAATAACTAGAAATGGATTTTAAGTTATACAGTCTCGTCAAATGGGACAAATTTCTGAGATTTTGAGGAAGAGGTCCTCCAAGCTCATTATTTTCCAAGACCCTGGAAAAGAAAAGTTTCATGTTAAAACCAAGGTCTGACGTCACAGTACAAGACGTAATTAATTGTTCACAACTTACAGCTCCTCAAGAGTAGCAATATCTCCAATTTCCATGGGAATTGAACCACTAATGCGGTTTCCCAAAAGGGACCTGTAGTATAGAAATGATCAAAGTCTTGCCTACCAATGCTAAACTAATAAATGCGTAACTGGAAAAAGCTGATACAGATTCAAGAGCACATCGACTAGAAACTTACAAAATGGTGAGAGGAAGTTTAGCAAAAGTCGTTGGAATCGTCCCATTGATATAGTTGCGAGTGAGATCACTGTGGTGATAAAACAAGCCCTAGTTAGTTGCAACTAATTTCAAAATGGTCATCACGTTAAAAGGGGTAAAAAAAGTTCACGTCAGTTGGTTTCAGTTGGGATGAGACAATGGATCATATAGATGGTGCTAGTATAAGATAAGACAAACATGTAACTATGATAAGATTTGCAGGGTTGTAGCTTTTCCATTCATTCGTATGATTTCTTAGTTCACAATGTCAAACTTCACAAGCCTGTTCACCACCTCAATTGCCATATACCCTTGTACCAAAAAACCAGCAAGGAGCGCTTAATAAACAAATTATTTATGTTGTTTCCTTGGGACATCCAAACAACACTTTAGGTTTTAGACTTCATGATTCAGTATGACAGTATGATTACATTAATGAATGTGAAAAATTAAAGATTTCTGCTTTAGCCTTCGCGATTCAGTTTATGTATGATTATATCAACAAATGGAACAAATTAAAGAATGAACATAAATGAACCAATGAGGTCGATTCTTCAATCTGCTAGTGACTTCTAAATGTAATTGAGTTGTGTCACTTACATTTCTTGCAGAAAAGTAAGGTCAGCAAATTCTGCTGGTAGATTTCCTGTTAAATTTTGACCTTTCAACTGTCTGTTATCGACAAGACAAAATCAGAGGAAGTAAGATAAAATTAAACAGCAGAGAAAAGTACCTTACACTTGTAGCAATCCATACATATGAGAACATAAATTACGTTTGAATAAAATTACTTCCAAGAAAGTGTGGTAGAAAGTTTAAATCAATGTGATAAAATTTAGGGCCAACTTAACAATTTTCCAGAAACAAATACTCTTCTCTCATTGTTTATTTGCATCACATGGATATAGCGAGAATAGATTGTGAATCAATTATACTGTAGCAAATTGGAGGATTTGAAAGCATGACATACATGTTGGTGACGTGAGTGGCGTTGGGATTGCATGTAATGTTGGTAAAAATAAGATAATACCATCCATATGCATTCACAAATCCATCACTGCAGAAATTTTGGCTAACAGTCCAATTTTTGATCTGCAGTTTTGTTGATATTGCTTCGAGAGCTTGGACTGTTAAACACAAGGAAGTGCAAAATTGGTCAGCACCATACCAAACTAATCATCTGGTTGTTTCCATATATACAAAGCAAAGTTTGAGCCAAGGACATAGAGTACCCTTCTTTGCTAAATTCATTAACTTCCTATTTGTTGTCACTTAATGATGCTAATTCACAGGTAGCAATTTCTTGACAAGTCCCCAGAAGCAAGGGTGGACCGGGGGTGCGAGAGGTGTTTGGTCCCTGCACTCCTCCCAATTTTCTTCCTAGTTATAGACTTATAGTACACTATTGGGATTTTTTTTAAATTACTAAAGAATAGTCCAGTAAGCCAGGTCAAATTCTTAATTCTGCATCCAACACTACCCCGAAGAGAACATCTGGTATAACGTATTGAAAAGCCATTTTTAAAAAGATGTAAAATAGTTGCAGCCTTTTTCTTACTTGGTAGGTACATGGCTTCCACATACCTTGATCTGTATGAGGCTACGAACGTACCGAGTTTGTAACTGGACTCGCATGCTAATTGAGGGTAAGTTAACGCTAAGCAAATGTAACACTAGCCACTTTTAAACAAGTCTTATTTTGTTCACACTTAAATATTTTGTTCCACTGGTTTCTACCTTAATTAACTGATCCGAGTTTTCATGAGCCGGTAAACAAAATAAGAAAATGCTAACACCACCCTTAAAGTGGTGGATAAAGTACACAAAGTGCATCGATTCAAAAAAGTTTATTGGTATTTGTAAGATGTGTGTATTGAAATTATAACTTGTTTGACATTATATGCTTATTATCCACCGGATAATAGGTAGTGATAAGCAAGAGCCAACAAAATGGTAATACCGAGTATGAGAAAAACTTGGCGCATCTTGGCCATCGGAAAGCGTTGTAGACGGCTCAAATTTTAAAGAGTAATAGGAGAGAGAGTGGGGAAGGGTTGGTAGAAATCTGGCAATTTTGGCAGGCGGAGATGCGCGCTCAGCACTACGCGTATATACCTGCACAGCTCCCAAGTTTTTCTCACGGAGTATATCACTTTTGAATTTACCTTGGAACAATCAAATGCGTGGGGTTAGAATTGAAGGAATCATGCGGTAAAGATTTGACATGTTTGTTGTTTGACACTATTATTAGTCAAGCTTCAGGCCCTGTACCTTTCCCTAATTATCATTAAGATAAATAAAAATAGCGTTTTGGTAAGGCTGAGTTTTCCGTTTGATTTTAGCAACAGGGGCTAAAATCAACCCAGATTTTAGCGCCTGGTGAACTCAGTTGCTAAAATGCTAAAATCAAGGTTGATAAAATGCTAAAATCAAGGTTGATTTTAGCAACTGGGTTGCTAAATTTTTTTGGAAAACTAGGTCAGACAAACTTCCTGAGCCCAATTTGCCTACATGCTAAAAAATTACTTTCTCCGATAACTATTCATCCTCTTTTTTTTTTTTTTTCCAGTTTATCATAAATAATCAGGGCACTTAAGTAATCATCCTTTTACACACTTGAAATTAAAAAATCATCCTGAGCCTTTTTAGGAGTTATGCTTCCATTCCCGAGATTCAAATAAACCCATTTTCGCCCTTGATTATATATATATAAATATATATACTATGAGATAAAGGACTAAAACGAATGCTTTCATCCAAAATTAATTATGTTTCCATCCAAAAATTCTTGGCCTATTGGGTAAAGATTTTTTGGATGAAAACATAAATAATTTTGGATGAAATTCATCCAAAATTCTTTGCCTATAGGGTAAAATTTTTTTGGATGAAACATAAATTATTTTGGATGAAATTCATCCAAAGTTAATTATGTTTCCATCCAAAATTCTTGGCATATAGGGTAAAGATTTTTGGGATGAAAACATAAATTATTTTTGCCGAAGTTCTTTATATTTTCATCCAAAAATCTTTGATCCAGTAATCACGATTAAAAATTTTTTGGGTGCCGCATGCGCGGGCCAAATTCATAAAGGGAAGCAATCATGGTTAAAATCAAACTAGCAATCATATCAATGGTTTTTGACATTTTTTTTTACCATGATTCAAGATGTTAATTCAATAATTATTACCATGTTTACAGGTACAAGAAGAGCGTACATACTCCTTATCTAAATTGGTCCGCTGTTTACATATAAAATTAACAAATCCAATAATTGATTGACACGTAATTAAAAATGCCAAACGTTGGCAATTACATGTTGATAAAGGCATACTGGATTAAAGGGATATATTTGACTAAATACGATGTCGTATTGTGTTCAAAGATGAAAAGCAGTTATTGGCAGTTACAAGCCATTGCTGACGTGAAGATTGACTTCGAAGCCATGATATTAACTGCTAAACACATAAACTCCACGTGTGAACTTGGGAAACAAGCCAAATTGATAGTTATAACACGTGGAGTACTTATCGAAAGGCAGTTATTCACCTTATCGTATAATCATTTGAGTTCGTTTAAGTAAATGTGCAAGATTCAAAACCAAAACTTCTGGAGGAAGAATTTAAAGGATTCAAATTCAGACGTGGTGGAGTGAAGAAACTGCCAACTTAAAGAGTGGAAGTTAGAGTTCGAAGCAAGCCAAAGTTCAAAATTATTGAGCGGGAAGTTCAAACTGCAAGCAGCGTCTATAAATAGAAGAAATTGAAGAATGAAAAGCCCCGGGCAAATCTTCAACAAACAGCTATAAAAAAAAAACTGATGCTTGGTTTGTTCATTGGCAAAGTAGTTTAGGATTTCGAACTCAGTTCGAAGTAGTTTAGGATCTCGAACTCAGTTCGAAGTAGATTAGGAAGTAGTTAGGATTAATTTCGATTGTTCCTGTAACAATCACCTGTTCGAAGTTCTTGTACCTGAAGTTGGAGACAATTTCGAAGTAAGTTTACCTTTGATTTATTAATTGAAGTATCTTGTTTCTTTTTGTCCTTCGATTTCCTAAGTTTGTTGGTTTGCATTTCTTCACTTGTTGAAAAAATTCTCTTAATTGAGGTAATTGAACTAATAAAACACAATCGCCTGATTAGATTTGGTTTTTCCAAAGTTAATCTGAGGGAGGAGATTGAAACTCTCTCTGGCACGCTCGCACACAATTATTTTCCATTGCAAAGAAGTAAAAGAACCAAAACATTTTTTGGCACGCCCGGTGGGACACCTGAAAGTGTTGAATGGCTCCAAAACTTAGGAAGCAAGCAGATGATTCTCAGGTTGGCCAAACGCCAGAAGATTAGAATAATGTTAATTCTAGAGAGAATGAACAAGTGGAAGGCCTTCAAACAGGCCCAGAAACTCGTACTGGTCAAGACTTAAATGTGGGAATTGGCCAGACTTCTCGAATGAATACTAGGAATAATAAAACTGTACCTGTTGATGACCCAAAGAATCCAGGAATTGGAGGAAATGTGTCATTTAGTCAGTTTGCTGAAATGATTGCTACATTTAGAGAACTGGCTCAGACCCAGAAGCTTATGTTACAAAAATTAGAAGAGCAATCAGGGCTTAGGCATGATCCTTTGCCTTCGTTTGAGAAGGATAAAGGAGAAGCTAGTACAAGCAAATTTAAGTCAAGGCCTGGAAAAGAGCCTATAAATGTAGATGATATACCAGAATCTTGGTATGAACCTGCGAAAACTCATGATTATCAAACTTCTAAACCCAAGAAAGTATTCAAACAAAACACTAATGTCCCATTCGAACCAAACTTTGATGGTTTAAATGAGGATAAGGGTTTTAGAAACAATGATTACGGGTTTGATGAGTATGTATTTACTCCTGGGAATCATTTTAATGAGAAGGATAGGACAAGTGCAAAAAGGCCTAATCCAGAGATTGAAATTCCTAAGTACGCAGGGATACCAGAGATGGGAAGGGTGCATTCGAATTGCTTGTATGAACCTCTTGCAAAGCAAGAAGGGGGTTTCAAGCAACATAGGCCTTTTGATGATCCTTTTCAGAGGTTTCCAGAAGATCACATGCCTAGAAATGGCACCCAGTTAATTCAAGGGTACCTTTAGGAGAACGTCCAGCCCTTCGAGATGAAATATTAGGCCTCATGCAAGAAGTATATGGACCTTTAAACTGGGGGGTACAAACCCAAATTTATAGAAAGCCCTATCCGGAATGGATAGATAGGCAGTTCGAAGTCCTTAGGGGGTTTAAAATCCCAGATTTTACTTTATTCCATGGGGATGGAAAACAATCAACAACTGAGCATATTACCAGATTTACGGCTCAATGTAAAGAATTAAGCAATAATGGGTTCGTTAAGTTGAAATTGTTTTCTAATTCTTTGACAGGAACAGCCTTCGAGTGGTACTCTAATTTAACACCAGAGTCAGTTCCAAATTGGCAAAGGATGGAGGAATTATTCCATGCACAGTTTTATCAAACTGAACCTGAAGTCACTATGGCTGATGTAGCTAGATTAAAGCAAAAACCTGATGAAAAGGCTACACACTTTATTGCTAGGTTTAAAAAGGCTAGAAACAAGTGCAAACTTCAACTACCAGAGGTTGAGTTTGTGAGAATAGCACAAGATGGTTTAAGTAGAGAACTTAGGAAGAAATTCGATTCTGCTGAGTTCAGAGATTTGGTTGATTTAACTTACAAAGCTTCTAGATATGAATCTTTGTTAGAAGAAGATGTCGATAGGAACAACTCTTCTTATTCAACCTATTATAAAGACTCTACTTATGAAATTGATGCTGCTGAAATTGTTGAGCATGACCCTTGTGTGTGTGAATGTTTAGTTCGAAAGGATTCTTCTATAGCACCAAGGATTAATAAGAAAGCAGTTAGCAAAGTATATTCATTTGATGTCTCTAAAGCAGATGAAATTTTTGATTACCTTTTGAAGAAAAAGTTTATCAAACTTCCTGAAAATGTTAAACTTCCAACTTTGGATGAAACAAAAGGAAAGAATTATTGCAAATGGCATGCTTCTTGGACTCATTCAACTAAGAATTATAATGTTTTCCTGTGACAGGGTTCAGGAGCAAATTAAGAAAGGAAGGATCATATTTCCAGAAAAGACTATGGGAATAGACACAGATCCATTTCCAAAGATTGAAGAAGTGACTGCTAATACCAATGTGCCAACTTCTTTGGCTAAAACAGTTCAGGAGGTATGGCAAAACAAGCGAGTTCATGTTGGGATGAACTCTGTACAATTTGGAAGAGGAAAGCCAAGAATTGGCCAACTTCGAAGCGATGATGAGAAGACTTACCGGCAAAATTATGCATCGGGAAGTTCTTCTAAAAGGGGTTTTAAGCAATCTCATCTTCCCATGCTTGAAGCATCCTTTTTGGAATGCTTATGCATGGATTGCAGGGCTAATTATTTGATTTTCAAAGACTTGGGTAGACAGGGAGTTGATTTCTTTCCAAAAAGGATGGAAAGAAAGGCTTTAGATCAGAATAATGAAAGAAAACCCTGGATAAGCCCAAGTCATGGAAAAAATGAGAAGCCTTGGCCAGTTTCGAAGAGAAGTGTGCTTTCTAGTCCAGTTCCACCAGCTTCGAAAAGGGAGTATCCTCCTTCGAAGAAGGTTAACACTGGAAAGGCCCCAATGGGCCAAGAAAATGAAGGAGAAGGGGAACAATTCACCTTGGTAAAAGGAGTTCCTGATTGGTTTTTAAAGAAAATTAAACCAGAACTCTTCCAGGGATATAAAACCCCTTCTAAGGTTGGAAACAAAATGGTCAAACCTCCAAATACTCCTGCTGGTCAATGGGTAGTGGTTAGAGATCCAAAGACCAAAACACCTCAAATGATTCCTATGTTGACAAGAACTCAGAAGAGAAAACTACAAAGGAGGTATACTAGTTTCCAAATGGAAGAGTATGCCACCAAGAAGAATCATAATGGGGGTGATAAATTCAATCCAAGGTTTAACAGACTTCGAAGAGAGGATTTTGAGGAATCTCTTCATAGGGGGTTCACTCAATCAGAAAGGGAAACACTGGAAAGTCTGGCTGCAAGAATAGACAGTGAGGTACCTCGAAATAGTCCAGCTTCACCAAATTCCTTGGCAAGTTATCAGTCTGGCTTATTAGAGGCCATGATAGTGGAACAGGAAGAAGGTGGAGGAATGAATTCATCTCCTGTTGAAACATTGTTCCCCATGGAAACTTCTGCAATGGAGTTTCCTGAAAAGATGGACACAATAGAGGATGAATCAGAATTACCAGTGCAGGAAAAGAGGACCATTCAGTTTGGAACTTTGCCTGAAGTTCAAATTAACATGGTTTCTCCTTCATTCGATTTTGGACCTTTTGGACCAGACTGCTCACCAGTTCGAAGGGCATTACAACCAACGGTTGCTCCTATGGAAATCATTGATGTATCAAGTGATGAAGAATATAACCTTACTTATGACAATGGTTAGAATGAAGGTTGGGGAACCCTGATATCTAAGATTCAAAAGGAAGAAGAAGAGGAAGAGCTTATGATAATGGCTAATGCTATGGAGGAGCCAGAAGTGACCTCTAATGAAAGGGCAGTTTTTGTTCCAGAAATTGAAACAAACTCTGAGTATCCTTTGATTGCTGATTTGGATTGTGCTGACATTTCCTATCCTTTCAGATCACCTTCGAATGATATGAGGCACCATTTGAAACCATTATATATATATCTGCATCATTTGATGGGATCCTATTAAATCGAGTGTTGGTTGACAATGGTGCAGCAGTGTACATCTTACCTCCTAGGACTCTGAAGAAGTTGGGAAAGGAGAAGGTTCGATTGATCCCAACAAGCACATCTATTGCTGATTTTACTGGTGAAAGTAAGAGCCCTAAAGGAATTATTTCTATACGCCTGAAAGTTGGCCAAGTAGAAACTGATACAACATTCTTTGTGGTAGATACTTTCACAAGTAAGTATAATGCTTTACTTGGTAGAGATTGGATTCATGTCAATGGCTGTATTCCATCTTCTATGCACCAAGCTTTGATGATTGTGAAGTATGAAAATGGGAAAGAAGTGGGAATTGAAGAAGTGAAAGCAAATCCACATCCCTTTAGTACTTCAGCAAATTGTGCAGAGGCTGAAATGTATAAACCTGAAATCATTCCTCTGAGTGAAATTGCACAACTTGCCACCCCTCCATCCAATGTATTGGAAATTGGAGAATTGGCAGAGTTAAAGTCTAAGCTTAAGCAAGCAGTTGATTATGAATCAGACAATCCACCAGATGAGGCTGCTTGGATGTGAGTCCAAGATAGAGTTCGAAGAGGCCAACTCATTGGCCCTTAGTTAAATTCATGGCTCTAGAAATAGAGCAGAAGTTACAAGAAACAAATGATTGGGAAAAATTGTTGGCTGAAAAATCTGACTGGGGGTTGAAGCCAATCGAATTCGAAGAAGCTTTTTTAGGCCATGTCGATGCCCAAGATCCTTTGGAAGAAGTGGAATTAGGAGATGGAATTGTTCCAAACACTGTACAGATCAACAGAGAACTCGATGTTGCTTCGAAGGCCAAATTGATCACGGTGCTCAAAGAGAACAAAGAATGCTTTGCTTGGAGTTATAAAGAATTAACAAGTTTGAGTAGAGATTTGGTTGAACATAAGTTGCCTATTAAATCTAATTGCAAACCTTTCAAACAGCTTCCAAGAAAGATGTCTCCTGAAACCATTTTATTGGTAAAAAAGGAGATTCAAAACCTTTTAAATGCTGGTTTTATTAGAACAACAAGATATGTAGAGTGGTTATCAAATATTGTTCCTGTTATCAAGAAGAATGGGAAAATTAGGGTGTGCATTGACTTTAGAAACTTAAATACTGCAACCCCTAAGGATGAATACCCAATGCCTGTAGTAGACATGCTTGTGGATAGTTCTGCAGGCCACAAGATTATGTCTATTATGGATGGCCATTCAGGGTATAATCAAATTTGTATAGCCAAAGAAGATGTTCATAAAACCGCATTTAGGGCCCCTGGTAATCTTGGGACTTTTGAATGGGTCAAAATGCCTTTTGGGCTGAAGAATGCTGGTGCTACTTATCAAAGGGCTATGAACACTATCTTTCACGAGATAGTTGGGGGTTTTCTAGAATGTTACATAGATGACATTATTGTCAAGTTAGAATCTATTGATGATCATGTAGAACATTTGAAGATAGCTTTTTCAAAGATGAAGCATTATCAATTGAAGTTGAATCCTGCTAAATGTGCTTTTGGAGTAATGGCAGGAAACTTTCTAGGGTATTTAGTCCATAGCAAAGGTATTCAAGTTGATAAAAATAAAGCTAAAGCTATTATAGAAGCTAAGCCTCCTTCAAACAAGAAAGAACTTCAAAAGTTTCTTGGTCAATTGAATTTTCTTCGAAGGTTTATATCTAACACTGCAGGGAAAACTAAAATCTTTTCTTCTTTGTTGAAATTGAAGGATGGAGAGGGCTTCGAATGGACAAAGGAGCATGATGATGCTTTCAAGGCCATCAAGGAGTACTTGATCAATCCACCAATTCTTGTTCCACCTAAAAAGGGAGAGCCTATTAAACTGTATTTGGCAGCAAACCATGACTCAATTGGAATTCTGTTGGCTCAAGATAATGAAGAAGGGAAGGAGCAAGCTATCTATTAGCTAAGTAGGTTTCTTAATGATTGTGAAAGTAGGTATTTTGCAGTAGAGAAGTTATGTTTGACTTTGTTTTTTGCTTCGAAGAAACTCAGGTACTATATGATGCCTAGAGTAACTTATGTAATTTCCCAGACTGATGTTATGAAGTATATGTTGTCTCAACCTGTACTTAGTGGCAGAATTGGGAAATGGATTGTATCTTTAATTGAATTCAATCTAGAGTATGTTCCTCAAAAATCAGTTAAAGGGCAAGCTTTAGCTAATTTTTTGGCTGATCATCCAAACGAAATGGAGACTCCTGAAATAGCAGATGTTGATACTGTAACAATTAAACCATGGAGGATGTGGTTCGATGGTTCGAAAACATCTCAAATGGCTGGAATTGGAGTTGTGTTGGAGTCCCCTCGAGGTTTGAAAACCAAATTTGGATTTCAGATCAATGAAGGGGAATGTACTAATAATCAAGCATAGTATGAAGCCTTAATTATGGGACTAGAGCTATTGCTTACTTTAAAGATTGACATAGTTGAGGTGTTTGGAGATTCTTAGTTGGTTATAAACCAGGTGAATGGGGAATTCGGTTGCCATAGTGTTGGTTTGAAACCTTATCATCAATATGTAAAGTTGTTAGTTAAGCAGTTCATATGATTACCTTCACTTACGTGCCAAGATTCTTTTATGGAGAAGCAGATGCAGTGGCTCAAAGAGCATCAGGATTTAAGTTTATCACTGATGAAAGTAGAGAGTTTTGTCAGTTGACTTTAAGGAAATCCTTATCAATGCTTAAAGATAGACATACTGATTTCGAAGTATGTGAAATCATCACCCCTCCTAGTTCGAATGATTGGAGACAACCATTGATTGATTATCTAAGAAAACCTGATGCTAAAACAGACAGAGCAACAAGGTTGAGATCTGTTAATTACATTATGTACAATGGAGAATTTTTCAAAAGAGGAGCAGATGGTTTATTGCTTAAATGTTTAAGCAAGGTTGATGCCTTTAGAGTTATGGCAGAAGTCCATGAAGGTATTTGTGGGGCTCATCAAGCAGGAATCAAGATGAGATGGTTAATTCGAAGATATGAATATTATTGGCCTACTATCCTTAAGGATTGTATTGATTATGCAAAGGGAAATCCTATTACATCGAAGAGAATTAAAACGTCTACTTTGATGGAGCAGCGGTTGGAGTAGGGATAACTTGGAGGTAATGAGGAAAGCTCCAAGTCACTAAGGCATGAAATTTTGCCCAAGTGAAATCAAAAAATTCTTTTTCCTTCATCTTGACTTCAGCTTCCCCATCTAGTTTGAGTTTTTTCTCAATCAGAGGCCTGATCTTCAGAACTAGAGCTTTGGCTTTGATTTCGAACTTGGCCAACTTTAGAGCATTCTTCTTGGCACGGCTTCTGAATCTCTTTCGAAGTCTTTTGGAGATTTCGGATGGAATTTCGAAGGATTTTCCTTTCAGATTTTCTATCTTATTGTGAAGTTTAACGACTTGATCATGTGTAATCTCGTAATCATGGAGGTCTTGGTTAAACTCGTGAGAAGCACTATTGTTCTTCATCCACATTCGAAGGAGAGGAAATTGGTTTAGAAAAGAATTAAGGAAAGAGCCAATTAATTTGGAAACGGAGCATTGAATGGTTTCACAAGCCCATAAGAAATTTTTAATAGGGATGTCTTCTTCAAGAATTCCTATATCCAAAAATGCAAAAGCAGCCAATAGTTCTTTGGCTCTAATAGAATTAGATTGTGGGTAAAGGGAATAAGAATAATCAGCTTGGAAGATAGTAGGATCGAAGTTGATGCTTTTCAGCTCCTGAAGCCAATTCGGATTATCAGGAAGGGTTCGAAGGGAAAGATTGGAGGGATCAACGAATTTTCCCTCAAAATGAGGCCTTCGAACCTCATTTAGCCAATAAACATATTGGCTTTTCGCTTTTTGTTTAAGTTCACCATAGCTAGCAAAGCCAGATTTCTCATCTTCACATACTTTGAAGAATGTAAGAGTAAGGCAGGTGGCAATGAGACTGTCCAGCACCATTATATTAGGATCACGCCTAATGAGAGGAGATAAATATCTACTCATAGCTAATGAGCGATATCTGCTCTAACCTCTATAGCAAGCAGGATCATCCATCTTCACCACCACTATTTCAGATGGTAAACCCCATAAGAAGGGTTCAAAAGTAGGGGAAACTGGAGGGTTCCATGGATCAATAGGCTCAGGATCCTCTACTTGAACCACCACATAAGAGCGATCCCTTCGAATTTCACCAACAATTGGTGTGGCAGCATTTCTAGTATTGACAGGGATTGGATCTTGAAGAACCAAGTTTTCAAAGGCATTTTGGGTATTAGAAATGTCAGCCATGGTTAAGTGGAGTTTAAGGAGATCAAAGCAAGATTATAATGAAAATTGGTGATTCATTTTACCAGTGGTTGAGTGTTTTTATAACTTAAAATCTGAATTCGAAACGATTCAAATTTTTGTAAATGGAGAACGTGGGTGTTAACTGCTCATTTTCCATGAACCTCTCACAAGGACCGTAAGAATTGATTATAACTGCATCATTGAAAGTGACAAGAACTGCCAATAACTTCTGCTTTGGAAGTTTACAGGAATTCGAAGCGACAAAAGGCACATTAACACTTATTCAAATTTCTTGAACAAAGATGTTAATGTGGGGGTATGTTTACATATAAAATAAACAAATCCAATAATTGATTGACACGTAATTAAAAATGCCAAACGTTGGCAATTACATGTTGATAAAGGCATACTGGATTAAAGGGATATATTTGACTAAATACGATGTCGTATTGTGTTCAAAGATGAAAAGCAGTTATTGGCAGTTACAAGCCATTGCTGACGTGAAGATTGACTTCGAAGCCATGATATTAACTGCTAAACACATAAACTCCACGTGTGAACTTGGGAAACAAGGCAAATTGACAGTTATTACACGTGGAGTACTTATCGAAAGGCAGTTATTCACCTTAACGTATAATCATTTGAGTTCGTTTAAGTAAATGTGCAAGATTCAAAACCAAAACTTCTGGAGGAAGAATTTAAAGGATTCAAATTCAGACGTGGTGGAGTGAAGAAACTGCCAACTTAAAGAGTGGAAGTTAGAGTTCGAAGCAAGCCAAAGTTCAAAATTATTGAGCGGGAAGTTCAAACTGCAAGCAGCGTCTATAAATAGAAGAAATTGAAGAATGAAAAGCCCCGGACAAATCTTCAACAAATAGCTATCAAAAAAAACTGATGCTTGGTTTGTTCATTGGCAAAGTAGTTTAGGATTTCGAACTCAGTTCGAAGTAGTTTAGGATCTCGAACTCAGTTCGAAGTAGATTAGGAAGTAGATTAGGAAGTAGTTAGGATTAATTTCGATTGTTCCTGTAACAATTACCTGTTCGAAGTTCTTGTACCTGAAGTTGGAGACAATTTCGAAGTAAGTTTACCTTTGATTTATTAATCGAAGTATCTTGTTTCTTTTTGTCCTTCGATTTCCTAAGTTTGTTGGTTTGCATTTCTTCACTTGTTGAAAAAATCCTCTTAATTGAGGTAATTGAACCAATAAAACACAATCGCCTGATTAGATTTGGTTTTTCCAAAGTTAATCTGAGGGAGGAGATTGAAACTCTCTCTGGCACGCTCGCACACAATTATTTTCCATTGCAAAGAAGTAAAAGAACCAAAACATCCGCGCAACGGATGTTTTGATCTTTTTACCATGATTTTGATCGTTTTTTTATTTTTACCATGAAATGTCGATTATGTGGTTGATATATTTTACCATGATTCAAACAATCATGGTAAAAATCAAATAAAAAACATAAAATATGGTAAAATCGAGTAATCATGGTAAAAATTAAAATGATTGAGATAATGAGCCAGTAATATGGTTAAACGTGATTCCAACAACAATTATGATAAGATATCATCCCTCTTTTGAATTTCTACCATTTCGAATTCCTTGATTTTAGGAAGGAGAATAATTCACCAATTAAAAAAATATCTTAATTTTAGGGTGTGTGGATCAATCAAAAGTAACTAACTTTGATTCAAAAATTACTTCTGTTTTATATATTTTCATCGATCCTCTAATATATATATATATATATAGAGTCCGAATCTAGTCCTGGATCCCTAGGTCCGGAACTCATAGTTCCGGATCAAATTTTCATGATCCGAGCCGTCCAATGTGTTTAAAACATGTTTTCAAGGGTCTCCACGAGAAATCATCCAAAAACAATATCGAGAAGGGCTTGATCTAAGCAATTTTTCATAAAACTGTATATGTGCAATTTTTGTGAAAAACTACTCGAATCAAGCCCTTCCCGGTATTTTTTTGGACGATTTCTTCCCGGTATTTTTTTTGGACGATTTCTCGCTGGCACCCTTGAAAACACTTTTTAAACACATTGGATGGTTTGGATCATGAAAAACATGTTTTAAAACCTTTAAAACATAAAGAAAAAAACTCCAATCCAGGATCCCGGATTGGATAGTTGGCGTATATATATAGGGAGAGGATCCTGTCCGCACCCTTAAAATGAGGTAAAATCCGGAATTTTCATTTCCCGGCCAAATTTTGATGATCTGAACCGTCCAATGTGTTTAAAACTTGTTTTCAAGGGTCCACACGAGGAATTGTCCAAAAAAAATACCAAGAAGGGCTTGATCCGAGCAGTTTATATAAAACTGCGATATATACAGTTTTTATAGAAAACTGCTCGGATCAAGCCATTTTCGGTATTTTTTTTGGGCGATTCCTCGCGTGGACCCTTGAAAACGCGCTTTAAACACCATTTGGATCATCACAATTTGGCCGGAAAATGAAAATTCCGTATTTTAACAAAATCCGGGAGTCTTGACTGGATCCTGGGCATATATATATTAAGGAAGGGTAACAATGGTAAATCTCATTACAAGAGGATGAAAACATAATTCCATAAAGAATGGGGGATGAAAATCAAAGTGGTACCCAAAAAGTGGATGGCTAATTAGTTACCTCTAAATAATCTGTATTTTCTGGTTTGTCTCAACTAAAAATCGTCAAAATGTGGGGCAAAATGTGGAAAAAAGAAAAAAAGAAAAAAAAAAGCTGATTATTCAGACATATTTTTTACTTGAGAGAAGTTTTTCCAAATTTACTTAAACTTACAAATATACTCCAAATAAACACGTAAAGTCGTAAACATATCAGTTCTAATAATTGAGACACGTTGTATCACCACTGATAGGCGCGTAGAAAGCATGCTTGTGAGCGCCTAAGTAGGGTAATTTAGCATGTTCGACGTGCGGTTTAAGCCTCATTTTCCAATTAATGCGTGCACGTGGTTGGATTTTGTGTTTGTGCTTAAGTGCAGGAATTTGAGGTGTTTTTGCGCCAACCGGAGTTGTTGGGAATGCATGCACATAGACCAAGAGTGAGAATGAAGTGGGTTTCGCGTAGAAGTGATCGTAACCCGTCGGGAGTGCTACCCCAAGTCTATGGAGCGCTCAAATTGAGCACAAAAGGGCTGAAAAGTGAACAGAAGGTTCTTGACCGCTACACCCAAAGTAGTGTAGCGCTACCGGTTGGTTAGAAGTCAACAGTCAAACGCGAGGAGTAGCCGGTCAACGCGGGAGATAATGAAGCGGTAGCGCTACCCCATTTCTTGGTAGCGCTACCGAGCGCTTAGCGGGCGCAGTGAACGCTGTCGTTTTGGCTTCGCGGAGGATTTTCGGATTTTTGTTCGTTTTTAATTAGGATTACTAAGTTTAGTATAAATACTCTTGTTAAAACCCAGATTAGGGTTCCACGAATTTTCCTTAGGTTTTATGTTTTGAAGTTTTCGACTACAGTTTTCTGCCATCATTATACGTTCAAGCTTGTTCCAGATTTTCAGAGTTTCAGCTTTTGGATTGGTGTTTCGTATTGATAATCAAGTTTGATTTCTCCTTGCAATTTACGGTATCGTTTTCTATTTTTATATTTTAATTTGCAATCATGTTCAGATCTAGGGTTATTATAATTTTTGTTACTTCAAGCATCATGAGCGAGTAGTCGTATAGAGTGCGGCTGCGGGCGAAGGCGTTGCGCACTAGACTAATCGATGTTACACTTCGGGGCCGAATTAACTTGATTTTCGGGCAGTTTTAGGAAACGGAAACTCGTCTAACAAACAAAACCCAGGCATCGCCGGAATTCGAATGCGCACGGAATCTGGTGACGGGTGGTGCGCATTTGTTAGGGATCTTTTTCTTATTCTAAAATCAGTAAAAAGAGTAATTGTGGCCCGAGTAAACATTGGTTAGGCTAGTCGCGGACGCTGGGTTCCCACGGCTGTACTCTCTTTTTAAATTCATATTTAGTTAATTTAGTTGTGTAATCGAGTTAGTATATTAATCTCATTGAACAAGGGGTGGCTACCTAAGGCCATGATAAACTGTGAACCCGTTATCTTTGAGTCCTGCACACGTTCGTCCGTCTCTGTGGATTTGACTCCGGTACTTCCGGATTTATTGTGCTACACTGGTCGAGAGTCCTACGCTTGGGACGCGTCTTTATTCGTCTTATTTTTAGTCACCTGGTCGGTCAAGCATTTTTGGCGCCGCTGCCGGGGATGGCAACGTGTTTTCAAAGAAGTCGGGTCGGGTTAGTATCCTTGTGTTTTTTTTTATCTGAGTCAATAAAAAAAAACAGTGTTTTTTGTTTTTTCTAGCATCTTTTTGTTTCTAGGATGATTCATCTAGAGTCAGTCGAGTGGTAAGTATTTTGTGTCTTGAGTCGAGTCAAAAAAAAAAGAAAAAAAAAGAAAAAAAAAGAAAAAGAAAGAAGAGTAATAAGGAAACAACTGGGTGAACGCGGTGAGAATGGAAGAATTCTGTGAGATGTGTGAGTGTTGGGGGCATCCTGTTTATACCTGCTCCGCTTTTTGTGCACTCAAGGAAACTTATTGGAATAATCAGGCTAGGGTGAGTGTTATTAATCAGCGGTGGGATCCATATCCAAGTACGTACAATCTAGGGTGGCCCCACCACCCATCTTTTTCATGGTGGTATTCCGAACCCCCAGTGCCACTACAGGCACTGCCTTTGCCTCTGCAAGAAATACAGTCGTTCGAACCTGCCCAGGACCACATGACCCAATTTGGCTCCCTTTTCCAAGACCCGCAAGGGTTTGATCCTTATTCTACTGGCCCACCCCCAGAGCTGACTTATCCCCCTCATGATGAGAAGCTTGAGGAGAGGGTGCAGACTCTTGTGCGATCGTAGATGACCTTCACCGCGGAAACCACCCAAGCAATTGGGAACCTTAGGTCCCAGTTGACTCAACTCACAGAGGCAGTGGGACAAATTCAACAGGAGTGGGAGACATTTCCTTCTCCGCCGCAAGACAATAGAAGAGAGGAAGTCGACCCACTTCTCATTGAGGGACGGGTTGATGATCGTATGGAGGATTTTGATTCGTGGTCTGAAAGCTCCTCCGAGTTTGGAGGGAGTGAAGAGTTTACTCCTAGGGACGAGGAAGTAGGTCTGGTTAACGATGTTGAGGAGGTTGACTTGGTCTTACCACAATCCTCTGAATTTGGAGGGGATGATGAGCTTACTGCTAGGGAAGAGAGAGAAGAGGAAGATGACCCACTTGTCATTAAGGGTGGGGTTGATGAGGGTTTGGTGGAACCTTCTGAGTTGAGAGCGAACACGGAGCTAATTGCCCAATGTCCCCCCCTTGAGTCTAATGTAAAGGCCGAACCCCCTCTGAGGTATCTCCCACTGTTGGTCCGCGCTGCCTACGTTTTCCTTTTGCGCTCCTATGAGTCTAGAGAGCGAGGAGCTCACTGCCCTCCGTGTGATGGTCCGATAGAAAAATCTCCCACTGCTGAGGAGTGGGACGCTGAGATTGATTATTTGCAGTCCTTAATGGACGAGCAAGATAGGAAGTATGGGTTTGAGAGTGAGTCTCTTATTTTTGGGGACCAAGACTTTGTTGAGGGGGAATTAGTTGAGAAACCGAACTTGGCGGAGGAGGTTTTGGTAGAAGAGTCGCAGTCGACGGTAGTGGAACATATTGATTTTCTTGGTGCTGAAGATTACGATTTTGTTTATCTTCCTTCTATCGCCAATTATGTCCACTACTCGAAAATTAATTTGGTTCCACATGAGCACTTAGAGGCACTTCAATTTCTTCAAACAATTCGGCAATTGCTTTACTCGAAGTATCTTTTCTTGTGGTCTGGCCGAGTTCAATTTTTAGTGCAAAGTTTAGCGTGGGGTGGTGCATTCATGAGATTCATCTTTGTGGATTTGATTAATTTTTGAATTCCACGTTTCCAAGATCTCTCTCTCTCTCTCTCTCTCTCTCTCTCTCTCCCAATTAAAATTAATTCAAAATGAAAAAAAAACCATGATGGTCTTGTATAGCCACCCACTCTTCAATTCAAGTTGGGGGATGGGGAGAAAAGTATGACACGTGAGACTGCGTGAAGGTCTGGTAGTGTTCTTTATTTGTTTTTTTTTTCTTGTTGTGGCCGGCTTTCACAAGCGGGCGGTACTAACGTCAATTGTTGCCTAGTAGGTAGTTGGTTCTTAAGTCTTTTGCAGGACGAGCATGCTACCACACCAGCCTTGGTAGTTTGGGCCTCTCCGCCGGAGTGAGTGAGGCATTCAAGAGTCTCGAGCAGGGGTGCCACGAACAGTGGCGGTTGTCAGTCCAATAAAGCTTCGGCGCGGCTCTGTGTGACTAGCTGTGGACCTTTGTAGGTCCGAAGGAGCGGATCCTGGGAGCAGTTCTGATGACGAAACGCAACAGTGATGGCAAATCCCCCATACATCGGCCGGGGTCATGATGGTTGGCTGCCATCCGACGGTCCATCTCTTTCCCTTGTTCTTCTATTTTTATGTTTGTCTTCATGCTCTGAGGACAGAGCAACTTTTAAGTTGGGGGAAGGGGTGTACTTTGTACACGTTTGTTTTTGTTTTGAGCGTTGTTAGTAGGTTAGGGGTCATTTTTGGTCATTTTGAAATTTTTGGTTCATTTTTTAGTATGGGGATACGATTGTTATGCTTGTTTGTATGAGATAGATGAGCATGCTAGATTTTTGTCTCATTGTTTGCCTGTTTAACTTGTTCACATGCATATATTTGGCTTCCATGTTTGAGTATTCTCCGCACCATAAGCAAGTTGAGTAGAGGTTCTCACGTTGTGCACAGTATGTCCTTAAAACATCCCATGTTTCATTGTTCTTCACTTTCCGCATTCGCATTAAATAGTAGGCGTTTGTGCCACATATCGTAGTTTAAATATTTTACATGCATGTGGATGGGTTGATGACGTGTTTAGGGGATGAGACAAGGCCATCTTTGCATGATTAAACCACTATATGTGTCCCATTGATCCCATGTTAAACCAGTCTGTGTCGGTTCCTGTGTCAAACTTAGGAAACCGGTGTTTGGGTGGTGTGTCAGCTTGGTGGTCCAACTCTGTGCGCATTTTAAAGGCCTCGAATCAATGGAATAAAAGAGCATCGAAAATTTAAATGTTGTTCTTGGGGTGCCATGTCTTTGGTTTTAAAAAAAAGAACCCCTAAACCTTAGTCTATTTCCTTTTCCCCCGAAATTCACCCATCTTAATGATAAGAGAGAGGTGGAAAGACGGTCAACTGATCCTTTGACCTGTTGCTATGAATTTCCAAGTTTTCCAGAAAAAGAAAAAAAAAAAAAAAACGCAGTCAAGTTGAGGGGGACCATCCGATTCTTCCCCACTCTTTCTCTCTCTTCAACCCATCAGTCTCGTTTTCGCTCTTCCTTCTTCTCCATTCAAACCTTAACCTCTAAACCTTCCAAACCTAAACTCACCAAAGTTATGGAACCCTAAGAGGCAAATTGAGCTGGAATTGAGCTATGATTTCGAGGTGTGATCACGAAGACTGAGCACGAAGTTGGACATGGGTTGGGGTGGTGTTGTTATTATTATTTGTTATTTTATGTGTTGTTTGGGTCAGAGACTATGCCATTTATGTTTTTGTTTAGTATGGTGGTATGTATTAGTATTATGTGATGTTCGTGATTGTGTTACCTGTGTTGGTGGCGGCCAGTCTGGGTAGACTGTCCATGCGCTTCTATAGGCTGTCACCCTTTGCATGTTATCTTTCCTTTGTGAAACCACGGTCATTATAAGCCTAACGAAGCCCTTAGTTGATCCAATGCACGTCGTTTGACTCTCCTGCATGCATGTGTTATATTTAATTGTGAATGTGTGGTATCTTGATTTGTGAGCTTCCATTGCATATTTTGGCGTTCTTTTGACTGGCACGTGGTGATTTGGTTCAATCCACGTTGTTTGCCAGATGCCTCACGTGGGATGTAGAGTGTTCTGGCGAGTATGAGTGATATTGTGTTACGTAGGGAGCATTCGATCTTAAACCTTGTTGAGGAATGGAGTTATTCAGATTATTGCTAGGGCATGCATGTGGTCGGGTTATGGGTAATAAAGAGATGATATTTAAATTGCTCATTTGATTTTGTACAGGTTGCATAACCCTCGTATCCCTTATTGAGTCGTTGTATTTATTTCATTGTTTTCGTTTCGTTCGTTACTAGGGGCTAGCAACGCTCAAGTTGGGGGATGTGATAGGCGCGTAGAAAGCATGCTTGTGAGCGCCTAAGTAGGGTAATTTAGCATGTTCGACGTGCGGTTTAAGCCTCATTTTCCAATTAATGCGTGCACGTGGTTGGATTTTGTGTTTGTGCTTAAGTGCAGGAATTTGAGGTGTTTTTGCGCCAACCGGAGTTGTTAGGAATGCATGCACGTAGACCAAGAGTGAGAATGACGTGGGTTTCGCGTAGAAGTGATCGTAACCCGTCGGGAGCGCTACCCCAAGTCTATGGAGCGCTCAAATTGAGCACAAAAGGGCTGAAAAGTGAACAGAAGGTTCTTGAGCGCTACACCCAAAGTGGTGTAGCGCTACCGGTTGGTTAGAAGTCAACAGCCAAACGCGAGGAGCAGTTGGTCAACGCGGGAGATAATGAAGCGGTAGCGCTACCCCATTTCTTGGTAGCGCTACCGAGCGCTTAGCGGGCGCAGTGAACGCTGTCGTTTTGGCTTCGCGGAGGATTTTCGGATTTTTGTTCGTTTTTAATTAGGATTACTAAGTTTAGTATAAATACTCTTGTTAAAACCCAGATTAGGGTTCCACGAATTTTCCTTAGATTTTATGTTTTGAAGTTTTCGGCTACAGTTTTCTGCCATCATTATACGTTCATGCTTGTTCCAGATTTTCAAAGTTTCAGCTTTTGGATTGGTGTTTCGTATTGATAATCAAGTTTGATTTCTCCTTGCAATATTTACGGTATCGTTTTCTATTTTTATATTTTAATTTACAATCATGTTCAGATCTAGGGTTATTATAATTTTTGTTACTTCAAGCATCATGAGCGAGTAGTCGTATAGAGTGCGGCTGCGGGCGAAGGCGCTGCGTACTAGACTAATCGATGTTACACCTCAGGGCCGAATTAACTTGATTTTCGGGCAGTTTTAGGAAACGGAAACTCGTCTAACAAACAAAACCCAGGCATCGCCAGAATTCGAATGCGCACGGAATCTGGTGACGGGTGGTGCGCATTTGTTAGGGATCTTTTTCTTATTCTAAAATCAGTAAAAAGAGTAATTGTGGCCCGAGTAAACATTGGTTAGGCTAGTCGCGGACGCTGGGTTCCCACGGCTGTACTCTCTTTTTAAATTCAAATTTAGTTAATTTAGTTGTGTAATCGAGTTAGTATATTAAGCTCATTGAACAAGGGGTGGCTACCTAAGAGCCAAGATAAACTGTGAACCCGTCATCTTTGAGTCCTGCACACGTTCGTCCGTCTCTGTGGATTCGACTCCGGTACTTCCGGATTTATTGTGCTACACTGGTCGAGAGTCCTACGCTTGGGACGCGTCTTTATTCGTCTTATTTTTAGTCACCTGGTCGGTCAAGCAACCACCCCATCCTCAACCTCCGGGTTGGTAAGTAGACATGAGAAAGTAATAATTGTTTGACCATAAAGTTGCATGTTTGAATTCCACGAAAGCCAATCATCCTAAACCTCTGTGCCACTAGGAGGTTAAACCCGCTCATTACCTTCAAGACTCTGGAGCTAATAGAACTGCGCCGCAAACTGATCCGGATATCCGGTTATAATAAAAAAAAAAAATCACCACCCCATCAGCGAATATACTAATAAACACAAAAACATGCATATCGAGTATCACTTCTGATACTAATTGAGACGTTATATCACCCTTTAAAATAGACTGATGGACTTCTCCCTAATTCACTTTTACGGTTTTACCACCAGATGTCACGGCCAGAGTTAGAGTTTGCTTTGTTTTAACGTTCTCAATAATTTTTAGTAATTCTTAAGAATTTTGTTATTATGAACTTTTGGGTGCCTATTACAAAAAAAAAAAAAAAAAAAAAAAAAAAAAAAAAAAAACAGGGGATGAGAATTAATTAATGAAATTTGCGGTAAGATTTGGTATAATTATAAACCAAAAGTGTTTGTGCTGGAAGCTTAAGAAACACTGTTACCGGAGTGCCAGGCAATAGCACGTGGCGCCTTGTGTGGTACCCGTAATGTCCCATCACAGCCCTCCAAAACACTCGGCCGCACTGAACACAGTTACAGGTACTGCCACGTGATATCCTCTCCGCACTGAATTTTTTTTCCATTAACCGACATAAATGGGCAAGGGGCGCCACATCGGCGCCCGGGTGTGGTGAGAAGTGAGCAAGGGTTCTCGCGCGTGCCTGGACGAGCGCGGGTAAAGAAGCTAGCCCAGGATTATAGGATCCGTTTAGCAACTTGGAATATAGGGACTTTAACGGGTAAGTCTAGGGAGCTAGTTGATACCATGATTAAGAGGAGAATTAGTATAGCTTGCCTTCAGGAGACTAAGTGGGTAGGGGAGAAGGCTAGCGAGATAGAAGACACAGGGTATAAGCTTTATTATACGGGTAAGGATAGGCATAGAAATGGGGTAGGCATCATAGTAGATAAGCACCTTAAGAACTCGGTAGTCACAGTCATGAGGAAAGGAGATCGGATTATTTTAGTTAAGCTTGTGATTGGAGAGAGCATAGTGAATATTATTAGTGCTTACGCGCCCCAAGTTGGCTTGGATGATCTCACTAAAGAGCAATTTTGGGAACAGATGGATGATATGGTTCAAGAGATACCTTGTGGAGAGAAGCTTTTTATAGGAGGAGATTTCAATGGTCATGTGGGAGTGCAGAGGCAAGGGTATGAGAAGGTACATGGAGGATTTGGATTTGGTTACCTAAATGAAGGGGGTAGGAGGATTTTGGATTTTGCGGTAGCTGGTGACCTTATAGTTGCGAATACTCTTTATAAGAAGCGTGAGGAACATTTAATTACCTTTAAGAGCGGAGCCAATAGAAGCCAGATCGACTACTTCCTTGCTAGAGGCGCAGATCGCTTGTTATGTAAGGACTGTAAGGTCATTCCCGGAGAGTGCGTAGTGGCACAACATAGACTTTTGGTGTTAGATATTGGTCTCAAGGGGAATAATAGACCGAGAAAAGAAACTAGAAGACCACGGACTAGATGGTGGTTCTTAAGAGGAGAGAAACTAGAGGTGTTCAAGGAGCGTATGGGCCAGGAGGTGGAGTGGGGAGGAGAAAGCGATAGTGATAGTATGTGGAATACAATGGCTGACGGGATTAGAAGAATATCAAAAGAAGTTCTTGGGGAGTCAAAGGGGAAAGGTCCAAGCTCTAAAGAGACTTGGTGGTGGAACGACGAGGTTCAAACCATGGTAAAAGCCAAGAAGGATTGCTTTAAAAAGTGGCAGAAGGACCGGAGTGTGGAAAATTTTCAGAGGTACAAGCAAGCTAATAGGGAGGCTAAGAAGGCCGTTAGTGAGGCTAAGTTGAGAGCCTACGATGATTTTTATGCTAGACTTGATAGTAAGGATGGAGAAAAGAATATATATAAACTCGCCAAGCTAAGGGAAAGGAAAGCTAGAGACTTCTCTCAAGTTAAGTGTATAAAAGGTAGTGATTCTAAAGTGTTAGTGAAAGATGAGGAGATCAAGGATAGATGGAAGATGTATTTCGAGAAGCTGTTAAATGAGAAACATGAAGGAAGCTTTGGTGAGGAGGAAGTTGATGTCCCTAGCGAGAAAATAGAATACGAGTTCTATCGGAGGATACAAAAGTTCGAAGTGGCCAAGGCCTTGAAGAGGATGAAACCGGGTAAGGCCTTAGGACCAGATGATATCCCCATTGAAGTGTGGAGAAGCCTAGGTGACTTGGGGGTGACTTGGTTGACAAAATTGTTCAACAAGATTATTTTATCTAGGAGGATGCCCGACGAGTGGAGGAGTACCTTAGTACCTATCTACAAGAATAAAGGGGATATTCAAAGCTGCAACAACTATAGAGGTATTAAGTTGATGAGTCACACGATGAAGTTGTGGGAAAGAGTTATTGAGCATCGATTGAGGATGGTGACTACGGTGTCGGAGAAACAGTTTGGGTTCATGCCTGGACGATCAACTATGGAAGCTATTTACTTACTAAGGAGATTGGTAGAAAGACATAGGTCAACGAAGAAGGATCTCCATATGATTTTCATAGACCTGGAAAAGGCCTATGATAGGGTGCCTAGAGACATTATATGGTGGGTTCTGGAGAGAAAGGGAGTGACCAGAGGCTATATTGACGTGGTTAGAGACATGTATGAAGGGGCAGTCACTGCCATTAGATCACCAGCAGGAGAAACGAGTGAATTTCCCATTACAGTAGGATTGCACCAAGGGTCTGCCTTGAGCCCGTACCTTTTCGCGTTAGTTATGGATGAATTGACTAGGCACATTCAGGAGGATATCCCATGGTGTATGTTATTTGCAGATGACATTGTCCTTGTAGATGAAACGGCTAGTGGTGTCAACACTAAATTAGAAATTTGGCGGGAAGCGTTGGAGTCTAAGGGCTTTCGGATAAGTAGGAGTAAAACTGAGTATATGGTCTGCAAGTTTAGTGATACCAGAAGTACGTATGAGGAAAGAGTGAGGATCCAAGATCAGGAGATACCAAAGAGGGACCATTTTAGGTATTTAGGATCTATTATTAGTCAAGATGGAGAGATTGTGAATGATGTGACTCATAGGATCCAAGTGGGGTGGCTCAAGTGGAGGAGTGCTACTGGTGTACTGTGTGACAAGAGGGTACCAACAAAATTGAAAGGAAAATGTTATAGAACTGCCATAAGACCAGCGATGCTTTACGGGACAGAATGCTGGCCTATTAAGAAGCAGCAAGTGAACAAGATAAGTGTAGCGAAATGAGGATGTTGAGGTGGATGTGTGGTAAGACTAGACGAGATAGGATTAGAAATGAAACAATTCGCGAGATGGTAGGCGTAGCACCTATAGAGGAGAAGTTAAGGGAAAATAGGCTAAGGTGGTTTGGGCATGTCTATCGTAGACCAGCGGATGCAGTAGTTAAGAGAGTGGATAGGATAGCTTTGGGTAGAAACGCACAAGGGAGGGGAAGACCCAAATTGACATTAGATGCGGTAGTATGCAAAGATCTGAGTATACTAGGTTTAAATGATGAAGCAGCACTGGACAGAGCTCAATGGAGAAAAAGGATTCATGTAGCCGACCCCAATTGATTGGGACATAAGGCTTGGTTTGGTTTGGTTTAACCGACATAAAACACTATGATTTCAATCTAATCAAACTGAATCAAACACAAAGACGGGAAGCTTTAGAAACCGAAAGAAAAGAAAATAATCTGGATGAACTATTATGCTAAAAGACTTCTAAATCAATTGAGAAAGTAAATTATGGAAAGAAGAGTGGAGCGAGAATCAGTGTAAATTTGTTACCTTCTTGTTGGTGAAGAAGTTGAGCAACGGATCTATAGTCTGCGAAGTAATTTGAAACCAGATAAATCAAGAGAAGAATCGACATCATCTTCTTCAATACGGTTGCCGTTCCACAAATGCCCACCATGGATCTTATGAGGGAGAGACAGGAATAGTTATATATATATATATATATATATAGAGAGAGAGAGAGAGAGAGAGAGAGAGAGTACTGATACTGCAATACACACAGGGAGAGAGAGCGAGCGAGCGAGGATTTGCTTGGTTCGTTGGGTTGGTGGTTAATTAGCATATATATAAGTGTCGAGGTGGGAAAGAAAGGGGAAATGCATAGACTCGGGGCTGTTTGACAACCTATTTTTTATGTTTTTCATTGTTGAATTTTCTAATTTTGGCTGTTTGGTTGCAAAACGAAAAACTTATTCTGTCAAGATATGTTTTGATTTTTGTGATTTGGAGGGCAGATGTGAAAAATAGGGTGGAAGGAGCTTTTTGACTTCTCTCTTTCAGTTTTCCAGTTTTGATAAACTTTTTTTTTTATAAACAAAAAGACCTACGGAATGTATAATGTATACTAGTCATATCTCTCAAACACTACTTTATTAAAAATACATTCCACACATTTTTCTAAAAACTCTACTATATCCAAAATACATTCTAACCATAATCCGAAAAGTTGAAAATGAACCTCCCAAACACTCTTGGATCTTTCTAATTTGAGATGGAAATAAACTGACCCGTGAAGAGATGCATTTAGGGATCCCTGCTCCAATCGGGGCGAGTTCCCGCCTAATTTCCGGGTACTGGATGAATATTCGGGTTTGGAAGAAAATTACATTTGTACCGTAATATTTTCATCGTTCTACGAAAATAATAATATTTTACCATTATATTTTCACCGTTATACAAAAATACTCACCTTATATATAATTATTTCCATTCTATTGAGCGTTTAGGAAAAATAATTTTCTCACATTTTTTTACTGGGTGGGTCAACCCGACCCCTCGAAAGTAGCGGGAACTGGAGCACCCACAAATTATCCAGGAGGGACTCAAGGCGGGTCGGGGCCATGTTATACTTTTTGGGTTGGGATACGTCAAAATCTACCCTACCCATTGCCATCCCAAGGTGCACTACAAGGGTTTAGTGCGCGACCCGAGTTGTCCAAAAGTGGTATGGTAAACACTTTCGCAATCTAGATTATCAAAAACACTTCTGAATGGCTCAGATCTCGCACTACACTCCTATTGTGCTCCCTTGTTCTGTGGGTAGCATCACCTGCCTTCATTTTATTAAATGTCCCAACAGTAGAAAAATGTGTTATCCGACAAGTTTAAAAAAATTAACGACTCCAATCATACCAAGTTGAGCTCCAAGCAAAGGCGGCTCTAAGAAGAGCCGAGGGTGGTCACTCGAACACCCTAAAAAAAATAATTTTTTTAGAAATACATGTAAAAATTTATTTATTTTTTAATTTTTATCATTTTGAACACCCTAACCAAAATATTTGAACACTCTACCCAAAATGTTTGAACACATTACCCAAAAATTTTGAACACCCAAGCCTAATGACGGAATTTATCATGCACTATTTGATACTCCATTGGAGAATAGTATAAATTGGATATTTGAGAATTTGGTTTGTCTCAACACATTTAGCTCAAAGAGATAAGAACACTTTTAACTATCTCTCTTTAATCTATATTTATTCCAAGTGATTACTCAGTACATTATAAAATATAGATCAATAATTTAGTATATGCGCGCTATCTGTTTTTGTGAAACACTTTAATTTATATGCACAGAGGGTATATAGACACAATAGATTTGGATTATTACCTAGGTCATTCATAGGTTTGTTTCTTTTTTAATTTTTCTTTGGTAGTTGGAACCATGGACAAGTTTGTGATAAGAAAATCTAGAATGGTGCAAGAGTCATTTCCTTTTGAAACTTTTTGATGATAGCAACCCTAAAACTCGTCGAAGCGAAGTCGTATTGACTTGGAATTGTTGTTTTTTCGATACCATTGTTGTATTAGTAGAATTTTATTTTTATTTATATATGTACAGTTATGATTTCTAGAGGACATTGGCTTTGCCCAGTTTATGTGTGTGGCGAGGCGTAAATAGACCCTGGGATTAGAGGCAACAATGTTTTGATTTAACAAAAAAAAAAAGTTGGACGCACGAACATCATTTTTGTCATCCTTTTTAAATTTCTTGCACGAAGGTGTTAAATGTGTTATGCTCTCACAGCTATCATGTCTGACCACATAATTTTTGCAATAATAATATCCAATGCAAGACTCATAAATTGAATGGTTTGGATTAACCGTTGTAAGCCTACAAAAGATCCACGAAGGCCCAAAATTGGATGGGACTGGATGGATCAGGACTAGAGAGTAGTCATTCCCTGTCGAATGGCACCATTTTCACATACCTTTCCTTATGTGTGTGAAATACAGTTTAGAAAGATCAATCCCTAGTCTATTCTCTCTCTGTCAGTAAATGCAAGTGGAAGAGGGTGGGATGGAAACAGCCAAATGATTCATGGGCAACTCAAGTCTTCGTCTTTTCACAACAAAATTGCTCAATTTAGATTCCTTTCCCTTTACACATGAGTGCGCGCAAGATAGTCCGGACCACCTAGTTATATTAAAAATGATTTCTAGAGGACCTTAGTAGAATTCTTGAACACCCTCAAGAGAATTCGTGGAGCTGCCACTAGTGCAAAAGACTCGTGGATCAAAAAAAAAAAGGACACGCCTGTCCTTCCAGGGTAACATCTTGAGCAATCAACCTTAACTTCCAAAGAAGAAAAGGCCAGAACCACAATACAGGACCCCAAAAGCCAAGTCTATGGTCTCTGTCTTCAAGTTAAAACTTCTCTTCTCCTCCATCCACGTCATGTTTAGTATCCACAAGTACTTGAAAGGTATAGATGTATGTAAAACAAACTTCCTACTGTAAATTCAAATCTAGCACTAATACAAGTTGAAAAATTCTGTTCTTCCCAACTGCCGTGTTGTATGAGTTTGTGGCAACAATGTTTTGATTTAACCAAAAAAAAAAAAAAAAAGTTGGACAAACGAACATCATTTTTGCCATCCTTTTTAAATTTCTTGCACGAAGGTGTTAAATGTGTTACTCCCAGCTATCGTGTCTGACCACACAGTTTTTGCAATAATACTATCCAATGCAAGACTCATAAATTGAATGGTTTGGATTAACCGTTGTAAGCCTACAAAAGACCCATGAAGGCCCAAAATTAGATGTGACTGGATGGATTAGGACTAGAGAGTAGCCTTTCCCTCTCGAATGACTCGAATGGCACCATTTTCTCATACCTTTCCTTATGTGTGTGAAATACAGTTTAGAAAGATCAATCCCTAGTCTATTCTCTCTCTGTCAATAAATGCAAGTGGAAGAGGGTGGGATGGAAACAGCCAAACGGGTCATGGCCCAACTCAAATCTTCGTCTTTTCACAACAAAATTGCTCAATTTAGATTCCTTTCCCTTTACAAATGAGTGCGCGCAGGATAGTCCGGACCACCTAGTTATATTAAAAATGATTTCTAGAGGACCGTAGTAGAATTCTTGAACACCCTCAAGAGAATTCGTGGAGCTGCCACTAGTGCAAAAGACTCGTGGATCAAAAAAATATATATATATTTCAAAGGACACGCCTGTCCTTCCGGGGTAACATCTAGAGCAATCAACCTTAACTTCCAAAGAAGAAAAGGCCAGAACCACAATACAGGACCCCAAAAGCCAAGTCTATGGTCCCTGTCTTCAAGTTAAAACTTCTCTTCTCTTCCATCCACGTCATGTTTAGTATCCACAAGTACTTGAAAGATATAGATGTATGTAAAACAAACTACCTACTGTAAATTCAAATCTAGCACTAATACAAGTTGAAAAATTCTGTTCTTCCCAACTGCCGTGTAGTATGAGTTTGTGGCAACAATGTTTTGATTTAACCAAAAAAAAAAAAAAAAAGTTAGACGCACGGACATCATTTTTGCCATCCTTTTTAAATTTCTTGCACGAAGGTGTTAAATGTGTTACTCCAAGCTATCGTGTCTGACCACACAGTTTTTGCAATAATACTATCCAATGCAAGACTCATAAATTGAATGGTTTGGATTAACCGTTGTAAGCCTACAAAAGACCCATGAAGGCCCAAAATTAGATGTGACTGGCTGGATTAGGACTAGAGAGTAGCCTTTCCCTGTCGAATGACTCGAATGGCACCATTTTCTCATACCTTTCCTTATGTGTGTGAAATACGGTTTAGAAAGATCAATCCCTAGTCTATTCTCCCTTTGTCAGTAAATGCAAGTGGAAGAGGGTGGGATGGAAACAGCCAAACGGGTCATGGCCCAAGTCTTCGTCTTTTCACAAAAAAGTTGCTCAATTTAGATTCCTTTCCCTTTACACATGAGTGTGCGCAGGATAGTCCGGACCACCTAGTTATATTAAAAATGATTTCTAGAGGACCTTAGTAGAATTCTTGAACACCCTCAAAAGAATTCGTGGAGCTGCCACTAGTGCAAAAGACTCGTGGATCAAAAAAAAAAAATAGTACAAAGGACACGCCTGTCCTTCCGGGGTAACATCTTGAGCAATCAACCTTAACTTCCAAAGAAAAAAAGGCCAGGACCACAATACAGGACCCCAAAAGCCAAGTCTATGGTCTCTGTCTTCAAGTTAAAACTTCCCTTCTCCTCCATCCATGTCATGTTTAGTATCCATAAGTACTTGAAAGGTATAGATGTATGTAAAACAAACTTCTTACTGTAAATTCAAATCTAGCACTAATAGAAGTTGAAAAATTCTGTTCTTCCCAACTGCCGTGTAGTATCAGTTTGTGGCAACAATGTTTTGATTTAACCAAAAAAAAAAGTTGGCCGCACGAACATCATTTTTGCCATCCTTTTTAAATTTCTTGCACGAAGGTGTTAAATGTGTTACTCCCAGCTATCGTGTCTGACCACACAGTTTTTGCAACAATACTATCCAATGCAAGACTCATAAATTGAATGGTTTGGATTAGCCGTTGTAAGCCTACAAAAGATCCACGAAGGCCCAAAATTAGATGTGACTGGATGGATTAGGACTAGAGAGTAGCCTTTCCCTGTCGAATGACTCGAATGACACCATTTTCTCATACCTTTCCTTATGTGTGTGAAATACGGTTTAGAAAGATCAATCCCTAGTCTATTCTCTCTCTGTCAGTAAATGCAAGTGGAAGAGGGTGGGATGGAAACAGCCAAACGGGTCATGGCCCAACTCAAGTCTTCGTCTTTTCACAACAAAATTGCTCAATTTAGATTCCTTTCCCTTTACACATGAGTGCGCGCAGGATAGTCCGGACCACCTAGTTATATTAAAAATGATTTCTAGAGGACCGTAGTAGAATTTTTGAACACCCTCAAGAGAATTCGTGGAGCTGCCACTAGTGCAAAAGACTCGTGGATAAAAAAAAAGTATATATATTTCAAAGGACACGCCTGTCCTTCCGGGGTAACATCTTGAGCGATCAACCTTAACTTCCAAAGAAGAAAAGGCCAGAACCACTATACAGGACCCAAAAGCCAAGTCTATGGTCTCTGTCTTCAAGTTAAAACTTCTCTTCTCCTCCATCCACATCATGTTTAGTATCCACAAGTACTTGATTGGCGCGCAATATTGTAAGTATAAGCGCCTAAGTAGGGGGAGTTAGCGCGTTAGACGTGCGGTTTAATGTTTATTTTCCATTTAATGCGTGCACTGTGGTGTTCTTGGTATTCCTGTAAGTTTTTTAGGTATAATGGCTTTTGGCTTGTGTGTGTGTGCATGGCTTGAAGTGGAGTCGCGGGAAATGAGGCTTAGAAGTTGGGGTTTGAAATATCAGGCCGAAAGAGCTCGGTATTGATACCCTTCATGTCAGTATCAATACCAATCAGTTAAAAGGGTGCAATTTTGTTCCAGAAGGTTTAGTATCGATACCACTCTAATCGGTATCGATACCTACGGTTTACGCAGTCAACGCTTTAGTCAAAGGGCTTTGGTATCGATACCAGTATCAGGGGTATCGATACCGAATGGTTACGGGCAAGGCTAAACGGTGGCGTTTTGATGTGTTTTTGGGCGACTACTATATAAGCGTTTTTCTTGTCATTAATTAGGGTTCGAACTTTGTTTTAATTTTGCTTCAAGTAGTAGCCGATTTTTCCTTTGGAGATTGAACTTTTGGAGACTGTTCCATTGAGTTTATGAAGTTTTGTTCGTTGATTCTCGCATTGCTTCGGCAACGTTTCTTTTTATTTACATTAATTTCAGTTCGCGGGAGTTTGTCCGCGTTCTGAGACTTGAATCTTTGTTTAATTCTTATTTAAGTTGAAAGGCATGTTTAATTTCGGAATTATGTTATCTGTTCGTTTCAATAGGAGTGAGTAGATTCATAAGTATGGTCGCGGGGTGATTAATACGCCGTGGCCAGGGATGGATTAGTTCTTGCTCCGATTCTTACACTCAGTAATGAAAAAGCAATTTTAGGTTATTAAAGAGCTTCCGACGGACGAATCCGGGTTTCGTTGGAGCCCATGTAACGTGAGAAACGGGGGACCAAAACCTGTTCTTCGCTGTACATGGGCAATGGCGACCGCGAGGACTCGCATCTTTCGGGGTAACCTTTTCTCTCTAAAATCAACCATTTTCTTTGGAACAACGAATGGAGCAGGAAATATCCGGACCTGGTTACCGTGTTATGAACCTTTCGACCGTACTTCCTTTTTATTAATTTAAGTAAAAATCAAATTTTCCTAGTTCAGGTAATTTCACCAATCAAATCACAAGGGTGGCTACCTAAGAGCCGTGTTAAACTTAGCGACCCGAGTACTTAGTCAAGCACTTCCCACCTTCTCTGTGGATTCGATTCCGGTCTTATCGGGTATTGTGCTACACCGGTCTCCGCCCTACGCTTGGGGCAACCCATTTAATTAGGTATAGGATTTCGGTCAAGCATTTTTGGCGCCGTTGCCGGGGAAGGCAAGTGGTGTTAAGAATTCGGGTAGTTAGAGTTTGTTTTGTTCTTTTCCTTTTTCTTTTAATTCGTTTAATTCACCATAGGTAGAAAAAAGAAGGGTTCTCCTGTATAGGACCCTCTTTATTATCGTGACCCTACGCACCGATTAGTTCGGAAAGAAGTGGGGTCGAGTCAGCCTGAGTCTTCTAGTTCTTCCTTTTCTAATTTAGAGTCTACCCCCATTAGCGGCCTTTATATAGAATTACCTTTTGAGTCAGTAATTATCAGTAATCCGCTTTACCAGTCAGAGTCAGTATCGGAAACAGAGTCAATCAAGATGGCAGAACAGAAAAGTATGCGGGAGTATATGCGTCCCGAGAGGACCACTCCTCTCGGCCCGATAGTTCTACCGACTGAGACTGTGGAGGCACGCAACGCTTTCACTATTAAACCAGGAACCCATAATGCCCTCCCTCTCTTTTATGGGAGGGAAAATGAGGACCCATATGACCATGTCCGCCACTTTGAGGGGTTGGTGCGCACCCTGGCCACCACTACTCAATGGGAAAATGCTTGCCTTAAGCTTTTCCCTGCTTCTCTGAAAGATGGTGCGGACAAGTGGCTCAGAATGCAGAAGGAGCGGTCCCTCACTAAATGGGCAGCTGTTAGGGAGTCATTCTATAGGAAATATTTCTCTGAGAGCAAGTCCCAGCGCTTGACTCGCCAAATCCAATCGTTCAGACAAAAAGAGGGCGAGTCATTTTTGAGGTGTTGGGAGAGATTTAAGGACTTGCTGTTGTCTCTACCCCACCACGGGTTTGAGAAACATCAGTTGGTGACATGCTTCCAGCTGGGCCTAAATATTGCTACGGCCCAACAGATTGAGTATCTATGTAGGGAGGGAGATTTCTTAGATAAGGCCCCAGATGAGGCATGGGATTTCCTAGAGGAGTTGGCCGAGAAACATCAAAGTTGGGAACCTTCCGACCTCCCTGAAAGTGCCATAGCTGCACAGGGACCCAGTGGGTCTGGTATTTTCCCCCTTAGTGTGAGAGAACACACTGTCCAGTCTCAGTTGGACAAATTGACCAAGCAAATGGAGGACTTGCGACTGAAACAAGTCCAACAGGTGAATGATATGAGAGTCGAGGAGGTGTGTGCGCTGTGTGAGTGTCCGGGGCATTCAGTCACTGTTTGCCCCGCTTTCCCGATGGTTAAAGAGGCATACCAGAGTAACCAAGTTGAGGTTAATGCGGTGAACCAACGTTGGGATCCGTTCTCCAACACTTATAATCCGGGCTGGGCTCATCACCCAGCCCTGGGATGGAGAGATCCTAAAGCACCGGTGCCACCCCAGGCACCACCTCAGCAACAGATGCAACCATACCGGCCTCCGCAAGGCCAAATGGCCCAATATCGTTATCCCTCACAGAATCAGCAGGGGTTCAGTCCTTCATATTCTGGACCACCCCCAGGCATAAATCATCCACCGAGGGATAAGCAGACTGATGATATGCTGAAGGCTCTCATGTAGTCTCAATTGAGCTTTACTGAGCAGACCAAGCAGGCCATAGGAGACATTAGGTCCCAATTGACTCAGTTGACGGCAGTAGCTGGGCAAACCCAACAGGAGAGGGGAAAATTTCCCTCTCAACCTCACGCCAATGCTGTCGGTACTAATTATCTGGGTGATGGTTCAGGCACGAGTAATTTGAACCCCAATGCAGAGGAAGCGAAAGCGATCACCACTCTCAGAAGTGGGAAGGTGATCGACAAGACAATTCCTCTGAAGCAAAAATCGGTTCCAACTCCGGAGCCGGTCACTGCACCAGGGGTTATCCCAGCTGTGGGGAAGTGTACTGAGGAAGAGAGAGAGTTAGAGTCACCTGAGGTGGTGGTGCCTGCTCCTGCGGACCCCACGACTCCTTTGCCACCTGTTGCACCATATCCCCATCGCTTAGTGGCAAATCCGAAAGTCAATGAGAACTTCCAGATTCTTGAGCTGTTCAAGAAAGTTCAGTTTTCTATCTCTTTAATGGAAGCCATTGACGCTATCCCTCAGTTTGCTAAGGTGTTGAAAGAGCTGTGCACGTCGAAGCGGAGAACTAAGAGTCAGTGCAACGTGCTACTGACGGAGCAAGTGAGCTCCATTCTCCAAGCTGATATTCCGATTAAGCGGAAAGACCCAGGTTGTCCCACTTTCCCTATAGCTATTGCGGGTCAGAGTTTTGATAAGGCCTTACTAGATTTGGGGGCAAGTGTCAACTTGCTCCCCTATTCGGTATACCTGAGATTAGGCATAGGAGATCTTAAGGCCACACCGGTCACGCTACAGTTGGCTGACCGGAGTGTGAGAATTCCTAAGGGGGTAGTGGAGGATGTGTTAATCCAGGTGGGGGAGTTTCTGTTCCCCGTGGATTTTATTGTCTTGGACACGTGTCCAATCCCGGAAGTACTCGAGAAGACTCCCATTATTCTCGGCCGTCCATTTTTAGCCACCTCCAGTGCAGTAATGAATTGCAAAACTGGACAAGTCCAATTATCATTTGGGGACTTGAAGATGGAGGTGAATGTTTACAACGTGGATAGTCGAGTAGAGGATGATGAGGAGGTCTATGAGGTCAGTTTGATCGACACGCTGGTGCAAGAGCATGTCGAAAATATGTTGTATACGGATCCTCTGGAGATAGTGCTGACCGCCAATGAGGCGTCATTTTTAGATTCTCCAGAGGTCGGGAGTTTGATGGAGATGCTAGCAGTTGAGGATGCATGTGGCGCTGTTTGGGACCCAGTTCTCGAACCGCTGGGCGCCCCATTATCTAAAGCTCTCCCATCATCGGTCCAGCCACCGAAGCCTGAGTTGAAGCCTCTACCGGATACGTTGAAATATGCCTTCCTTAAAGGTAATGATACATTTCCAGTGGTGATCTCTTCCTCCCTGGAGGCAGATCAAGAGGTTAAATTACTTGCCCTGCTGAGAGAGCATATAGGGGCAATTGGCTGGACGATAGCAGACCTACAGGGTATTAGTCCTACGGTGTGTACACACCGCATTTTTCTAGATGAGGATGTGAAACCTTCTAGGCAACCTCAGCGCCGTCTGAACCCCAATATGAAGGAGGTGGTTAGGACGGAAGTGCTTAAGCTGTTAGATGCGGGTATCATTTACCCGATTGCCCATAGTGAGTGGGTAAGTCCTGTGCAGGTTGTGCCTAAGAAGGCAGGAGTGACTGTACTGAGGAATGAGGAGGGAGAGTTAGTGCCAACCCGTGTTCAGAACAGGTGGCGTGTTTGCATTGACTACCGTAAGCTCAACGCGAGCACCCGGAAGGATCATTTCCCCCTCCCATTCATTGACCAGATTTTAGAGAGAGTTGCGGGCAGGGCGTTCTATTGTTTCCTAGATGGTTACTCTGGCTACAATCAGATTGAGGTAGCCATGGAGGACCAGGAAAAGACCACATTTACGTGCCCTTATGGTACTTTCGCCTACCATCGCATGCCTTTTGGCTTGTGCAATGCTCCCGGCACCTTCTCACGGTGTATGATGGGAATTTTCAGCGACATGGTAGAAAAGATAGTAGAGGTATTTATGGATGACTTTTCAGTTTTTGGGGATTCGTTTGACGGATGTCTCGAGAACTTAGGAAAAGTCTTGACTAGGTGCGAGGAGAAGCGTCTTGTGCTCAATTGGGAGAAGTGCCACTTCATGGTGACCCAAGGAATAGTTTTGGGACATATTGTCTCATCTAAGGGTATTGAGGTGGATAAGGCGAAGATCGACTTAATTGCGAATCTTCCCACTCCAAAAACTGTTAAGGATGTATGGTCTTTTCTAGGTCACGCCGGTTTTTACCGGCGATTCATTAAGGATTTCAGCGCTATCTCCCGGCCTTTATGTCATTTGTTAGCGAAGGACACACCCTTTGTGTGGTCCGACGCTTGTGAAGGGGCGTTTCAGAAATTGAAGCGGAGTCTCACAACTCCGCCAATCGTTCAGTTCCCAGATTGGAGTTTGCCGTTTGAGCTTATGTGTGACGCGTCCGACTATGCAGTCGGAGCAGTTTTAGGTCAGAGGCGAGGGAAAGATCCCTGTGTGATTTATTATGCGAGCAAGACATTGAATGAGGCACAACTTAACTATACCACCACTGGGAAGGAATTATTAGCAGTTGTGTTTGCCTTAGATAAATTTCGGTCCTACTTGGTGGGGTCGCAGATTGTAGTATATACCGATCATGCGGCCTTGAGGTATTTGATGACCAAGCAGGATGCGAAGGCTCGCCTTATCCGGTGGATTCTTTTGCTGCAAGAATTCCACCTTATCATTAAGGATAAGAAAGGGGTTGAGAATATAGTGGCTGATCACCTGTCTAGTTTGGAGTTTGAGGACCCCACCTCTCATCTCCCTATTGTGGATACCTTTCCCGACGAGCAGTTGTTCGCCGCTAACACGTGCTCGTGGTTTGCAGATATCGCCAATTATTTGGTGATTGGGCAGATTCCACCCCATTGGACTACACCTGAAAAGCAGCGATTTCTGAGAGAGGTCCGGCAGTATATTTTCGATGACCCATATGTGTTTAAATACTGCGCGGACCAAATAGTGCGCCGTTGTGTCCCCGAGGTTGACCAGAGGGGCATTTTAGAGTTTTGTCATTCGAAGGCATGTGGCGGTCATTTTTCCGCCAAGAAAACCACCGCCAAGGTCTTACAGTGTGGCTTCTTTTGGTCAAATCTATTTAAGGATGCTTATGTTTTCTGTAAGTCGTGTGACAGGTGTCAGAAATTAGGTAAAGTCGGCCCGAGAAATATGATGCCCCTCCACAATATTTATGTGTTAGAGGTCTTTGATTGTTGGGGCATTGATTTCATGGGCCCATTTCCAGTGTCACATGGTTTTGAGTACATCCTCCTGGCGGTGGATTATGTGTCAAAGTGGGTAGAGGCGATTCCCACTAGGACCAGTGATTCAAAAGTAGTGCTTGAGTTTTTAAAGAGTAATGTGTTATCGAGATTCGGCATGCCACGTGCCATTATCTCTGATCAGGGCACCCACTTTTGTAATAGGTCCTTTGAGGCATTGATGAGGAAGTATGGCATCTCTCACAAGGTGTCTACGGCCTATCACCCTCAGACAAATGGCCAGGCTGAGCTGGCCAATCGGGAAATTAAGGGAATCTTAGAGAAAACGGTAAACCCGAGTAGGAAGGATTGGTCCCTGCGACTGATCGATGCGTTGTGGGCCTACTGCACTGCTTACAAGACCGTGTTGGGTGCCTCACCCTATCGGCTTGTTTACGGTAAGGCCTGCCACCTGCCAGTAGAAATGGAGCATAAGGCCCATTGGGCCATTCAGACGGTGAACGCAAGTTTGCCAGAGGCAGGTGCCCATAGGAAGCTCCAGCTGTGTGAGCTCGAGGAGATTAGGAATGATGCATATGAGTGCACTAGCATTTACAAAGCTAAGGTTAAGGCGTACCACGATAGGAATATCCAGCGCAAAACCTTTAGTGTTGGGCAGAAAGTTTTACTATATAATTCGCGCATTCACTTATTTCCAGGGAAGTTGAGGTCTCGCTGGGATGGGCCGTCTATAGTCCATAAGGTTTACCCGAACGGTTCAATAGATGTCTGCGATCCTAAGGATAATCATATTTTCAAAGTTAATGGTCAGCGTCTTAAACCATTTTTAGAGATAATCGACGTCGGTGAACCGGAGGAGGACTTAGTTGATCCAGTTTACTCGGACACTCCCGTTGTTTAGCCGTTGGGCTATGTTTTGACGGGTAGCTCACGCGTACCATGCTCTTAATTGAGTGTGGACCCGGCCCCTAGCGATAGGGGTACCCATCATTGACTTGGGTATTTATAGGTTCGCACGCCGCTATTAAAATAAGGATCGTGTGCCCAGCTCCGGTTAGCAAGGGCGTTTTGTGTATTGTCATGTCTGATTTTAATTTTCACAAATATATAAAAAAAAAAAAAAAAAAAAAAAACCGGTCCGGAAAAACCTTGAGTAATTTAACCTGTTGAGTCATGACTTACCCGGGATTGTTCTGATGACCTTCTCTACACAAATTTAAGTGAGAAATTAGGGAAAAAAGTAGTACCCGTGTCTTTCACATGACGAAAGTGGTGGTATATTTTCATTTTCTTCATTTATGCCCTTTTGTTTTCTCTGTGTATGCCCGGCCACTACGTGCCGGGCTGGACTGATATTCTTTGCAGAGTGCGCGGAGATAGTACCCAAAACTCCTCATACATCGGCCGGGGTCATGATGGTTGGCTGCCATCCGACGGTCCATTTCTCTCCCTTATTCTTTCCTTATTCTTCTTGCCTTGTTGCTATGAGGGCATAGCGTGTTCTAAGTTGGGGGGAGGAGTACATTATGTTTTTAAACGGGAAATTTTTAATGCGGGGATACATTGTTATGCTTGTATGTATGAATGAGATGAGCATGATGGCTTTTCAATTTACTGCCTGCCTGTTAATTCGTTCTCATGCATATATCTGGTATCTCTGTTGGGTAGTTTTGCATGATAAATGAAAATGAGTGGGTGTTTCCACAGAATGTACAATGTAGCTTGTTGAGTATCCCATGGTTGCGCTTCATTTGCATATTGCATGAAATAATAGGCAATTGTACCACATACTCAGCTTAGAAATTTTTAGTGCATTTTGTGAGAGTTGGTAGCGTGGGTCGGGGAAGATACAAGGCTTTCTTGCATGATTAAACCGCTAAAAGAGTCTCGTAGAACCCTTTTCAGCCAGTCCGTGTCAATATCTGTGTCTAACCTAGGAAGCCGGTGTTTGGGATGGAAAGCAAGTTGGGGGGTTTAGCTCTGTGCACTTCTAGGAATTCTGCATCACTGTAAATGGAGCACTGCCTGTTGGAAAGTAGGGAAGGAATTGTTTTTGGGAGTCATGGATTTGATTAACCAAGCCTACCCTGAAAAAAAAAAACAAAAAATAAAAATAAAAAGAGACTAAACCACAAATTACCCTACCCAAATTCCAAACCAAATAAAAGAGGAGAGAGAATCGGAAAAAAAAAAAAAATTAGCCGATAGGTATCGATACCCCTAAAAGAGGTATCGATACCGGTTTGCTACGTGTGAAAAAAATAAAAGAGGCCGATCGGCCCTTCTCTCTTCTTTCCATCTTCTTCTTCTTCTCTTCTCTGTCTCTCTACCCCTCCATAACCACCAACAACCCTACTCAAAAACCAACCAAAAACTCATCCAAATCTCCACCATCTTCTACCAAATTTCAACCACAACACCCTTTCTTCCACCTCTACCCTAATCTCCGTCTAAAATTTCCCAAAACCTCACTAAATTTCCGAATCTGAAATCCCAAAAACCCATTTTTTCAAACCTTTTAACCTTCAAACCATGGCATCCAAAAGGCAAGATGTAGGAAAGGGAAAGGCTGGGGCATCTTCTAGTGCTGCGGGGGACGTTCCTGGGGGTTCATCTGGAGGTCCTCACCCGGGCCGGGCTCCGAGACGGAACCGGGCGCAAATGGAGAGAGACGAGGAGATACAGTGGAGGGAATCAATCAAAGGATGGGGGGTGAAAAATGAGAGACATATAGAGTTGGATGGTGGGTGGCCGGAGGGTCACTTGGTCATTGAGGCAATTAAAAATCAAGGTATGTCTTTCTGGTTTGAACCGAATCCGGGTTATAATACTGTTTTGGTAGAGGAATTTTATAAATGCATGGTTGTGCCTGAGGCTGGAACGTTTATGAATCCGGGGGCTCGGATCACTTCTGTGATAGGAAAGACCCCCGTGTTTATTGATGTTGATAAAATTGCTGCTGCATTGAATTATGTGAGGCCCGAGGGAGAGACAGATTTTCCTAGACCAGTTGATGACCCCATTAATCAGGATTGGGTGAACCGAGAGATTTATACAAATAGGAGGGATGCGTAGGAGGGTTTGGTGCATGGAGCTGGATAGGTAAAGGTGGTGTGATTTTACGTATTATGTGGTAGGGAGGAGTTTATCTTATGACATTTTATGTAGTGTAGGTGGTGGTGTGTATTTATATGTTGGGCGGTGTTTCATGTTGCTAAACGTTGTGGTGTGAATTGTATGGTGGTAGTATGGTTGTTTGCTTTTGGGTGAATGATGTTTTATTGTGAGAGTCCGGGTGGCGGCCAACTCGGGTAGTTGACCTTGGCACTTATATGGGCTGCCACCCATTTGCATGTTGCCTTTTCTTCTTGGTCACCACGGTCATTACAAGCCGAAAAAGCCCTTAGTTGACTCGTTGCACGCTTATCACGCTCCTCCATGCATGCTTAATGTCTTTGATGGATATGTGGTAGTTTTTGCCTCCCATGGTTGCTAGTTGGGTAGCATTGTAATTTTGTGGACGCACTTTATCTTTGAGTTGTTTTATGTGCAGAGTTTCTCAATGGTTTGTAAGGGCATGCATGGGTTTGAGTTAAGGGGGGGCAATGAGTTGAAAATTTTAAAGGTGGATTGAATTTTATACATCGTGCATAACTCTCGTATCCCCGTGTATTTACCTTTTATGTCGTGTTCCTGCTTTATCCGTTGTTCGGGACGAGCAACGCTTAGGTTGGGGGGTGTGATAGGCGCGCAATATTGTAAGTATAAGCGCCTAAGTAGGGGGAGTTAGCGCGTTAGACGTGCGGTTTAATGTTTATTTTCCATTTAATGCGTGCACAGTGGTGTTCTTGGTATTCCTGTAAGTTTTTCAGGTATAATGGCTTTTGGCTTGTGTGTGTGTGCATGGCTTGAAGTGGAGGCGCGGGAAATGAGGCTTGGAAGTTGGGGTTTGAAATGTCAGGCCGAAAGAGCTCGGTATCGATACCCTTCATGTCAGTATCGATACCAATCAGTTAAAAGGGTGCAATTTTGTTCTAGAAGGTTTAGTATCGATACAACTCTAACCGGTATCGATACCTACGGTTTACGCAGTCAACACTTCAGTCAAAGGGCTTTGGTATCGATACCAGTATCAGGGGTATCGATACCGAATGGTTACGGGCAAGGCTAAACGATGGCGTTTTGATGTGTTTTTGGGCGACTACTATATAAACGTTTTTCTTGTCATTAATTAGGGTTCGAACTTTGTTTTAATTTTGCTTCAAGTAGTAGCCGATTTTTCCTTTGGAGATTGAACTTTTGGAGACTGTTCCATTGAGTTTATGAAGTTTTGTTCGTTGATTCTCGCATTGCTTCGGTAACGTTTCTTTTTATTTACATTAATTTCAGTTCGCAGGAGTTTGTCCGCGTTCTGAGACTTGAATCTTTGTTTAATTCTTATTCAAGTTGAAAGGCATGTTTAATTTCGGAATCACGTTATCTGTTCGTTTAAATATGAGTGAGTAGATTCATAAGTATGGTCGCGGGGTGATTAACACGCCGTGGCCAGGGATGGATTAGTTCTTGCTCCGATTCTTACACTCAGTAATGAAAAAGCAATTTTAGGTTATTAAAGAGCTTCCGACGGACGAATCCGGGTTTCGTTGGAGCCCATGTAACGTGAGGAACGGGGGACCAAAACCTGTTCTTCGCTGTACATGGGCAATGGCGACCGCGAGGACTCGCATCTTTCGGGGTAACCTTTTCTCTCTAAAATCAACCGTTTTCTTTGGAACAACGAATGGAGCAGGAAATATCCGGACCTGGTTACCGTGTTATGAACCTTTCGACCGTACTTCCTTTTTATTAATTTAAGTAAAAATCAAATTTTCCTAGTTCAGGTAATTTCACCAATCAAATCACAAGGGTGGCTACCTAAGAGCCGTGTTAAACTTAGCGACCCGAGTACTTAGTCAAGCACTTCCCACCTTCTCTGTGGATTCGATTCCGGTCTTACCGGGTATTGTGCTACACCGGTCTCCGCCCTACGCTTGGGGCAACCCATTTAATTAGGTATAGGATTTCGGTCAAGCAGTACTTGAAAGGTATAGATGTATGTAAAACAAACTTCCTACTGTAAATTCAAATCTAGCACTAATACAAGTTGAAAAATTCTGTTCTTCCCAACTGCCGTGTAGTATGAGTTTGTGGCAACAATGTTTTGATTTAACCAAAAAAAAAAAAAAAAAGTTGGACGCACGAACATCATTTTTGCCATCCTTTTTAAATTTCTTGCACGAAGGTGTTAAATGTGTTACTCCCAGCTATCGTGTCTGACCACACAGTTTTTGCAATAATACTATCCAAAGCAAGACTCATAAATTGAATGGTTTGGATTAACCGTTGTAAGCCTACAAAAGATCCACGAAGGCCCAAAATTAGATGTGACTGGATGGATTAGGACTAGAGAGTAGCCTTTCCCTGTCGAATGACTCGAATGGCACCATTTTCTCATACCTTTCCTTATGTGCGTGAAATACGGTTTAGAAAGATCAATCCCTAGTCTATTCTCTCTCTGTCAGTAAATGCAAGTGGAAGAGGGTGGGATGGAAACAGCCAAACAGGTCATGGCCCAACTCAAGTCTTCATCTTTTCACAACAAAATTGCTCAATTTAGATTCATTTCCCTTTACACATGAGTGCGCGTAGGATAGTCCGGACCACCCAGTTATATAAAAAATGATTTTTAAAGGACCGTAGTAGAATTTCTGAACACCCTCAAGAGAATTCCTAGAGCCGCCACTGGCTCCAAGCTCGTAGTGGATCTCACTAGGAGCACAAAGAGCTGCCTCAATTCCGTGGAATATCACAATTTCAAAGATTTTTTATAGTTTTATATTGGGTATTTCAAATTAAACGGAATGGTATTCTATGGGCACCATCGCCTGCCTTCATTTTATTAAATGTCCCAACAGTTGTAAGAATGTTTTACCTGAGAAGTTTCAAAAAATTAACGATTTTAATCATACCTAGTTGAGCTCCAAGCTCGTAGTGGAGCTCACCAAGGGGCACAAAAAGCTGCCTCAATTCGGTGAAAAATCACAATTTCGAACTTTTATAGTTTTATATTGGGTATATACTTCTGCGTACGCGCCTTAAAGACACAATTTCAGTTTCACTCCTAACTCCTTCTTTTGCGACTTCCATCGGTTCAATATTACGAAGAGAAGATTGAACAAAACTAGTTAGTACAAAATGATCATTTTCGCCTCCTACTGGTATAGAATGTGATTTTAGTTGAGGACAGAGACTAAATTCTGAAATCTCAAATTGTCCGCATGATTTCCTATATTGATAGAAGGTTTCAGAAGCAAGAGATTAACATGGGGAGTCGGAGAGGCCTCGCCAGTAATCGATTTGCCGGAGTCGGTTGCCGGAGTGGAAGGAAACCCAAAAGTGTGTCAGCCGTGAGGGTAGAGAGGAGAGAGAATGTGTAAAGATGGAGAGAGAAGGGTTTTTAAAATTCTAATCTCAGCCCTTGATTTCAAGGGCTGAGATGGAGTGTCAAAATGTGTATGCAAAATGTGTGTCCACGAATCCGCCATATATATATATATGTGTGTGTGTGTGTGTGTGTGATCTTTAACTGAATACAAATATGTGATCCCATTGAATATACAATTCAATTCGTTGCCCATCTTCGGTCAAACAAATTAACGGGTACTGTGTGTGTATGCCTTTGAATTTACCCTGTTAGTAAGTACAATAATGTAAATAATGTGGCGACACCTAGTTCAGTTAGCATCAATACTCGACTACTCGTTAGACTCCCTTTTTCTTTTGTGGTTATACGTAGTGTTGAATTTTTATTTTAGCGATGTCTAGTTTAATGTATTTATTTACCTTTGTGGGTTTTTCTTTTTTCTTTTTAAGTGGAAGTGCAAGAAACTACATTGATGCAAAATATTACAACCTACCAAGTACAAATTAATATAACTGAAAAAGACAAAAATACATATGGTAAAGACCAAAAAAAAAAAAAAAAACAAAACAAAAAGCAAATCAAATGAAGGATGACAAATTAGGCTGCCTTTTGTTGGAAAAAGGTTAGAAACGGTGCCGTGTAAGTGAACTGCTAGGTCTTTGCAGCTGTGGTTGATCTTGACCGTCGAATTAATTCATTAATGAGATGCCACCTGTGGGTTGAAACCTGTGGTAGATGGATGGAGATGTGGAGAGCATCTTAACCCTTATGGTATGTAAGCTTGAGGTTACATAGTATTGATGTAGGATAAGATCGTAGAAGTATTATATTTAAAATTTTTTTTTAGAAATAATATTATTAGAACATCTTATTTGTGTTGCCTATTTTGCACGTTTTCAATTCTCTAGTTTTGGTAAGATTTCTTATTACGTTGGAGATCTTATTTCCTTTCTGTTTTAGTCTTGGTTTCCAAGTAATTGTTTTGTTTGGTCTCCGCTCTAAGTAGTTACCTTATTGTTAGGACTCCTACTAGTATAAATATGGGTGTAAGCCTAAGGGTGGAGGTAATCTTTTAAACTTTTATTTAATAAACAATTTTAAGTTTTATCTCTCTTCTTGTGGATTTAAGAATACTCATGCATTCGAGTTCCCATCTCGTTTGGATTAGTACGCTAACTAATCTTTCGTACATTCCACTGCGTCAAGTGGTATCAGAGCAAGGATTTGCCTAGCTCGATGACATTCGTCGAAGAATGATGCACAAACCCTATTGATGATTGTCGTAGGGCTGGGTAAAATAGGATTATCCGCGCTAAGCGATTTGCCCATAGCCAGCCTATGAATGCCAAAATTAATAGGAATTGCGTTGATAGCATGTCTTTGCAGAAAATTCTTGTTATCTGCATGATAGTGAGAATGAACATGGAGGCATGAGCTACGAAGATTATTATGAATAACAATCGGTGAAGCGACATCCGAAAGTTGAAGGGCTTTATCGCACAAATGGAAACTTTCAACTTTTCACCTATTGAACATTCATTTTTTTCGAGCTCAATAGTATGGACTTGTAACCAAGCAGGGCATTAAAGTGGTTGAATGACTGTATTTGGGCCTCTAATGCGGTAGATGGAGCGTTCTTTCTCTAATTCCAAAATAGGTACATATTTGTTTCAATGTGATTGAAAATTCCAAATTAGGTACGTAATTGAAAATTCTAAAATAGATGTACAGTACATATTTGTTTCCATGTGATTGAAAATTCAAAAATAGGTAGCTAATTGAAAATTCCAAAACAGGTAGCTAATTGAAAATTCCAAAATAGATGTACAGTACATATTAGTTTCCATGTGATTGAAAATTCCAAAATAGGTAGCTAATTGAAAGCTTGTCTTGACCAAGTGCACTGTACGTCCAAGTCACAGTGTATGTAGACCTCTTTTTTGGGCCTTTTAATGAAAAGAAAATTTTACCCATTTACTTTTTTTTTGGGCTCTTGAGTACTATAGGTTAAAATTGTATTGTCATATCTTTTGGAGCATCCTTATCAGGAGCACTAAATTTTTTATCAAATTTAACTTTAAAAACAATTTTTGTACTTTAGCAAGTTACTTTTTTAAAAACACACAAAAATCAGACTCTCTATTCTAACTTCATTATATTAAACTATTCTTTATTTTTACTCCTATTCAAAAAAAAAAAAAAAAAAAACACTACACCTATCATGATCTCCCACTTGTCAAGAAAAGTAATAAAAAAATGATAAGTGAGTGAACAGCGACTACTCAAATTTGAGTAGGCACTGTAGCCAAAATAAATTGGTGAGGGGAGATAGGTAGCCTGATTTTTTGAGATTTTGGGGGGATTGACTCTCTATTTTTGCTTAAAAGTTAATTTAGGTAGCCACGTACTGATGCTCTTAGGCAGTTGTGTCGTTCAAATAATTGTGTATATTTTTCAATCTATAATGTTTTTTATAATTTTAAAATTTTTTTTAATAAAATTAATGAGATCTATCAAACAAGATCCATATTGGATATAAAAATTATTTTTTTTAAGTGGTTCGAAATAGTAAAAAGGGACTAGCAATTTGCAACTGATGAAGTAAAACACGAAGGCCTTGGTCTGCTATGGAACTTAATAGGCTTATATGACTTTTTACTCTTTTTGAGGTCATGTTATGCTTTCATAATAAATCAATTAAATGAGCCAATAAGCCAACAAGGCAGTTAGTGAAACACCCACGAGAGCTACTAGTTCCGTGAAGAAGAGCAGTGTTGCAAAACATTCATCCAAAAACAAAAAAATTTAGTGGTACAAAGTAAGTGGAGGACAATATGTTAGGGGGAAACAATATTAGTGATGAGAACTGGGTTTATTGAGTGTTTGAAAAAAGGAAAAACAAACTAAGTTATGACTTATGAGAACTCGGTTGAACTTACGAGTCGATTGGATACCGGACTAGTTTTGGGGTATTATATATAGAGGGGGATAAGATAGTATGGGGTATTAGTTATGGAGGATCGGCAACAATGATGTAATGTTTATGAAGGGTGGATAAATTAGTACTTGATTTGGATAATTTTGTGAAAATGAGTATTAAATTTGGGTGGATGATGTAAAAAGTTATCAAAATACTTATTTGTCTTTGTGTATATCCATATTAGTTATGTATTTTTTAATTAGATAAATTCAATAATTAATTAATTTATTATGTAAATTCAATTATTAATTAAGCTATAAGATTTAATTGTAATTTATTTTTTATGTTAATTGTTTTATTATAAAAATTATTTTTTAATAACTAATTTATAAATTAGTTAATTTTTTTAGATGTTTACACCTTTTTTAAAAGATCTTTACAACACTAGTGGTGTAAAATGCAAAGACCTAAAGAATGTGCATTTTTGGACCACAATTTTTTAATTTTTTTTGCATTGAATTAAAGATTTCTATTAGTAGTTTAATTTGGTGGAAAAGAAAATAAGGAATTCTGCGTGGAAGTACTTTATTCCAAATGATATTGAAAAACAACTCAACAAGCCAACAATCTAAATACTAATGTATATATCTTTTATGTTCTTTTGTATTATATTATAGATCTCTATTAGTAATTTAATTTAGAAAAAAAATTAAAAAACAAATATTCGCCGAAATACTTTATCTTTTGATTCAAAGAGAATTGTAAAGTAAAAAAAAAAAAAATGTTCAAAGAACTCACAGTAGCATTGATGGGTCATCGTGTATGGCTTTCTTTTGGGTGAAAGTTAACCAAAAGAGAGAGAGAGGTTAATTTGGTCATTTACCAATGAAAGTAGTCAATCAAGTCAGAGCAAAAGTGACATTGCATGTGAGTACAAATTGGCTGCAAAGAATAGCGTGTGAAACACTCCTCACCACCCATTGGGTTGCTAGGAGATTTTAGCAGCCAGCCAAATGTGGAACCATTTATCATTATTGACAAACACAGAATTATACTCACTCCATCCCAAATTTTTTGTCCACTTAAACTATTCACAACACCTTAAAAATTTATTTATATTTTCAAATGTATAATGTTATATACTCCCTTCGTCCCTATTTATTTGTCTCTTTTGGAAGTTCGGGCCACTTTTCAATTGGTTATATCTCATAATTTATATTGTTGTACGTGATTTTAAAAACATTGTCTTATAGCTTTAATCGAGATCTATCAAACAAGATCCATATTGAATATAAAATTCATTACCGATTTAAAGTTATAAGTAGTTTTTTATCCGGTTAGAATAGAACGAGAGACCAAATTTGGGGGCGGAGGGAGTATATTCAATATGGATCTTGTTTGATAGCTCTCAATGGGTTCTATTAAACAAAGTTTTCAAAATTGTAAAAAAATATTATAGATTGAAAGATATAAACAATTAAAAAATAACATGCATACTCGTAAATAGACAACAAATTCAGGTCGGAGGAGTATATAAATTGGCCAGTATGGTCCTAATCTGTATGTCATTTTCAATGTTTCCTAGCAGAAGAATTTGGGGTGTGTGTAGGATACTATGTGGCAGTACTCTCGCACCACGTGGTTAGGAATTTTGCAAGGTCCGAATTTTAAATTTAAAGAGTTCATTAAAATCCGCACCATTAATTACTGGGATGAACAACTATGAAAAAACGTTATGAGTAACACGTCAGATACCACATGATATTTTGCACGCACCCAAATTCTTCTCGTTTCCTAGACATAGCCATGTAGTACTCCTTATGGTCCCCGCTCCAAATGTCTATTGACTATTCTGCATTTGTCCTTTTTTGGAGAATATAACACAGCTGATCAATCATTCTAGGGTCATTTAAGATTTGTCTCATCATTGGTTCTAGAGTCTAGAGATTATTTAAGAGGTGCACGAAAGTAACAGTATAAAATAGGGGTGGACCAGGGGGTCCGAGGGCAGTGTTTGACCCCTGCTCTCCTCCTAATTTTTTTTTATTTGTATTGTACTTTTGAATTTTTTAGTAAAATTACTGACGAGTGGTCCCTACAAGCTAGGTCGAATTCGTAATCATGCGTCCGCCATTGGGATAAAGCAGCCAGGTATAAATAAAATAATACAGTACAGTCTAAAAAATATAACTGGATCTGATATGAGTTTCACAACAGAGAAAATTTAGAAAATAAAGTGTAAAAATCAATTCAAAAAAAAAAATGCACGAATTTTCAATATATAAAGTCCGATGAGTTTTCAAACCGATGAATTTGGGCTTCCGGCTTTCAAAGCCTACAAGGTACTGTCATTTCCTTTTGAGGCTAGTTCATACGAACCAGGGCTTCAGAAGTCAAGCAACATTTTAATGGTTAGTTTTCCTTGTATTTTAATGTTTTTTCTTTCCCCATTTCTCGTTACGGGGCAGGAACTGACAAAGACTCTTTACGGACCAGTACTTCATATGCCGGCAGGGAGGACTGTACTGTACACTGGGTGAACAGCACACGTGCTGCGCAGCCGGCATGGGGTCCATCCCGGGTCCCGTTGTTTGAGCATGTCATTCATGCTAAAATTCAGGTTGATCGGACATCGTTAACTACTTGATCGGTGACCATTTAGCTTTTAGCTTTATAGAAAAAGATCACCCACAACAGTTACTTTAGTTTTTTGTTTTCAAGAAAAATGGTCATCAATCTAGTAGTTATCGATGTCCGATTAACCTGAATTTTTGCATGGACGACATACTCGACGAGACCAACATAACAAACGATTCGGATCAAACAGTGGGACCCGAAATGGGCCCCAAGCCGGCCGCGCAGCATGCGTGTTGTGCACCCAGTGCACAGCGTAGTCCCCGCTCCCTCGTATAACCTAATGGGGTACTTTGTCCCAACAGTTAATCGATTAGTCCCTGTGGGGTTTATCATCCCAAAGTTATATGGTCAACTCTTTGTTAGCCAATTTGTAGAACTACGCATGAATAATCAAACAGAAAAATAAATTAAACTCACAGGTTGCAGAATTCACAGTTATGAAATTTATGAAACCGGAAGAGCAATCTGAAACTTGAAATAAATGTTAAGAACAAATTGATCGAGGCTTGTGTTTGACATAATTTCTTTAAGACGAAATTCGCCCTTGCTATGGTGATAGAGTTTAACAGCGTTCTTTTTCCAGGATACAACGATCTCACTTTGCAGAAGCAGCGCTGCAATCTACAAATCAGTCGGATCAAACTTGAGTATTGAACATTTGAACTCTCTCTGAAGGAAAAATTGCATAACAATACCCAGGTATAAATAAAATAATAACTGGATCCGATATGAGTTTTAGTGACTCACAATAGATAAAATTTAGAAAATAGAGTGTAAAAATCAATTCTAAAAACAAAATGTGAGAATTTTCAATTTATAAAGCCCGATGGAAATTTTCAAACCTATGAAATTGGGCATTCAACGTTCAAAGCCTCCCAAGTACTGTCATTTCATTTCCTTTTGAGGTGAGTCCATACGAATTTTCGCTCTGCTTTAATTGAGACCCCTAGGAGACTAGGACATTTGAATTGGTAGTTTGGTACCCAGACTTCGTGGGAGTGCGCATCGAATTAAAAAATCCAGCAACATTTTAATACTTGGTTAATTTCCTTGTATTTAATGGTTCGTTAAGGGGGAGGAGCTGACAAAGACTCTTTACGAACCAGTGCTTCATAGTTCATATAACCTAGGGGTACTTTGGCAAAAAAGAAAATAAATAGTTTTTTGGTTTTTTGGTTTTGTTTTTATTCAATTTTTTTTTTACATTTCTTAGTTTTACGTTAAGTTTTCGTAGTTTATGAATTCCTCTCGACAAGACGAATCCGACAAGTATAAAATTATCGTCGAAACTAATTTTTTTTAATAAAGCCAAAATCAAACCAATAATGGGGTACATTATCACTGGAGTACTTAATCGATTCGTCTTAGGGGTTTATCCCAACTCCCAAGGTTATATGGTCAACTTTGTTAGCCAATCTGTAGAACTACTGTAGAGCTACACCTGAATAATCAAATGGAAAAATAAATTAAACTCACGGATTGCTAAATCCATACTAATAAAGTTTATGAAACCGGTAGAACAATTTGAAACTCGAAACAAAACGTTAGAAGAAATTGATTGAAACTTATGTTTGACACAATTTTCTAAAGATGAAATTTGCACTCGCTACGGTGCTGCAAGTTTAAAAGCGTCATTCTCCCAGTATACAACGATCTTACTTTGTAGAAGCAACACTTCTAACGCCCCCAAAATTTGGATATGTTAATAATGAATACATAAATAAATAAATAGGGTTTACAACAGTAACCCAAAAGAAATTACATAAACCTTCTTGCCAAATACAATCATTCTCTATAGGGTTGACTAGATTTCTCTATTCCATCGCACGGTTGACCATTCCGGCAGAATCCTGCTTTGCTCCGTAGGCCTTCAAGCCATAGTACTCCTCTTGTTCATCTCTATAGTCTGGCATAATACGTCAGAGTCGCGGAGCAACATCGTGGTATTATGCTAGGGTTACACAAGTGCAACACTGTGAGCAATAACGCCTAGTAGACTACACTACCCAATCTCTAACTAGCAATTGTAGAACAATAAGCTCAAGAACAGTAATGCAGACTTGTTAACGGTAAAACCATGAAATGCACTATGCGTGTCCATACGGGTCAAAGTAAACATGCGCAGTAAAAGTAGTTCATTTCGGTGTCTAAAAAATAGTAACTCGTATCAGTTCCTCAGAAATAGTGTCTCGTATCAATTTTTCATTTTTGGCATTCTTCTTCAAATTTCAACCAAGTTAAACATCTCACACCACTCGAAAGTTATTGGTCCGTTTACGCCTCCTTTCAGCTGACGGTACCAAGCTTTCCGCTCGAGGCCCCGGTTATCGTGCATTACCGAACTTAACAGCCTGTTTGCAAGGTCCGTTCACCATGTGTTGTGCACGCTTAGCCCAAACATCCAAGTTCTCTCCGCGAACTGGAAGTGGCACTCTCGCTGCACTACCGCATCAAAACCATTCCTCCAAGTTCTCTCCGCGAACTTGAGGTGGCAACAAATTCATCTCATCACATTTCTTTTCATTTCCCGAGAATTTCATTTCTATTTTCAAAACTCATTTTCATTCTCATCTCTATTTTCTCATCAACAGTTATTCAAATTTTCAAGTCCAGTGTTGTAACGTATTGTGTACGTGCTCAATGCCTCATGCTCAAAATCATGTCCTTGCAATAGTCCATAAACTTTCTTTATATTTTTCCAATGAACATTTCCCACATAAAATCATGCATTTTAATGCACAAACTTTCTCAAAAATAATATAATTTCTTCTTAAATTCTATTTTCTAACAAAAATCCAAATTCTTTCTTTTTCTTTTAAAACTCCACTTATTTCTTCTCTAAAAGAAATAAAATTAGTAAACTTCTTTTTCTAGCAATTTCTTTAAAAAAAAATATTTTCCTAGAAATCTCATGTCCAAAAGATTTAACCACTTTTGTCATAAAACTTTCTTACCAAAAAAAAAAATTTAAACAAATAATAAAAATCTTATTTTTAGAAAATCTACCTTTTCTAAAAAATACAATCTAATTTTCTAGAAACTTTCTTTTTCTTGCAATTTCTCACAAAATGATTTTTTTAGAAAGTTATGACTAAAGGTTTTAACACAACTTTACCATAAAATTTTCACACCAAGAATTTAAATAAACAACTAAATTTACATTTTAGAAAATCTATCCTTTTCAAAAAAAATTCTTTCACAACTTTAGGAAACTTTCTTTTCCAAAAATTTTAAACAACTTTTCATAAAAGTCTTTTTAGCCCCACAACACACTTTTATTTAAAAGAAATATTTCTCTCTCCCTTATTTAAAAGAAATACACCCTACCCCAATGTCTGACACGTGCCCCCTCTCTCTCCCTGATTTTCTCTCTCTCCTTCCATCCCCTCTCACTCTCTCTAATTTTTTATTGTTTACTAATTAAAATATTTATAACTATTATTTTCCATATCCAATATTGAAAAAATATCTATTTAAAATCTACTCAACGACATCTATCAAACAAGACCAACATTGAATATCATGTAATATGTATAAAATAGTGATCAGGGTAGGGTATAAACGGAGGGTGTAATCCGGAGTGTGTAAGCGTAGCATTATTCGATTTCTTTTGACACCCATCTATCCATCCCATGCAAAGGGTGGTTCTATTTACAACCCATTTTTCCTCAATACAACCCATGCAAAATCAATACCAAAACTTTCCTCACGAAATGACTATTTAGCCCCTCAAATTACTTCATACCAACCCACCCCACTTTTTCCCAATTGCTAATACCAACCCAATGCATCTTCTTCTTCCTTCATGAGCTCCATCGTTTTCTCTCTCTTCTCCCTCCCACGTCAAAAAAATCCCTCCTTTTGGAAGAATAATTTTTGGTAACTAATTTTCTATTATGAAAATGATATCAAGTTAGCTGAAGAAAATAAAGTACAGAGTAAACAGAACACATAGGCCCCAAGTTCATGTTTGCATTGGAGTAAATGTGTTAACAATACCACTCAAGTTCTCCCAATACATACACTGCTGTTTTCTTGAACACATGCACAAGCAATACATCAATCTCTTTCAAATACACATTAACATTATCCTCACCTCAACTAGGAGGACTATTGGCTATCAACACCTCATATTGCTCGTTCCCAACGTCACCCAATAGAACATTATTTCACAACTTATAGCTCGATGGCCTAAATCAACCAAATGCAAACAACTAAGAGTTTCCCAATCCAATAATCTTGTATCTATAACAAGTAAGACTCAACTAAAGAGATATAGTTCCGGTAAGTGAGGATTAACTCCAATTATCAAACTCATAAAAGCAAGTAACACGCTTGCTCGCAATCGCAAATAAATGCAATTTCTTCACTTGAGCATTTCATCGAGTTCATGGTAGATACAGGGAGAGAGAAACCTAATTTTGTTACACCCATTCGAAAGAATCTAAGCCTTTTCAATGAAAACAAACTAAAGAAAATAAGTAGGTTTTCGGACCACTGAAACTACTCAAAAGTCTCGGCCCTCAACAAGCATGTACACATATCTCACACTTACACATTAATGTATATATACATCACTGACTGAAATGCAAGAAGTTGTAGCACAATCGTTATTACCAAATAAGAGATTAGTCCACACATAAGAGGAGTCGATTTATTATGGTGCCTTCATGCCTTTGTGAGAAAAAAAACAAGGCAGAGAGAGAGAGAGAGAATACCTATTAACCATGTTAACCGAGGACCAGGGCCAGAGTAGATCGATCGGAGTGGTCGCCGTCGTCGTGGGTCGATCGGTCAGAGGTCGGTCGGAGGAAAAAGTCGGTGGCGGTGGTGCTGGAGTCAGACGCATGGATGAGGGAGGAGAGGGGTTTTGAGTTTGAGTTTTGAACGTGGGTTTGAGAGTGGTTTTTGACTCTTGAGTTGTGTTTTGAGTGAAATTTGGGAGAAAAATTTGAGAGGGGTAATATGGGAACTTTGCCAGGCTATATGAAGCAAAAATATAAATTTGCCACATCAGCAGGGTTGTATTTAGCAAAAAGGCTGTATGGAGTCAAAAAAGGAATGTAAATAGACTCACCCCATGCAAATATGGAATAAGTCAACGTGTTCAGCCTAGGACTTCTTCACTAACCATCATTGTTCACTTATGAGATTCTAGTCTAGCTTAGAATATAGGTGGTTGCCACCCATTTTCCACGGTATCGGCACAGACTATTTTACAGTTTCTACTAGTCATTGAGCATGACAATTATGAATTTTGAATGAAAGCAACATAACGCATAAACGCCCCGTTTGGCGACCGGAGATGATTTTGGGTAGATTTGTAGTGAGGGTGGCCCAACCTCATAAGAAAGTCGATCTCATCCATCCTCCTTTGTCGGAATCATGGACGCATTGGTGCACTGAAGAGTTACATTTATCATCACTGTGACCTATTAACATCTATTTTGTTGTGGTCCGAACCAACTTTGGATCTATTGGCTCCATGCCTCCACCGAATTCCCCTTCTCCTTCCAGACAAGGGCCTACGGCTAAACACTCGTCAGGTCAGTACTTTAGTACTAGGGTACCTAATATGCATGTGTTTTAATTTGAAGAATTTTTCTCAATGGAGATCGATATAACATGATAGAATTGTCTCACTAAAAAAAATTAGACATTATTGTTGTTGAGACTTCTCCACTCATTGTCAATTAATTTTGAGTTGGATATAAAATTTTCACAGGTTATCAGAGCGGGCTCATTCCTGGCCGAAGACAAACCAGAAAAAAGGTTGCACGATGATATGTAAGACCAAAAAATAACCACATGATAGACGTAAATGTGGCTCCACTTGAGGAGGGTGTTAAAAGAACTTGTCCCACATTACTTGAGAATGGAATGAGAGATCACTTAATAACATTTGGGACCTCTCCATTTATTGCCAACTGATTTTGAGTTAGATATAAAGTTTCCACAAGATAATAAAGCGGGTCCATTCCATCTCAAATTTTATGACAAATGATAGGATTAAGTTGGGTTTGAATTTGGACACAAAGAATGAGATAATAAAGTCTCATAATATTTGGTGCACACCCAAAAGAGAGTAAGGCTCGAATCATGTTACAGTATGAATCCATATAGATGCTATTTTGCTAGAACTTAATCCTCTGTGCTTGAGTTTCCATTGATCTTCAAAGCATCATTATATTGCCGTCTTTTCTCTTAACATAACACAAATGTTGATTCTCCAACTTCTCCTTTCCGGTCAATTCTTGGATTTGCAGTTTCCAACCCTTGGTGGCTTTTCTAACTTACTTTTCCCTCTCTGGTCATTCATGGATTTGCAGTTTCCAAATGGTCAGTTCACCAAATGGTCAGCCCAAGTTTCATCTCGGAACCTTTGCATCCGAGCCGTTCGTTACCGTGTGTGCAAGATGAAATCTGGGCCGTCCATCCGAGCAACGGACGACTCGGATGGTGCACAACACCTATTGTGCATCCCATGCACAGCAGCAAGCCCAAATCCGTTACTACTACGTAGTCACTGTAGGGAAAACTACTAGCAAGAACACCTTTATATATTTTTCCTTCCTTGTGCAAATAGAGAATAGGCTAAATATTGCAATCCACAATAACCAAAACAAGTAAATCTAGAAGCCGCAAAAATAAAGAACACAAGCAAACCACGAGACACCAAGATTTTTACGTGGTTCCCCATAAAATAGAGGTACGTCCACAGGACCGTAGTCCGCTTTCAAATCTTCCACTATAATAGTAATGGGGTTACAAGAGTTGTTAGCTAGTACACCACCAGAGGCTTACAAATATCACCCAAAGGTGGATTTCAACAACATCAACAAAGACACAAGTTTAGGTCTCACCAAAGTGGATATCCCAAACTTTTAGATCCCAAGAGAAACTTGACAATCCACTCCAATCAACGCGTAGAGTTCGTCGAAGTGAACAACACTCTAAAATTTCATCAAGATCGGACAAAAAACCACCGAATCTTGGCTTGAACTTGGACAGAACCCTTGCCCTTTTTCTTTCTTTTTCTCTCGTTGCTCTCTCTGTTTTCGGGAAAGCGCCGAAAAGGTTAAAGGAGAAAAAGATCTCCTGACCCATATGTATTCTCCATAAGAAAAATACAGGATTCTCCCTTTGCATTTTCAATAAATGCAAGATAGCCCATATGTTTTTGGACCCCTAAAAAGAGCCCCATGTGGACCCACCAATAAGGAGGAACCCACCAAACAAATCTAAACATTTAATGAAAGTGGACATTGGTTGGGTTTCCATGAAATTCTGGTAGATACAAGTCATAGCTTCTCTTCTCAACTACAACCTTAACTTCTTGTGTTGCTCGACTGCAAGCCAGCTTCTTTATCCAGTTATCTATATGCAAGAGGCCCATTAACTCTTTTGTGCCTTGGCTTTTAGTTCAACATGAAGTAATATTGTAATCACTCTGGACCAAAGGGTTTCTAAAAATGGTAGAAAGCAACTTTTTTGTACCAAACTATCAAAGATTGAAAGAGGAGTGGTGAAACTACTGGGCAACACATTCTTTCTTCAGTCTTCTATTTTTATTTATGAATGTGAAAGCTGCTGTAAGCATAAGTAATTATCTTTTCCCCTTCCTATTCTTGTTATTGTGGTAACTACTTTTCTGTTTCAGCGTGCTTTTCATTTCATATTTGATATGACGTTCTTCACTTCACTTTTTCTAATCTTATCTGTTTATCCTCGTTCACAGAATGAATCAGTTCTGTCCGCATCCCAGGATTGCTTCCACCAAATGTTGGGCATGCTGTAAGTTATTTCTACTGTTAAAAGTCCAAATGATGTAAATCTCATGTACAATTTTAGTCATCCTATTGCCTGGGATATAATCTTCATCTATGGGGTGTGTGAAATAGGTGGAGGCAATGAGGGATAATAACTTCAATTACCAGGATTATATGGATGGCCGGGAATAGTAGTTATGGCAGTTTGAAATATTCTGGTGATCACCGGTGCAGGCTATCATTTAAGTACAACTCATCATCTGCATTTTTAGAGTGGGTCTTGGAGAAAGAAGGTGAGGCTGTAGAAAGCTCAAATGTGGAAGAAAAGAAGGACCTGGAGCCAATCAATGAATGTAAATATGACAGCAAGGTGGCTGATGTTCCAGATGCGCAGCTCAACATCTCTATTGATTCTAACGTCTCCTCTTCGGAAATTGGATCATCAACTAGGGTTATTGAAAAGGTTTCTGACAGCTATGTTGAGAGATTAGAAACCCAAGGTCAAGGTGGAAATGCTTTAATAGATATGGCGATCATTTCTGAGGAGCATGCATCGATTGATACTGGTTTCAACAAAAGGAATATTGATGTGGACATACAGGATGTCTTCTCAGCAAATGAAACTTTAAATGAAGTATGTGAACCTAACCAAAATGAGGTTGCTGAAGTATGTCCCCATGTTGACTTCTTTGAAAAAAACAACACTTCTATCCAGGCGGCAGTAAAAGGTGTCCAAGGTAAGAGAAGGAGGAAAACCATTGATGAAATTTTAGGGAATTCAAAAGTGAACAAGTTGAACCAAAAGGTAGGGAGGGGCAAAAAGAAATGTGTGGTTCTAAGATCAGCCATTGCAGCTGCTGCCTTGTCTGCATCAGTCTCATCCGAAGGGATTAACAACAGAAACAAAATCATCCTTAGTGAAGCTCAAACCATTCGTCAAATGAACAAATTAATTGGATATAAATATGATGGTGAAGATGAGGAGGTGATAAGCAAGATTGCTGAATTGGAGAAGCTGGAAAAGGAGGCAGCTAAAGCTGAGTTGAATTAAGGATGGCTTGGGATATTTATGGAGGTTTTTTTTTGGGGATGTTTTGGGGTCTTATATATCTCTCCTTTGTCTATTTGGGTTGCTGAAGGTGCTTTGGAGAGGATATCTTTTTGTTACTGGCTGCTGATTTTGGATGGTTGGTTGGTTGGATACTGTTCCTCTCTTTTTCATTGCTATTGCTCATTTCTTTGGAGGTTGCATTGGAGCTTGGTGCTTTGTCATTATCCTGCTATTGTCATCTTCATTTCCATCAAAGGGATGGCATTCTTATCAGTTGCATCCCATCATTTGGTGCTACAGCTGGGTCTCTTCCGGGTGCATGTCTGTTCAGATGCATAGATGCTGATTCATCTTTGGAGAGGGGTGCTTGCCTTTTGCTATTTCTTTTCCGTTCCTGTTTTGGTTGGTGTCTTGCTAACCTTTTGCTTTGGTGATTTCCCCCTTCGAGTCCTAGGCGCCTTTTGATGTCGGAGTTATGGTTTTCCATCTCCGATGTTTTTTTGTGCTTATGGTCCTTTTAATCTTTGTAATTTGTTTCCAAAGATTAATAAATTTTTCGCCGTTCAAAAAAAACCGGTGCAGGCTATCAAGGCCGACCCTGAGATTCTCGGGGCCTAAGACGAATTTGTGCGGGGGAAAAAACGTTCTTATTAGAGAGAAAAAAGAGAGGCCTCAGAACTTGAACCGTGTACCTATTGGATAACAAAACCAACCATTTCCGCTAAACTAGCTAGCTCATTTGTTGTATAGGTGTTACATTAAATATAAATTACATATCTGGCTATACCTATTTGGGGCCCTAATTTTGGGCCAAAATTCGGGGGCTTAAGGCGCCCGCCTCGTGCGCCTTAGCTTAGGGCCGGCCCTGCAGGCTATGTAGCACCAACACGATTATGACACCAGCACTCCGACATGCAAATTTTAAAAAATTGGATGACACACGGCTCTAATTCTAAATATGTAACACCCATATACCTAAAATCTTATTTATCTCACATCATTCATGAATATTCCAACAAAAAGCAATTCATTATCCATGTGTCTTTATAATTAATAGTCACACAAAGAGAGAAGACTTTTCTAAGCTTTAACAAGAGTCTTAACTATTTCATCGACGTGTCTTGCGAGTATCCTGAGTGTCCGGAGCATTTTTTAGGGTACCCTCGAAGTGTCCACACCAAAAATGTAGAGAAAAAACAGGACACTTGGGGTTTGAGGATCGGACACGTGTCTGAACAGTGTCGGTGTCCGAAAATTGCCGACACCGGTACGTGGATTCCCACAAAGTGTCCGTGCTACATACGGTACAGGGTACTAGATAAAGTAGTAGTCACAAACTTCTTTTTATGTTTAAGCTCAAGGTGACAGTGATGGACTAGGAGGGTACAAGATATTGCTCGACTTCTAGGCAGTTTAAATCCATCAACAACCCAGTTTTTCTTTACAGTTTTTTTTTTTTTTTTTGAGGAATCTTTACAGAAGTTTTGAATGGTTCACTTAGTTCGTTCTCACCTGGATAGCCCCTCCCTTTTTCGTTCTGTCTTTCATCTCCTCTAGAATTTGTAATCTATCAATTGTGTTGAGGTTGTTGATTGATATTAATCTTCACTTGTCTGATTCAGCTTGGTAGGTCAAAGTGGAATGGGAATATTGGCAACTTCGGTATTGTCTTTAGAGCTGAAACTCCTCTCGGCAACTTCGGCCGGCCTTCCTTCACCGTGCAGTTAAATGGTGGTACCAAGTTTTGATTGTATCACACACGTACTGTGCAGTCTTAAGTGTATATATTTGCCTCGAGTTAAAATAGCTGATATGAATGTCCAATCACTGTCCATACGAACGCTTACGTTCAATGACGTTTACTGTACATGTGTTTGCAGTTTGCACTCGGGAATTTTGCTGGTAATTTGTAGATTTAGTTCATAATATTTAACCTGATTTGGGCTACACCCGGCTTTGGAACGCTTTATCTTTTCTGAAACAAAAAGGGTGTGACCCGTTCAACCATTACCCAGTATTTGGGCTTAAAAGATACAACGGCTGAGATGGATTTTTGAACATCCAAGGGCAACAAAGGGTGGGTGACACCGTATCCCCTAGACGAGGGGGGACACCATGGAAGCTCGCATTTATTAATTTACAGAATGAACGTCCTTAGCCATTTTGGCAGGGGATTAAAAGCACTTGTTCTATGTAAATTTTCGCATCTGAGGTACCTCAATTTTTCAGTCATCAAGCACATCTATGTGGACTTGCAACCTTCTTTAGATTCTGTCTTGGCACAAACCTCCTTGATTGCATGGAGAGAGATATATAGAAGAGAGTAAATTTGTTCACCCTTGCTTTGTGTCACTCTCGCGAGGGCATCAAGAATCAAAACCGTTCATTTTGACTAGATTCATTTTTTAGGATCCCATGTGAAAATTGAGTTCAATCCAATATCGGTGAGCTCTTCATATAATTGATATAAAAGTTTAATTTTTTTTAGGGAGAATTTTAAATAAAAATAAATAAAACTATAGATAAAATAGTTTCCTATATCAGGTTGAGCTAAATTTTTGTGTGGCCTCCTAACAAGTGAATTTGGACATAATGAATGATTTCGATCACCGATTTAAGATACAGAATGAGTATACCCCGCCGAGAGTGAACAAATTTGCCATCTATATAGAAAGAGAAGGAAGTCAGCTTACCTCTTCATTCTTTGACTCAAATTGTAAGGAAATCTTTTGCTTCAACTTGTTTGTAAATTGCATCACAATCTCAATTTCTCAAAATATCTTAAAGACAAACGGTCAAGCTATCACCCACCTTTTGGGAAAATGATTTAAGAACACAAGTTGTCAAAATTTGAAAATTCAACACTCTTTTTGAACCTTCTAGTTGGCTGAACTGACCACACATTGGGCCTATAATATGGGCAGCCCAATGTGTCTAGGCAACTTTGGGCTGAATGCGCTTGGGCCGTGTTGTTGGCCCATTCTCTTGTCCAATTCCACGATCCGATGATCCAGGCCGGGCTGGGCATAAATCTGTCCGACCCATTTGATGACTCAGTCAGTAGCTTAACGGAATCTCCAGATATTCGGGAGCCACATTCTTGAGCACGTGCACATCGTAACCTGGCTTGTGCTAGACACTCATTTGCAAGGCAAGTACACTCTTTCTCTAAATATCAAAGGACTGATTCCACAGTGTAACTAACTTATTGAGTGAAATTAGGTTAATGTATAGTAAGGGAATGACATGTCTCGTAAAATGCAAGAAGCTAGTTTTGAGAATAAGTCAGTTTTGTAGAACATGTCCTGAACCCTAGAGAAGTAAGTTGTTTCTAAAGAAGTACTTTGCTTCTAACTTAAGCATCGGAGTGCCCTCTTATTGAATTCAACCGACCGACACTAACTGGTTGCTCCTCTTTCAGATCCACCAGAAGAAGGCGGGTTAACTCATTCGGATCCAAACCGAGAAAAATCGAGCAAATCACCACCCCTAATTAGCACCATAAGTATTAAAAATCAAACTATGCAATAAAACCCTAGCTAAACCTTCTGGCCAACTCGGTGTTGTGTCAGACATAGTAGTGTCAATCGAGAAGATGGAAGGTGAGTGGTTTATAGAGCTGTTAAACAGCTCGACTTTGAGAATTAAGGATGAGAGGACGGGCTCCCGGGAGCCTTCAAATTCGTGTTCAAGCGATGCAGTGCAACTAGTGACAAAGTCGGACCCTACACAAACACCACACGCAGTGGTGTAGCCAGACATTCGTACCACTGTGGGCACAATCATCCATACAACATAGTTGTGAAAAAAAAAATTACTCTCTTTTTTAAGAATGTGACGTCAATTTTCACAAGGGAGAAGGGAGTTGGTGAAAAGGAGTCTCACTTGACTTGTATTTGCATTTCGTGATAAGATGATAATTACAATTCCGTAAATATATTGTGGTTTGAAGCCGATAGTTAAGTGAATGGAGGCTTGCTTGTGAGTAGTTAAGTATTCGGTAATCCTGAGACATTGCCACGTACTGCCCCAACACTTTTTGGGTCAACTAAAAAAGCCAAAAAATAAACTTTAGTGGAACACCATGTGATGATGTAAGGCATTGAACACCACGTAACACCACCCCAAGAGCACACAATATGTTTTCTTGTTTGGAGTTCATATATATAATTTCAAGGGATAAAATTAAAAATAATAATAATCAAGACCCAAAATCCAGTGTGGGCCTGTGCCCACACTAGTCCATACATGCATCCGCCACTGACCACACGGGATCCATTGATATGTCACCCTAAACGGGTATAACCCAATAGTGAGATTAGTGACGAAGCCAGGATGTCATCAAAGGCGGGACCAAAAATACCATTTCACTCTCCACAACAAAATAATGGCATTTTCAAACGATCAGAAAAAAATTGGCAGAAAGCATTTCTATTACAAACAAATTTGTTTTTGGATATTCATGGACTCACGAATACATTGTTATGCCCAAACTAAGAATAAAACCAAAACCGAACACAAATTTTGAGAGGAAAACTCCGATTCTATTAAATCATAAAAAACCTCACACAATGCTGAGCTTTACAGAGGCTAACACCCTCACACTCAACAATCTCACTTACACTGAGATCAAATACAAAGCTATGATAGTAGCCAGCTATTACAATTAAAGCAGATATCTAGCATAGAAGCAAATACAAGTGAAGGCATCTTATAGCCTCACAAATCAGACAAAGCAATAAACGTAATAAACAATGGGTATGGGAACCCATCCAAATCAACCTAACTTTGGTAGCTGAAGAAGATGGAGAGTGAAGCAAGGCCCATCATCAGCCTGACTCTCCATACCATGGAGGTAAATCAATCTGTCGGTGGAAGGAATGGGAGCCACCACCCAATTATCCAACATACATTGCCAATCATTCACTCCATATTTACGTCATAGAGATCTTGAAGAAGGTTGCTTGACGAAGAATGGTCTGAATCATCATTCTTGCTTGGGATAGAAACCGAGGTATCGATCGACGATGGAGCAATCATCGATATGCTCCTCTGCACTCGACTTTCCTGAGAGATTGTAGAGGAGACGTGTGTCTGGCTGTCCTGTGAAAGCCTCTCAAAGGCTTTGAACCTCATCTCCTCGTTCACTGTGGTACGTTTGATTAGTGTTGCTTGTATCGGAAGTTTTCCTTCGAGCATACTCACTGCAGAAGACATGGAGGGCCTCAGAGTGGGAGACGGGTTTGTGCACAGGAGACTGATGTTTAACATGTTCGATGCCTCTTCTTTGGAGTAGTTTGAGCCAAGACTTGGATCCACAAGGTCTAAAAGGTTTCCCTGCTCTTGTAGCACATAAGCCTTCAATCCAAAGTAAGAAACATAAAACTTAAGTGAGAATATCATGTGAAGTAGAACTAAGCATTATAAAATCAGTAACATACATAAAAGATGATGGAATAAGTAAAAAAACAGACTTGGGGGTGTAATATCGAATGTCATAAAATACTTATTGAAGCCCTCCTAACACCAATTGGTTTTAGGAGAGATTGTGGAAAAGCGGTCCGACAAGTGGTATCAGAGCAAGGAGGTCATGAGTTCGAGTCACGGGAGCGTTATCGTGAGGGAGGGATTGTTGGGCCGGTGCGTTGCAATGTCTTGAATGGGATATATTGTCACACATAACACTTCACTCAAACCAGTAAAGCTCGGTTTTTTACATTGCATTTAACATCATGCCATTAATCTAACAAAATGAATTCATCATGAGATATGCCTAATTTAGATGTGCAAGTGAAAATCGTTTTTTTACCCCCACATGATTTGATCCAAAAGTTGGATTCATTACCGTGAAAGGCATCACAAGTCTTTTTTTCTTTTTTGATCAGGGCTACACAAGTCTTTGATTTCCAAACTCTTTCAGAGTGTAATCAAAGTCGTATATAAGTGAGAAAGACAAAATGCTAGTGTCACATCCCGTATTTTTATCACAAGGGGTTATAATTAAGTTAACTACATTATTAGATATATGACAACCTCCTAGGTGTCGTTGGCTGCCATAACTTAGTATAGGTGGACGGCAAGTGGCATGTGAATTATGCCAAGGTATTAAAATGAAGCGGTGGTTTTGTTTTAGGTGGACATTACAATACGGTACTCTAAATAGGAAGAATAGCTTCCCACGCAAGGAGTTAACAGGAGAACGGAGATAACATAATTCATTTGGGCAATTGACAGTGAGATGGAGGTTCATCATAATGGAATTTTCATGCATAGCTTAAGGTGCAATATTTATATATCCGACCGCCACGATCGTAATTTTGAGGTACCGGGTAGTGTGCAATACATTCCTAGCTGAATTTCTTTGCAAAGAGTGTTCTTTAATTCTCTCATATTTGTACTCTTTTGATATCTAAGTTTGTTGGCTCTGTTATTGTCACATCTTGTGCCGTGACAGGAAGAATATTTGGCTGAAAGCCATGGAGCAGATTGGTACACGTGCAAGCCCACCGGGTGAAAAAGTAAGGAATTATGATTGATTTTCCTTGAAGAAAATCTAATGTACTTTATATGGCCCGAAAAGGGGGCACACGAATTTGATCCGGTGGTGCTTGGCGTGTTACCGAAATGAGCCAGGGAAGACGCTACGAATGATTTATGCATCTCTTTGATTTTGCTGTCGTCGATTATTGACCACGTTCTTGTTTTGAGCTATATTTTGTTGCCCTCGTATTGCACATACTACCCAGCCATTCTTATATTTTTCAGGTGCAAAGTGGGTAAGTGGCAGCTAGAATTGGAGCATTCGGATGATTAGCTATGAGAGGCTATTTTGAGGATTTTGGACCCACTGTAATTTTCGGTGATTTGTTGTATAATGTTGAGAATCTTGATTGGAAAGATTATTATTTTGAGGTGTTAAGAAAGTCGGGTCGTCACAGCTAGCATTGTATGTAATGCAAAAAAATTGCCAAGAAAGGACAACTCTGAGAAGCATAAATTACCCAATCAAGAAGGTAAACAAACTCCTGCTTTGGCCTGTAATTTGTGTTGCTTTTACCACTGACAATCTCTAGCGCAACAATTCCAAAGCTGTAAACATCTGCTTTATCTGTCAAGTAACCCCTCATTGCGTATTCAGGAGCCATATACCCTCTGCAGATATGGGAAAAAACAAAGAAAACATCCCAATGTATCAAACAGATACCATTAAGGTTCTCTCTCAATTGACCAAAGCCTTAATGCCAACTAATAGGGGAAAGAAGTTCCAAGACTAATCGTTACATTAAATTTGTCATTAAGAAGATGTTCTTAAAGAGATTTCTTTTTCTTACCAAACATACGTGCATAACTTTTGAAGAAAAAACTCACATGTTGGAAAGGGAGGGAAAAACTCACATGGTTCCAGCAATTCGCGTGCTAATATGGGTGTTCTCTTCTTCGTCAAGCTTGGCTAAACCAAAGTCAGATATCTTAGCATTCAGATCCTTGTCAAGTAACACATTTGTGGCCTTAATGTCTCTGTGAACAATTTTCAATCTTGATTCCTCGTGAAGATATGTTAAGCCCTGTGCTATCCCGACACATATTTTTTTCCTTGTTGGCCAATCTAAATTTAGAATTTGTCCTGCACTACCTGCACACACACACACACACACAGAGTTATGCCACAATGATTGTCAGAAGATAAGTAGAATAGCATAGAAAGATTGGTAATGAAGCAAATACCAAAGAGTGCACGGGCAAGGGAATTATTTATCATGTATTCATATATTAGCAACAACTGGTTCCCTTCAATACAACATCCGTACAGCTTGACGAGATTTGGGTGTTGCAAGGCAGATATCATGCCAATCTCATTCACAAATTCACGATTTCCCTGCTTTGATTTCGAGGACAGCTGCTTCACAGCGATTACAGCACCGTCCGACAGTACACCCTGGATAAGGCAGTGTAACTATGACTGGATTTTTTCCAAGTCAAATAATATCCCTAGGATACAAGATGAGAAACTATAACAGTTGTCCAACGTGATAAATTAAAGAATCAATTTGAAAAATCCACTAATCCCCATTTTTGGAATTCGTTGTGCCCTTTTGGAACAAGATGTGGAATTTCAGATATTATTCGTTGTACTATTTGATAACCTATAATCAGATCCCGGTAACTAACTATTTACGACTAGAGAATTTCAAAACGATTTCTCGAGCACTTTAAGATAAGTTAGTGGATGAAACCGAAGGTGAAAGACTGGAATGAAGATTACCTTGTAAACTGGCCCAAATCCTCCTTCACCAATCTTGTTTGCAGGATCAAAGTTATTGGTTGCAGCTTTGATTTGTCTCAAAGTGAAATAACCTGTTTGCAGCTCAATTGCTCGGTGAAGTTCTGTAACAAAGAGAAAATGGAAGATGTTAGAAAGGTACAGTCGTATAGACCAAACACGGGTAAAGAAGAATATTAAGATTTTTGAACCGATCTTCAGGTGGTGCTACATCAACCATGGACATGACTAGTTCTGGAACAAAGTGACGTTCTAATCTACACATTGAGTTTTATGAACAGAACATTTCTGCTCAAGGCAACATTCTTAATGCTAATAAATATAAAATCATCTATGTGATGATTAATAGTCAATTTGTTCAGCTGTAGCCTACATTCTGTAACACTCCAAGTAAACCCTGACGAGAACTGCATGAAGAGAGATGCTTAAGATTTCAAATTTCCCGATCGGGATTGGTTCGGGTAGATGTGTCAAACTAGTGATCCAAATTTTCACAATATACTCAACAAATGCAGGCCCATCAAAAGCTCAAGCAAACGCCCTAGCTGTGAATTGTGCATGCAGCGGCAATAGAATATCATAAGCGGAATCCATTGGAGGTCAGATCTTACCTTTATCTTCGAGGTCTTTCCCACCAAGGCACCCTTTCATCCGGAGTAACTCCAGGATCAACACAAGGAGTACAAAGGAAGCAGCCACGATGCCAACAATAGCTCCGGCAGATAGTCCAGTTACTCCAGTACTAACAACAAAATCTACAGGGAAGAGGAACATCAGTCGCTTACAAGGTAGGAGCATTAAAAAAAAAAAAACAAGAAGAGTAACCTGAAATAGAAGATATTACCCACTTGGAGTTATTTCGATGGCAGATATTAGAGGTCCATATACACCTTCTTCAGGAATTGCATTAGTCCCTTTTCCTTTCCAGTATAGGTGTATCTCCAGAGTGCTACCGTTAACAAGAACTTTAGGAAATTCCATAGGGATGCCTATACCGACACCTCCAGCTGTCTCCTTTATGTTAAAATCCGTCAAAACTTCTTTCCCCTTAGGAAGAGAAAAAGTAAGCTTGCGTTATTTATCTTCCTGAGGCTAGAAAGATGAATGGTCTTGCTAACCATGATAATACCATAGAAGTACTAACCGTTAGAATTTCAATACGCAGTCAGAGATTTCTACACCTGTTTAATGTATACCGATATGTTTTTTGCACATTAACGACTGCCCTAAGGGCAGTCGTGAGCATAGTTTTAATTAGCGGTATCGGTGTATCGGTATTGGGACGTATCGGCAATACGTCGCGGGAATCGGGTGTAGCGGTCGTGAAATTTTTAACTTTTTTGGAGTATCGGCCGATACGGTACGATACGTATTGGTATCGAAGCCTCCAAATCCTGAGACGAACCGGCCGATACGGTATTAAAAACTATGGTCGTGAGCATATCTTGAAAAAAAAAAAGTACAGAAAAGAAAGAACCGTAAAGCAATTTGTTCGTGAAAATTTGGTGAATGGTAAATGAGACATGCATGAAATCTACAAGATCAATGGCCTCGTTACTTACTTGGATTGCAACATTAAAAATGCGTCTTCCAAGGCTGCTAAATGTCTGATCATCAGAGAACATTATTTCCGCAAAATGAAGACGGACTTTATAACTTCCTTTAAGCAAGCAAAGTCCATAATACTTCAGTGAATTAGGGGCACGGCGGGCTGTTTTATAGAACTCCGCACCAGTCACCTTCAAGGAAAATGAGTTGTTTGCCTTCCCGCCGTCGCCATTCATGAAATACCCTGAGCTGCTATAAGCCCATTTTTCTGAAGTAGCAAAAAAGTCTGATGAACCCGCACTGGTTGAGTCATCTTCATATTCCTTCTCATTGACAGTTATTCGGTGGCCTCCGCAATTGATAAATAACTCATGGTCTACACATAACAAAGAGACCATAAACTTAAAATCTAGATGCATCCATTTCACAATAGAGGGGTTGGGACATTAATACTTACTTTGGGGTGATGTGGAGCAAGGGAGATCCTTCTTCACACACCAATCAACTCTGCAAAACGACTTTAGCTTCATTCACCCATGACATCTTATCCGCTGGTGTTAAAGTAAGATTAGATAAATTAATTTCTAGTACATTACGAACTTACGAGTTGTTCTCTGTGAATGAACGGCTGGATACCAAGTTCCTGTTGACCGATATACAAAGGATGACTTCAAGATGATACGTGACACGTAATACTGGAAGTCAAACAGAACTGAAAGCGCAAAAAGCTTACACACTAGGCGAGGAGCAACCAACTCGCGATGACTCTGTAAAGTTGTTGTATGATACATCTCTGCAATAGGAACAGGCATGACATTTGTGATGAATTTGCACGGTAAAATTCTATGCCTTACAAGGAATCAGAAGGGTGGTAAAAAACTAACATTTTATGTTTGTTGTTATCTGTAATCCAAACGGGTAGTGCTCCAGTCAGTGAGTTGTTACTCAGTGACCTACATTATTAGCCAATAGTATGTCACACGCTGAATAGAAATCATTCATGATACTGACAGGAAGCTTCAAACATTAGTAAGCAAAATATACACACTTCATAAAATTTTGGATGTACCACGATCTAAAACTAGTGACTCACATGAAATCATATTGATCGGCCTGAAGCGAGGCCGGAATTTCACCAGACAACTTGTTAAAGCTCAGATCTCTGCAAGCAAGAACTATGGAATATCTAAATCACATAAAACTACACCACAGAAAGGCATAAATATAAAGCGAAAGATGACTTCAATGTAGTATAATGTTCCTGCACAGTGTTCACCTAATAGTTCTAAAACTCTGAACGTACCCTAAACAACTCTAGATGGAAAACTAAATAGAACAAACAAATATACCAAATAAATTATTTTCTTACATACAATTCTAAGGTGTCTAGCCATTAAACAGATTCCTTGCCATTGTAACTAGTTAAACATCAACAGTCACATATAGTGTCACACCAAACCACTTAAGTCATTGAACTAATAAATCTCAAAACCAAGCATCTCGATAAGACTACCAAAAAAATGAACTTACAAAATTGTGAGATATTGCAGGTTACCGATGTAATCTGGGATTGGACCAGTGATTAAGCAATTTCTCAGTACCCTATACAATGAAGTCAAATTTAGCTCATTAAGGTAACTAAACATAAAATTGAAAACATAAAGAGTTCATTGTCCCATGAAGTATACTCAAATTCAACGTACAGAGTGTCCAAATATTTCATCTTCCGCAGATCAGGGAATTTCATATCTGACCCATTCAAATCAGATATCTTCCTGAAAATATTAAGATGGATCAGCTCAATCTCCTGCTACTAAATAGGATAAAGTATAAGGAAATGTAAATAAGTCCTCACAGTTCTTCTAAATTCATCAGCTGGGATATTGTAAAAGGAATAGGGCCACTCATGGATGTGCCTTGCATGTGCCTGAAACGTAGTTAAATCAAAATATTCATTTGAGATTTTCTTGCATAAATTTGAAATTTAAATTTCATTCATATGAGAAGTTCTTTCATAGCTGCTAAAGTTTAAAAGAACTTCTGCGAATTCCTCAGGTGACAGAATATTGATTATGAATAAATAATAGACGGTGATACTCACAGTATCTCAATTTTCGTCCAGGTCCCTATCAGATCTGGTATTTTGCCAGACAGTGTAGTCCCATCTATCCTACTGCAATTAGAGAATGGAATTTCAGAATTACCGAGGCTCAAGGATGATAAATTTCAACCCAACCACCACTTACAAATCTGTCAAGTTCGTTAGTTTGCTGAATTCTTCTGGAATTGATCCTGTAAAATTGTTGGCAGAAATACGGCTGCAGGAAAGTGAGGAAACTATCCTTCCATGAATTTTCGTGGAACTACCCCCCAAAAAATTGGACAAAAAATAGATCTGATGATTGTGCATTAACACATCATTTGGCTATACTCAAGGTGCAGACATTCAAAGGATAATGTTCATGCATATAAGAGATTTTTAACAATGTTCATGCATATACGAGATTACAATGGTCATGCATACACACAATGGTTCAATGCTAGAAAGGCAACAACAGGAACATCACCGCTACATAAGACACAATCCAATAGAATGAGAGAGTTGAAAAGAAAAGAAAATTAAGGGAAACCTTCCAAGAACTCCACGTGTAGGAGAAATAAACAATTTCAAAACATTGCCACAAGATTATGCATACACCATTTTTCTACTTATTGAAAGAACCTATTCTAGCCCTGATCAGACAAGGGGAACGTGGGTCACCCCAACTACCCTGTACAATCCTTCCATGAATTTCTGTGAATGAATCTTCAACTAAAAGAAACAAAAAGAAAAGGGAACCTTCCAAGAAACTCCACATGTAGCAGACATAAACAATTTCATAGCATTGCCACAAGTTTATGCATACATACCATTTTTCTTCTTATTGAAAGAACCTAGTCTAACCCTGATCAGACAAGGGCAATGGGGATCACCCCACCACCCTATACAGGGTTCAAACTTGTAACCTCCACGTGGAGAAGTTTGGGCAATGACACTAAGGCAACAAAGGCCTCTGCATGCACAACTACCCACAATGGGCATAAAATATTGATCTTATTTATCAATGGGTGCAAATTTAATTTGGTAGTGAATCCTTTCTTTATCTTCAGAGTTTCTTTCCAATATAACCCCTAAAGATTTTTGGTTGGGAACTACCATCACTATGCTTGAAAACAAAAAAGAATTGAGAAGAAAGAATTAGCAAGTTTAGAATAACTAAAAATGGATTTTAAGTTATACAGTGTCGTCAAACGGGACAAATTTCCAAGATTTTGAGGGAGAGGTCCTCCAAGCTCATTATTTTCCAAGTACCTGGAAAAGAAAAGTTTCATGTTAAAACCAAGGTCTGACGTCACAGTACAAGACGTAGTTAATTGTTCACAACTTACAGCTCCTCAAGAGTAGTAATATCTCCAATTTCCTTGGGAATTGAACCACTAATGCGGTTTCCCCCGAGGGACCTGTAGTATAGAAATGATCAAAGTCCAGCCTACCAATGCTAAACTAATAAATGCGTAACTGGAAAAAGCTGATACAGATTCAAGAGCACATCAACTAGAAACTTACAAAACGGTGAGAGGAAGTTCAGCAAAAGTCGTTGGAATCGTCCCATTGATATAGTTGTCAGTGAGATTACTGTGGTGATAAAACAAGCCCTAGTTAGTTGCAACTAATTTCAAAATGGTCATCACGTTAAAAGGGGTAAAAAAATTCAAGTCAGTTGGTTTCAGCTGGGATGAGACAATGGATCATATAGATGGTGCTAGTATAAGATAAGACAAACATGTAACTATGATACGATTTGCAGGGTAGTAGCTTTTCCATTCATTCGTATGATTTCTTAGTTCACAATGTCAAACTTCACAAGCCTATTCACTACCTCAATTGCCGTATACCGTTGTACCAAAAAACCAGCAAGGAGCGCTTAATAAACAAATTATTTACGTTGTTTCCTGGGTACATCCAAACAGCACTTTAGGTTTTAGACTTCATGATTCAGTATGACAGTATGATTACATTAATAAATGTGAAAAATTAAAGATTTCTGTTTTAGCCATCGTGATTCAGTTTATGTATGATTATATCAACAAATGGAACAAATTAAAGAATAAACAAAAATGAACCAATGAGGTCGATTCTTCAATCTGCTAGTGACTTCTAAATGTAATTGAGTTGTGTCACTTACATTTCTTGCAGAAAAATAAGGTCAGCAAATTCTGCTGGTAGATTTCCTTTTAAATTTTGACCTTGCAACTGTCTGTTATCGACAAAGTCCAGCCTACCCACAATGGGCAAAAAATATTGATCTTATTTATCAACGGGTGCAAATTAAATTTGGTAGTGAATCCTTTCTTTATCTTCAGAGTTTCTTTCCAATATAACCCCTAAAGATTTTTGGTTGGGAACAACCATCACTATGCTTGAAAACGAAAAAGAATTGAGAAGAAAGAATTAGCAAGTTTAGAATAACTAAAAATGGATTTTAAGTTATACAGTGTCGTCAAACGGGACAAATTTCCAAGATTTTGAGGGAGAGGTCCTCCAAGCTCATTATTTTCCAAGTACCTGGAAAAGAAAAGTTTCAGGTTAAAACCAAGGTCTGACGTCACAGTACAGGACGTAGTTAATTGTTCACAACTTACAGCTCCTCAAGAGTAGTAATATCTCCAATTTCCTTGGGAATTGAACCACTAATGCGGTTTCCCCCGAGGGACCTGTAGTATAGAAATGATCAAAGTCCAGCCTACCAATGCTAAACTAATAAATGCGTAACTGGAAAAAGCTGATACAGATTCAAGAGCACATCAACGAGAAACTTTCAAAACGGTGAGAGGAAGTTCAGCAAAAGTCGTTGGAATCGTCCCATTGATATAGTTGTCAGTGAGATCACTGTGGTGATAAAACAAGCCCTAGTTAGTTGCAACTAATTTCAAAATGGTCGTCACGTTAAAAGGGGTAAAAAAAATTCACGTCAGTCGCTTTCAGCTGGGATGAGACAATGGATCATATAGATGGTGCTAGTATAAGATAAGACAAACATGTAACTATGATACGATTTGCAGGGTAGTAGCTTTTCCATTCATTCGTATGATTTCTTAGTTCACAATGTCAAACTTCCACTGCAACAAAAAAGGCTTTATGGGGCATTCAAAACTGCCTCAATAGGGGACCTGTTGGGGCATTTTAACTGTTGAGGCACTACGCCTTAGTGCCGCTTGTATCGATGCAGCTATAGGGGTAACGCGGCACTTGTTATGAGGCACTTTAAGGAGCCTCAACGGCTCTTTCATGCTGCACTTTTAGGTGCCGCCTAAAATACTTATTAAGGCATTCGAATAAGGCACTTTAAGGAGCCTCAAGAAACTTCTTTTGCTGCACTTCTAGGTGCCGCATATACTACTTATCGAGGCATTTTCTGGTGCTGCCACAGAAATTTGAAAATTATTTTTAATGAGCTATTAGGGCATTCTAAAGTGTCGCATAAACCACAATCTGTGAGGTCAAGAGGAACGTTTTTACTGCACTTTTTGACTGCCTTTTAAAGTGTTCACAACACCTTTCACGACATTTTTTGAATGCAGTATATTCAAGCAATCACAATAAAAGAAACTCTAAATTCCTTTCAATATATATCCCAACAATTGCCCAAAACAAAATAAGCCATAGTCATTAACTTCACAAAAGAGAGTCAACAAACTTTTTAAGGATCCAAAACAAAAAAAAAAAAAAACTTCATAGAAATCTATTAAGAACATGAAATAGAAACTTACTAAAATTTTCATCAAAAATCTAAAAACAATACCATTCAAGATGCCATGGTATACAAAAACAACTACAAACATAACAAAAGTTTTAAGTTCAGCATCCATGTGGTATAACTCTCTCTACCATGCATCTTCCAACTGATCTCATCATTCAACAAAGCAACCATCATCATCTTTGACCTGATCAAAACAAAACCACATACGCGGTTTTTAAGTCTACTATTTTAAAACAAAGTAAAAACAAGACAATATTGGGCATTTACGTTATTCTCGGAATCTAAAAACGAACAAAAGTTTATGCATAGAAAAAGTTTTTGATACGCACAACATTTTCCCCCAATTCCTTATTTGAGACTACGCCTTTCTTTGTGAAGCAAGAAACGAACACATGTGCACGCGATGGATCATGGCCGAGCTTTTTTGCCTGAGTGCATACCAGAAGCTTATAATCTCATATTGCATAAATTTTTTATTCTAGTACAGTTAAAATAGTTTACAATTTTATAAGATTACCTCAGCCTCTCTTATTACAGCTAACGGAGTTTTGCCCATCCTGTAAATGATAGTTTGCCTTGCTCGACTAGACTTGTTTTTATCACTAACTTTCTAAAACAAAAAAAGGTATTCATGAGGTAAGGAAAAATTTTGAGATAACCAAAATTGGTAAATATTAAAGTTCATGTACCTTCGCATCTTCATGCCAATACTTAACAAGTTCTTTCCATTGATCTGCTTGTACTCGATCAGGAGGACTATGTATTTGCTCCTCAATGGGTAGCTTAGAATCAAAGTTTTTACTCTTCATAGTAGCTTTCCAGTTCCTCCACTTTTTCGAAATTGATTTCAAGATCCATGTTTTATGACCAGGAGATATATCAAACTTTTGCTACAAATCCACAATATTATAGATTATGATACATATTAGCAAGCTAACAAGTCCAAAATTTTGAGGATGTAATGTACTCTAAGTTCAAACTTACCAATACCAATGCTAACATGTCATCCTTGTAAACTTCAGGCATCTTGTGCCAAGTCTTATAGTGGAGAGGCGCATACTTCCCATTTCTTGCTATAGTTCCCAAAAAGTGGCTCAAAATGTTGTTATTGCGAGTGGTAGGGGCCATGACCTAAAAGCATGTTAATGAATTAAGAATAACACAAAGTAGTGGTCAGAGACTATTCAAAAAAAAAAAAAGACTTTAAGGAATCAATAGTAATCAAGTTACAGAAAACATAAATCAAAACTGTTTGAAGGGTGCAAGGTCATGTTTTGTTATAGTTTGAATCATAGTCTTTCTATCAAGTCTATATATGAAAAATGGGAACACCAAATAGAGTTTTGTTATGGATTATGAAAACAAAAAAAAAAAGAGTAATGAGAGGATAAATGTATCAGGAAAAGTCAAGGATAAGGGTACAAGGACAAAATGCCAACAAATGAGTTATATCTCCTTTCTCATTGCACCATCACTGCACACACTTCGTATGAGCAAACTGGTTAAATCAAAGCTATGAATCATCAATCTTGCTAGATATGCTCAAAAAAATATGACATACATGCATAACCTGAGGAAACCCAAAAAATGACTTTACAGAAGCTCGAGGTAGAAGGAATTGAATAACTACGTCACAGAGGTAGGATCAATCGTGCAGGCCAAAACTAAGTGAATGGAGATACTTGTGTAGAATCATATTGATGTTAATACTTGTGTAGAAAATGAAAGCATATCTACCTGTAACTGTTGACATTTTTTGGCATCCATGACAAGAAGGGTAAGGTACCAGATCAACTTCAGGATTGGTAGTAATGACCAAAATGAATGTCATTACTCATTAGGGAATTAAAAATTCCATTCTTATGGTAAGGAGGATAAGCTGATGCGGCATCATAAAGAGTGGATGACCGACTCCCAAGAACAATTCAAAGACCATGTTGTCTACGTACGCGTGGAGAAGTTTGGCTCAAAAGTCTTCTTTCCCCAGAAGGATGGAGTAATTAGTGTAACAGCAGAAGGGGTTTAATATAAACATAACCTAACATTGTTATATATCCTATGTTTATTATGTGAAACACCATTCAAATCCATGCTAAACTAGGAAGCTTAAAGGTGGAGGTTTAATTCAAAATATGTGCAGTAAGTAGAGAGGGTCCTATTTCTTCTGAAGTAAACTTAAGGTTCTATCCTGCAGTTGCACTCCCAAATCTAGATAAAGAAAGCTGAGATTGTTTTACAAGAACAAGAAAGAATACCCATGTCACATTTTGTTATTTGATCAAAAAAATAGATATCTCACTGTGTCTCAATTCAATTTGCATCATATTTGACACCTTGTGTCTACATACAGTATGCATACATGACATTCATGTCCTTAACCACAAAGGACGAGGATATGAATCAAACAATTTATCAAACTGCAGTAACATGTATGAAATCTCGTTCACACTACTACCAAACAGTCGTGAAGGTATGAAATCTAATATTCTTTCATACCTAGCAATGAATAAAAATATGGCCTCGCTTATTTGAAACAACACGCCAATAAACTCAAGTTCAATTTTTCATGGTTACAAGCTCACTTGTACTAAAAGCGCATAAACCATCCCCAATATAAATGTAACAAATAAGTCTCCAAAAGTAGGAGAAACAAAACGAAAGCATTACTATGGTGCACAACTGCACATTGAGCATCTCTTGCCTCAAGCTTATAAATAGCCGAGGCAATTACAAGTTACGAGAAACTAAAATTAAATGAAACCCAAATTTTATTTTTCAGGCTCCAAAATAATACCAAATCCCAATAACAGATTAAAATCTTTTTTTTTTTTTTTTTTGACTAACTTCAAAATTCCTTCAGTTGATTTTGGCGATCTCTTTAAGAAAAGCATTTGGGTGTTAGTACTAAAGATCTATAATATTTTCTCTCTAGTACAAATATATAAGCTAGTAGGTTCAACAAACTCAAGAAGAAATTCCGTATTCGATTTTCATAGACCCAAAATGTAGAAACCCTTCCTCCACAGCATCAGCACTAGCAGAAGCTGATAACACGCAAAGAAAAGTTTGCCCAGTTGGTTGTAAACCTAGCTCCCTCATCTGTTCAAACAATCCTAACCCATCGTCACCCATACCATTTCCTGCATTCCCATTAGTCATCAAATGATAAGATTCCATGTTCCTCTCATGAAGAAACCAAATGAAGGGTCAGTAGTCAACCCACGTTTTGAAACAAATTCACAATCATAAGTAACTTTGAAATAAACCAAATGACCAATAATTAGTCCCAATTTCAAACTTAAAATCGACTAACCGCTGAGAGTTAAGTTCAAAAATCATAACCAACAGTTCTTCTCCTAGGACCTTGACTGATTCGCAAAGAGAGAGAAAGGGGCGCAAGACAGGGTGGGGGGAAGGAGGAACATACCAATCGATGGCATCGTGCGGTGAGACTTGAGAGTTGCGGCAGGGTATACGCAAGGACGGTGGTCGCCTGGTGGGACTAAGAGAGAGAGAGAGAGAGAGGGGACCGAAGAGATTTGCAGTTTTTTAGGGATTTTTAGAGTTAGGTCACTTAGGTTAGGAGTGGTGGAGGGAGGAGATTTGTTGATTTTGGTTTATGGAGGGAGTTACAAATTTTTCACGTCAAAAAATTTGGGGAATGGAGGGAGTAAGGTATTTGGGAGGGAAAAGTAGTATTTGGTAGGAAACTAATTATTTAGTGTGTTTATGTTGTGTAATTATTATGTTCAATTGTAAGCTAATTGTCAGAGTATTTTTCTTCGAATCGGAACCGTCTACGTTTTACGAGAGAGTGATTATGTCCTCCGTGCAAAAAATGAAGTAAACTAATTATCATTACGTACTTGATCGAATGAGATAAATTTTTGGTTTATAATGAATCAACATCTCGATGAAAGGGCTTTCAATACCCGATAGACATCAAATTTGGCGAGAGTGATTAAAACAGCAAGACAAACAAAGTGAACGGTTTGGATCGTCATAATTGTGTTGTGATCGTGTGGCTAGCGTACATTATTCTATAGCATAATAGCTTGGTTCAGAACCAAGTAAGTTCGATGTATAGGATTGAAAGGCAGGTGCAAACTCGATTTCTCAAATGTTCGATCTAAACCGTTACGATTTCATATCTTATCAATTCTATCATTTCCCCGAAAAACGGTGTCGATCAAATGTCGGCAACCACCTGATCGGATCACATTCGATGCATCTAAGAGCGATAATGTCCTATAATGAATAACTCGATGGCCATCAGAGTAATTTTTTTCGAATCGGAACCGTCTATATTTTAAGTGGGAGTGATTATATCCTCCATGCAAAAAATGAAGTGATTTAATTATCGTTACGTACTTGATCAAACGAGACAAATTGTCGGTTGATAATGAATCAACGTCTCGATGAAAGGGCTTTCAATACCCGATAGACTTCAAATTTGGCAAGAGTGATTAAAATAGCAAGACAAACAAAGTGAACGGTGTGGATCGTCGTTTTTTCCCTTATTATGGCACTTGGCAACTCAATTTATTTAATAAAAATGTATTTTAGTAAACTGAGTCTTGTGCCATAGTTGAATGAATAGTAGCCACGTGACCACGACACAATCATGATAATCGAGATCGCTAATTTTGTTGTTCTCGTTGATTAAATCATTCATGTAATTTTTTAGCTTGATCGGGTTTAAAAAAAAAACCCTTGATCAAAAGTTTATTTGAAAAACGACGTCATGTATTGGTTATTTAACAAATCTGTAAGCTTTTTAGGCATAGCGGCACAGATGCCCTAATAGCTCTGGGAGGATGTCTTTTTAGGCAATTAAAAGTGCCTTAACAGATTGCCAAAAACATAATTAAGTATTTTAAATTGCTAATTAAATCAGGTCCAGTCAAGTGCCGCAACAGAAAAAAGGAAGTGAAAAAAAATAGCTAGCAAAACGACGTAGTATTATGCCTCTAAGAAACTGCCCCATTAGACCCAGTTTTTAGAGGCACCAACAACTACCCCATCAAAATTACCACAAATAAATTAAAAATGTAAAATTTGGATTGAGATCAAGTGCCGCATTAGGTACAATCAAATGGGGCACTTAAGAAGGTAGTGCCTCATTAGTAACTTGATAGGGCAATTTAAAAGAAGTGCCCCTTAAAAAGTGCCCCTAAATCCCCATTTTGTTGTAGTGTTCACAAGCCTATTCACTACCTCAATTGCCGTATACCGTTGTACCAAAAAACCAGCAAGGAGCGCTTAATAAACAAATTATTTACGTTGTTTCCTTGGTACATCCAAACAGCACTTTAGGTTTTAGACTTCATGATTCAGCACGACAGTATGATTACATTAATAAATGTGAAAAATTAAAGATTTCTGTTTTAGCCTTCACGATTCAGTTTATGTATGATTATATCAACAAATGGAACAAATTAAAGAATGAACATAAATGAACCAATGAGGTCGATTCTTCAATCTGCTAGTGACTTCTAAATGTAATTGAGTTGTGTCACTTACATTTCTTGCAGAAAAGTAAGGCCAGCAAATTCTGCTGGTAGATTTCCTTTTAAATTTTGACCTTGCAACTGTCTGTTATCGACAAATTCCAGCCTACCCACAATGGGCATAAAATATTGATCTTATTTATCAATGGGTGCAAATTTAATTTGGTAGTGAATCCTTTCTTTATCTTCAGAGTTTCTTTCCAATATAACCCCTAAAGATTTTTGGTTGGGAACAACCATCACTATGCTTGAAAACGAAAAGAATTGAGGAGAAAGAATTAGCAAGTTTAGAATAACTAAAAATGGATTTTAAGTTATACAGTGTCGTCAAACGGGACAAATTTCCAAGATTTTGAGGGAGAGGTCCTCCAAGCTCATTATTTTTCAAGTACCTGGAAAAGAAAAGTTTCATGTTAAAACCAAGGTCTGACGTCACAGTACAAGACGTAGTTAATTGTTCACAACTTACAGCTCCTCAAGAGTAGCAATATCTCCAATTTCCTTGGGAATTGAACCACCAATGCTGTTTCCCCAAAGGTACCTGTAGAATAGAAATGATCAAAGTCTAGCCTACCAATGCTAAACTAATAAATACGTAACTGGAAAAAGCTGATACAGATTCAAGAGCACATCAACTAGAAACTTACAAAACGGTGAGAGGAATTTCAGCAAAAGTCGTTGGAATCGTCCCATTGATATAGTTGTCAGTGAGATCACTGTGGTGATAAAACAAGCCCTAGTTAGTTGCAACTAATTTCATAATGGTCATCACGTTAAAAGGGGAAAAAAAAATTCACGTCAGTCGCTTTCAGCTGGGATGAGACAATGGATCATATAGATGGTGCTAGTATAAGATAAGACAAACATGTAACTATGATACGATTTGCAGGGTAGTAGCTTTTCCATTCATTCGTATGATTTCTTAGTTCACAATGTCAAACTTCACAAGCCTGTTCACCACCTCAATTGCCGTATACCCTTGTACCAAAAAACCAGCAAGGAGCGCTTAATAAACAAATTAGTTACGTTGTTTCCTTGGTACATCCAAACAGCACTTTAGGTTTTAGACTTCATGATTCAGTACGACAGTATGATTACATTAATAAATGTGAAAAATTAAAGATTTCCGTTTTAGCCTTCGCGATTCAGTTTATGTATGATTATATCAACAAATGGAACAAATTAAAGAATGAACATAAATGAACCAATGAGGTCGATTCTTCAATCTTCTAGTGACTTCTAAATGTAATTGAGTTGTGTCACTTACATTTCTTGCAGAAAAGTAAGGTCAGCAAATTCTGCTGGTAGATTTCCTTTTAAATTTTGACCTTGCAACTGTCTGTTATCGACAAAGTCCAGCCTACCCACAATGGGCATAAAATATTGATCTTATTTATCAATGGGTCCAAATTAAATTTGGTAGTGAATCCTTTCTTTATCTTCAGAGTTTCTTTCCAATATAACCCCTAAAGATTTTTGGTTGGGGACAACCATCACTATGCTTGAAAACGAAAAAGAATTGAGAAGAAAGAATTAGCAAGTTTAGAATAACTAAAAATGGATTTTAAGTTATACAGTATCCTCAAACGGGACAAATTTCCAAGATTTTGAGGGAGAGGTCCTCCAAGCTCATTATTTCCCAAGTACCTGGAAAAGAAAAGTTTCATGTTAAAACCAAGGTCTGATGTCACAATACAAGACGTAGTTAATTGTTCACAACTTACAGCTCCTCAAGAGTAGCAATATCTCCAATTTCCTTGGGAATTGAACCACCAATGCTGTTTCCCCGAAGGGACCTGTAGTATAGAAATGATCAAAGTCCAGCCTACCAATGCTAAACTAATAAATGCGTAACTGGAAAAAGCTGATACATATTCAAGAGCACATCAACTAGAAACTTTCAAAACGGTGAGAGGAAGTTCAACAAAAGTCGTTGGAATCGTCCCATTGATATAGTTGTCAGTGAGATCACTATGGCGATAAAACAAGCCCTAGTTAGTTGCAACTAATTTCAAAATGGTCATCACATTAAAAGGGGTAAAAAAAATTCACGTCAGTCGGTTTCAGCTGGGATGAGACAATGGATCATATAGATGGTGCTAGTATAAGAGAAGACAAACATGTAACTATGATACGATTTGCAGGGTAGTAGCTTTTCCATTCATTCGTATGATTTCTTAGTTCACAATGTCAAACTTCACAAGCCTGCTCACCACCTCAATTGCCGTATACCCTTGTACCAAAAAACCAGCAAGGAGCGCTTAATAAACAATTATTTATGTTGTTTCCTTGGTACATCCAAACAGCACTTTAGGTTTTAGACTTCATGATTCAGTATGACAGTATGATTACATTAATAAATGTGAAAAATTAAAGATTTCTGTTTTAGCCTTCGCGATTCAGTTTATGTATGATTATATCAACAAATGGAACAAATTAAAGAATGAACATAAATGAACCAATGAGGTCGATTCTTCACTCTGCTAGTGACTTCTAAATGTAATTGAGTTGTGTCACTTACATTTCTTGCAGAAAAGTAAGGCCAGCAAATTCTGCTGGTAGATTTCCTTTTAAATTTTGACCTTGCAACTGTCTGTTATCGACAAAGTCCAGCCTACCCACAATGGGTATAAAATGTTGATCTTATTTATCAATGGGTGCAAATTTAATTTGGTAGTGAATCCTTTCTTTATCTTCAGAGTTTCTTAATTTCCAATATAACCCCTAAAGATTTTTGGTTGGGAACAACCATCACTATGCTTGAAAACGAAAAAGAATTGAGAAGAAAGAATTAGCAAGTTTAGAATAACTAAAAATGGATTTTAAGTTATACAGTATCCTCAAACGGGACAAATTTCCAAGATTTTGAGGGAGAGGTCCTCCAAGCTCATTATATCCCAAGTACCTGGAAAAGAAAAGTTTCATGTTAAAACCAAGGTCTAACGTCACAGTACAAGACGTAGTTAATTGTTCACAACTTACAGCTCCTCAAGAGTAGTAATATCTCCAATTTCGTTGGGAATTGAACCACCAATGTAGTTTTGCACAAGGGCGCTGTAGTATAGAAATGATCAAAGTCCAGCCTACCAATGCTAAACTAATAAATGCGTAACTGGAAAAAGCTGATACAGATTCAAGAGCACATCAACTAGAAACTTACAAAACGGTGAGAGGAAGTTTAGCAAAAGTCGTTGGAATCGTCCCACTCATATAGGTGAGAGTGAGATTATTGTGGTGATAAAACAAGCCCTAGTTAGTTGCAACTAGTTTCAAAATGGTCATCACGTTAAAAGGGGTAAAAAAAATTCACGTCAGTCGGCTTCAGCTGGGTTGGCACAATGGATCATATAGATGGTGCTAGTATAAGATAAGACAAACATGTAACTATGATACGATTTGCAGGGTAGTAGCTTTTCCATTCATTCGTATGATTTCTTAGTTCACAATGTCAAACTTCACAAGCCTGTTCACCACCTCAATTGCCATATACCCTTGTACCAAAAAACCAGCAAGGAGCGCTTAATAAACAAATTATTTACGTTGTTTCCTTGGGACATCCAGACAGCACTTTAGGTTTTAGACTTCATGATTCAGTATGACAGTATGATTACATTAATAAATGTGATAAATTAAAGATTTCTGTTTTAGCCTTCGCGATTCAGTTTATGTATGATTATATCAACAAATGGAACAAATGAAAGAATGAACATAAATGAACCAATGAGGTAAATTTTTCAATCTGCTAGTGACTTCTAAATGTAATTGAGTTGTGTCACTTACATTTCTTGCAGAAAAGTAAGGTCAGCAAATTCTGCTGGTAGATTTCCTGTTAAAGCTTGACCTATCAACTGTCTATTATCGACATGGCAAAATCAGAGGAAGTAAGATAAAATTAAACAGCAGAGAAAAGTACCTTACACTTGTAGCAATCCATACATATGAGAACATAAATTACGTTTGAATAAAATTACTTCCAAGAAAGTGTGGTAGAAAGTTTAAATCAAAGTGATAAAATTTAGGGCCAACTTAACAATTTTCCAGAAACAAATACTCTTCTCTCATTGTTTATTTGCATCACATGGATATAGCGAGAATAAATTGTGAATCAATTATAGCAAATTGGAGGATTTGAAAGCATGACATACATGTTGGTGACGTGAGTGGCGTTGGGATTGGTGACGTGAGTGGCGTTGTTATTGCATGTAATGTTAGTATAACCCCATTCGTCATTCACAAATCCATCACTGCAGAAATTTTGGCTAACATTCCAATTTTCGATCTGCAGTTTTGTTGATATTGCTTCAAGAGCTTGGACTGTTAAACACAAGGAAGTGCAAAATTGGTCAGCACCATACCAAACTAATAATCCGGTTGTTTCCACGTATACGAAGCAGATTTTGAGCCAAGGACATAGAGTACCCTTCTTTGCTAAATTCATTAACTCCCTATTTGTTGTCACTCAATGGTGCTAATTCACACGTAGCAATTTATTGACAAGTCCCCAGAAGTAGGGGTGGACCGGGGGGTGAGAAATGTGTTTGGTCCTTGCACTCCTCCCAATTTTCTTCCTAGTTATAGACTTATAGTACACTATTGGGATTTTTTCTTACTTGGTAGGTACATGGCTTCCACATACCTTGATCTGTATGAGGCTACGAAGGTACCGAATGTGTAACTGGACTCGCATGCTAATTGAGGGTAAGTTAACGCTAAGCAAATGTAACACTAGCCACTTTTAAACAAGTCTTATTTTGTTCACCCACTTAAATATTTTGTTCCACTGGTTTCTACCTTAATTAACTGATCCGAGTTTTCATGAGCCGGTAAACAAAATAAGAAAATGCTAACACCACCCTTGCCGTGGTGGACAAAGTACACAAAGCACATCAATTCAAAAAAGGTTTATTGGTATTTGTAAGATGTGTGTATTGAAATTATAACTTGTTTAATTGACATTATATGCTTATTATCCACCGGACAATAGGTAGTGATAAGCAAGAGCCAACAAAATAGTAATACCGAGTATGAGAAAAACTTGGCGCATCTTGGCCATCGAAAAGCATTGTAGATGGCTCAAACTTTAAAGAGTAATAGGAGAGAGAGTGGGGAAGGGTTGATAGAAATCAGACAATTTTGGCAGGCCGAGATGCGCGCTTGGCACTACGCGTATATACCCGCTCAGCTGCCAAGTTTTTCTCACGGAGTATATCACTTTTGAACTTACCTTGGAATAATCAAATGCGTTGGGTGAGAATTGAAGGAATCATGCGGTAAAGATTTGACATGTTTGTTGTTTGACACTATTATTATTAGTCAAGCTTCAGGCCCTGTACGTACCTGTCACTAATTATCATTAAGATAAATAAAAATAGCGTTTTGGTCAGTCAGACAAACTTCCTGAGCCCAATTTGCCCACATGCTAGTAAAAATTTACTTTTTCCAATAACTATTCATCCTCTTTTTTTTTTTCTTTTCCAGTTTATCATAAATAATCGGGGCACTTAAATAATCGTCATTTTACTCACTTGAAATTAGAAAATCATCCTGAGTCTTTTTAAGAGTTATGTTTTCATCCCGAGATTCAAATAAACCCATTTTTGCCATTGATTATATATATAAATATCTATACTATGAGATTAAGGACTTAAACGAATGTTTTCATCCAAAATTAACTATGCTTCCATCCAAAAATTCTTGGCCTATAGGGTAAAGATATTTTGGATGAAACATAAATTATTTTGGATGAAATTCGTCCAAAGTTAATTATGTTTCCATCCAAAATTTCTTGGCCTATAGGGTAAAGAATTTTGGGATGAAAACATAAATTATTTTTGCCGAAGTTCTTTACATTTTCATCCAAAAATTCTTGATCCAGTAATCATGATTAAAATTGTCTAGGGTGCCGCATGCGCGGGCCAAATTCATAAAAGGAAGCGATCATGGTTAAAATCAAACTAACAATCATGTCAATGGTTTTTGACATTTTTTTTACCATGATTCAAGATGTTAATTCAATAATTATTACCATGTTTACAGGTACAAGGAGAGCGTACATACTACTTATCTATATATGTTCGCGCAACGGCTGTTTTGATCTTTTTACCATGATTTCGATCACTTTTTTATTTTTACCATGAAATGCCAATTATGTGGTTGATATATTTTACCTTGATTCAAATAATCATAATAAAAATAAATATAAAATATGGTAAAATCGAGTAATCATGGTAAAAATTAAAATGATTGAGATAATGAGCTAGTAATATGGTTAAACGTGATTCAAACAACAATTATGATAAGATATCATCCGTCTTTTGAATTTCCACCATTTCGAATTCCTTAATTTTAGGAAGGAGAATAATTCACCAATTAAAAAAATATCTTAATTTTAGGGTGTGTGGATCAATCAAAAGTAACTAACTTTGATTCAAAAATTAATTCCGTTTTATATATTTTCATCCTCTAATATATATATATATATGGGGATTTTCCTATCCGAACTCCCGGATTGAAGGAAAATCCCATTTTTTTTTGTTTTACAAATTGTTTTTGGAAAATCCGAGCTGTCCAATGTGTTCAGAATGTGTTTTCTAGGGTTAGCGCAAGAAATCTTCAAAAACAAAATACCGGGAAGTGCTTGATCCAAGCAGTTTTTGGCAAAAACTGTATATTTACAATTTTGCGAAAAACTGCTTGGATCAAGCCTTTCCCAGTATTTTTTTTTCGAGATTTCCCGCGTGGACCCTTGAAAACACCTTCTGAACACATTGGACGGCTCAGATCATCAAAAAAATGCTCGGATCACCGAGGTCCGGAGGTCCGGAAGTCCGGAGAGGAAGGGTAATAATGGTAAATCACATTACAAGAGGATGAAAACATAATTCCATAAAGAATAGGGGATGACAATCTAAGTGGTACCCAAAAAGTGAATGGGTAAATCACATTTCTGGTTTGTCTCAACTAAAAATCGTCAAAATGTGGGGCAAAATGTGGAAACCAAAAAAAAATTAGTTGATTATTCAGAAATATTTTTTACTTGAGAGAAGTTTTTCCAAATTTACTTAAACTTACAAATATGCTCCTAATAATTGAGACACGTTGTATCACCACCCCATCCTCAATCTCCGGATTGATAAAGTAGACTTGAGAAAGTAATAATTGCTTGACCATAAAGTTACATGTTTGAATTCCACGAAAGCCAACCATCCTAAACCTCTGTGCCACTAGGAGGTTAAACCCGCTCATTACCTTCAAGACTCCGGAACTAATCGAACTGCGCCGCAAACTGATCCGGATATCCGGTTATAATAAAAAAAAAATACCACCCCCATCCTCGAATATACTAATAAACACAAAAACATGTATATCGAGTATCACTTCTAATATTAATTGAGACGTTATATCACCCTTTAAAATAGACTGATGGACTTCTCCCTAATTCACTTTTACGGTTTTACCACCAGATGTCACAGCCAGAGTTAGAGTTTGCTTTGTTTTAACGTTCTCAATAATTTTTAGTAATTCTTAAGAATTTTGTTATTATGAACTTTTGGGTGCCTATTACAAAAAAAAAAAAAAAAACAGGTATTGAGAATTAATTAATGAAATTTGTGGTAAGATTTGGTATAATTATAAACCAGAAGTGTTTGTGCTGGAAGCTTAAGGAACACAGTTACCACATAGTGCCAGGCAGTAGCACGTGGCGCCTTATGTGGTACCCGTAATACCCCATCACAGCCCTCCAAAACACTCGGCCGCACTGAACACAGTTACAGGTACTGCCACGTGATATCCGCTCCGCACCAAATTTTTTTCCCATTAACCGACATAAAACACTATGATTTCAATCTAATCAAACTGAATCAAACACAAAGACGGGAAGCTTTAGAAACCGAAAGAAAAGAAAATAATCTGGATAAACTATTATGCTAAAAGACTTCTAAATCAATAGAGAAAGTAAATTATGGAAAGAACTGGAGTGAGAATCAGTGGAAATTTTGTTACCTTCTTGTTGGGGAACCAGGGGAAGATTTTGAGCGACGGATCTGTAGTCCGCGAAGTAATTTGAAACCAGATAAACCAAGAGAAGAATCGACATCATCTTCTTCAATACGGTTGCCGTTCCACAAACGCCCACCATGGATCGTATGAGGGAGAGACAGGAATAGTTATATATATATATATATATATATATATATAGAGAGAGAGAGAGAGAGAGAGAGAGAGAGAGAGAGAGAGAGAGAGTACTGATACTGCAATACACACAGGGAGAGAGAGCGAGCGAGCGAGGACTTGGTTGGTTCGTTGGGTTGGTGGTTAATTAGCATATATATAAGTGTCGAGGCGGGAAAGAAAGGGGAAATGCATAGACTGGGGCTGTTTGGCAACCTATTTTTTTATGTTTTTCATTGTTGCATTTTCTAATTTTGGCTGTTTGGCTGGAAAACGAAAAACTTATTCTGTCAAAATATGTTTTGATTTTTGTGATTTGGAGGGCAGATGTGAAAAATAGGGTGGAATGAGTTTTTTGACTTCTCTCTTTTAGTTTTCCAGTTTTGATAAACTTATTTTTTTTTTTATAAACAAAAAGGCCTACGGAATGTATAATGTATACTGGTCATATCTCTCAAACACTACTCTTATTGCAAAATACATTCCGCACATTTTTCTAAAAACTCTATTATATCCAAAATACATTCTAACCATAATCCGAAAAGTTGAAAATGAACCTCCCAAACACTCTTGGATCTTTCTAATTTGAGATGGAAATAAATTGACCCGTGAAGAGATGCATTTAGGGATCCCTGCTCCAATCGGGGCGAGTTCCCGCCTAATTTCCGGGTACTAGATGAATATTCTGGTTTGGAAGAAAATTACATTTGTACCGTAATATTTTCATCGTTCTACGAAAATAATAATATTTTACCATTATATTTTCACCGTTATACAAAAATACTCACCTTATATATAATTATTTCCATTCTATTGAGCGTTTAGGAAAAATAATTTTCTCACATTTTTTTACTGGGCGGGTCAACCCGACCCCTCGAAAGTAGCAGGAACTGGAGCACCCACAAATTATCCAGGAGGGACTCAGGGCGGGTCGGGGCCATGTTATACTTTTTGGGTTGGGATACGTCAAAATCCGCCCTACCCGTTGCCATCCCAAGGTGCACTACAAGGGTTTAGTGCGCGACCCGAGTTGTCCAAAAGTGGTATGGTAAACAATTTCGCAATCTAGACAATCAAAAACACTTCTGAATGGCTCAGATCTCGCACTACACTCCTATTGTGCTCCCACAGCATCTCCCCCGCTTTCTAGCTTTGGTATCAAATTAAGCGGAATGGTATTCTGTGGGTCGCATCACCTGCCTTCATTTTATTAAATGTCCCAACAATAGTAAAAATGTGTTATCCGACAAGTTTCAAAAAATTAACGACTCTAATCATACCTAGTTGAGCTCCAAGCTCGTAGTGGAGCTCACTAGGAGCACAAAGAGCTGCCTCAATTCCTTGGAATGTCACAATTTAAAGCTTTTAATAGTTTTATATTGGGTATTTCAAGTTAAACAGAATGGTATTCTATGGGCACCATCACCTGCCTTCATTTTATTAAATGTCCCAACATTTGTAAGAATGTTTTACCTGAGAAGTTTCAAAAAATTAACGATTCTAATCATACCAAGTTGAGCTCCAAGCTTGTAGTGGAGCTCACCTAGGAGCACAAAAAGCTGCCTCAATTCCGTGAAAAATCACAATTTCAAACTTCTATAGTGTTATATTGGGTAGTGGGTACTTCTGCCTACGCGCCTTAAAGACACAATTTCAGTTTCACTCCTAACTCCTTTTTTGCGACTTCTATCGGTTCAATATTATGAAGAGAAGATTGAACGAAACTAGTTAGTACAAAATGATCATTTTCGCCTCCTACTGGTATAGAATGTGATTTTAGTTGAGAACAAAGACTAAATTCTGAAATCTCAAATTGTCCGCATGATTTCCTGTATTGATAGAAGGTTTCAGAAGCAAGAGATTAACATGGGTCGTCGGAGAGGCTTCCCTGGTAATCGATTTGCCGGAGTGGAAGGAAACCCAGAAGTGTGTCAGCCGTGAGGGTAGAGAGGAGAGAGAATGTGTAATGATGGAGAGGGAGGGGTTTTTAAAATTCTAATCTCAGCCCTTGATTTCAAGAGCTGAGACGGAGTGTCAAAATGTGTATGCAAAATGTGTGTTCACGAATCCGCCATATATATATGTGTGTGTGTGTGTGTGTGTAATCTTTAACTGAATACGAATATGTGATCAAGAAATCCCACCAATACGAATGTGTGTATGCAAGAAAAAAGATGCGGGTGGTCTTGGGATCAAGAAATCCCACCACCAGAATCTGGCCTTGCTTGCTAAATTATGTTGGAATCTGATTAATGACAAGGAGAGTCTGTGGACTTCCTTCCTAAGGAAGAAGTATCTAAATAATAATCTACTGTCCAATTGGCCTAACAAGAGAAATGCTTCTTTCATTTGGAAAAGCATGCTAAAAGTTGCCCCTGTGCTTAACAAAGGTATGAAATGGGTTATAGGAAATGGGGAATCTGTGGACATATGGACAGATTGGTGGATTAGGGACTGCCCCCTTGATATTTTGTACCTTGGAGACCATACCAATCAGAATAGAAGAGTTTCTGAACTGATTGTCAATGGTGTCTGGGAACTACAATCCCTTGATACTCTTGTGGATGACAACATAAAGGAGTTGATCCTTGGGATTCATATTCCTCAATTCTCTCAAGTCCCTGATCATCCCACTTGGATAACCTCTGGTAATGGTAGTTTTTCCACTGCAGCTGCTTATGATATCTTGGTCAAAGAAGTTGAGGATATTTCTGGATGGAATTGGCTTTGGAAACTTAAACTCCCTTCTAAACTTTTAACCTTCTTCTGGCTTATTTTTCACAACAAACTTCCTACCAACCAATTGAGGGCTAGAAGAGGAATTACACAAGTGGACTCTTGTCCAAGGTGTAACCAATCTCCTGAAGATCTTAATCACCTCTTTAGAGGCTACCCTAAATCCCTGGATCTATGGAATTTTTTACAATGTAGACTTTTGATAAGAGCAGATTTTAATAGCCCTATCAAGGAGTGGATCACCACACATTTGAAAAACAAAAAACAAAACTATAGTGGTGACAAAGATATGCTTTGGAGAACTTTGTTTGCTACTACTTTGCGGCAAATTTGGAAGGATCGTAACAAAAAATTTTGACAATGTTGACATCCCTCCATCAGTGAACGCCAAAGCCATATTTAACTACACTCTTGAAATTGATAAGGCTTTTAAAGATCTCTTATCTAAAGACCAAAAAGTTCCCAAACTAACTAAGGCTCAGTTTTCCAAAAGATTTTAGCACCTAGGTGCTAAAATCATGATTTTTCAAATAAAAAAATGAAGTGGTTCCGTGTATCGTTTTTCGATTTTTTTTGCACTAAACTAAAGTACACGAGGAGTATTTTAATTTGGTGCGGAAAAAATCGAAAAACGATACACGGAACCACTTCATTTTTTTATTTGAAATATCATGATTTTAGCACCTGGGTGCTAAAATCTTTTGGAAAACTGAGCCTAAGTGGGCACCTCCTCTCACAGGTGCTATGAAACTCAACTCGGATGGATGTTGGTATGAGCCAAACAATGCTGCTGGATTTGGAGGAATTTTTCGGGATGACAAGGGCAGCTGGTGCTTCGGATACTACGGGAAGCTTTTCTGCACATCAAGCCTAGAAGCGGAGCTTTGGGGAATCTACAGAGGACTTGCTATTATTCTGGAGAAAGGTCTGTCAAATGTGGAGATCGAATCGGATGCTTTAGTGGCTGTTAACCTCGTCAACAACCGAGCCAATGCAAATCACCCTCTGAGTACCATAATACATGATGCAAAGACGATCCTCAATGGAACTAATTCATTTTTAGTCCATACCTATAGGAGTACCAATGAATGCGCGGACCATCTTGCCCGGATAGGTGCTGAACAAGAAGAAGACTTCAAAATTCTCCTCACAAGCCCTCCATCCATGAGAGAGTTTTACATATTTCCGAAGTACCCAAAAAAAAAAAAAAGAATATGTGATCCCATTGAATATACAATTCAATTCGTTGCCCATCTTCGGTCAAACAAATTAACGGGTAATGTGTGTGTATGCCTTTGAATTTACCCTGTTAGTAAGTACAATAATGTAAATAATGTGGCGACACCTAGTTCAGTTAGCATCAATACTCGACTACTCGTTAGACTCCCATTTTCTTTTGTGGTTACACATAGTGTTGAATTTTTATTTTAGCAATGTCTAGTTTAATGTATTTATTTACCTTTGTGGGATTTTTTTTTTTTTTTTTTTTTAGAGTGGAAGTGCAAGAAACTACATTGATGCAAAATATTACAACCTACCAAGTACAAATTAATGAGAAAACATTATTTCCACCACCGGCGGAAATAAATGTTTCCTCCAAATCAATCACATCGGTCCGTGTGATTGTGTAGTACACAATCACATGAACTGTTGTAATTGATTTGGAGGAAACATTTGTTTCCACCGCCGGCGGAAATAACTTACTCTCCCAATCTATCTATATTAGTATTGCAGAATGGATTTTCGCGATAATGAATGCGAGTGTGACACGTGGCAGTAATGAAGACCTGTGGATGTGACAAGTGGCGGTAATTGATTGGCTAACAAAGTCATGGAGTTACTATTATTCTTGAATATCTAAAAGAATCCAGTAAGTTAACCAAATCCTCCATTTACAAAATAATTTTTTAATGAAGAAAATATATAGAGATCCTATTGATTAAGGCGAAAATTGTGGTGATGAAGGAAACCTTACACTAATATTTAAGGTAAGGACGAGTAAATAATTGCGTAACTAAAATTAATGAATAAAGAATGCAAGCCAAATAATATACGGCTCAGATTCCAACTTGTGTTTTCGGCATTTTTGTTCGTGAATCACTCAAAGCCAAATGTGACTGCCGAATATTTTTCCGTTCATATGGGGTTGCGGAGGGAGACCCTTTGAATAGGGACAAGGTAGAATAATCCAAGTCCAATTTGGACCATTAATATGGGCCTCATATTTAGCTCATTTTTTCCACATCTGGCTTTATTAGAGAATATCCAACCCTTCGACTCACAACAAAAAAAAATTGAGTTGATCCAATCACCGTGTTTCCTTTTCATTAATATGGGCCTTATATTTAGCTCATTTTTTCCATATCTGGCTTTATTAGAGAACTAGCATGAACCCGTGCATAAGAGAACTAGCATGAACCCGTGCTATGCACGGAGACATAAAATAAAATGATGTTTTTCTCTTTTTTTATCAACTAAAAAAATTCAATTAGCATGAACCCGTGCTATGCAAGGTATAATATAAGATATAAGTATATGCGATTAATTTCAATTCAAAAGACAAAATAAATGATGCGTTTTCCTTTTTTTATCAGCTAAAAAAATTCAATTAGCATGAACATGTTCTATGCAGAGTGCAATATAAGATATAAGCATATGTGATTAATTTCAATTCAGATACAATGATGTTAAATCTATATTAGTATTGCAGAATGGGTTTTCGCGATAATGAATGCGAGTGTGACACGTGGTAGTAATGAAGACCTGTGGATGTGACAAGTGGCTGTAATTGATTGGCTAACAGAGTCATGGAGTTACTATTATTCTTGAATATCTAAAAGAATCCAGTAAGTTAACCAAATCCTCCATTTACAAAATAATTTTTTAATGAAGGAAATATATAGAGATCCTATTGATTAAGGCGAAAATTGTGGTGATGAAGGAAACCTTACACTAATATTTATGGTAAGGACGAGTAAATTATTGCGTAACTAAAATTAATGAATAAAGAATGCAAGCCAAATAATATACGGCTCAGATTCCAACTTGTGTTTCCGGCATTTTTGTTCGTGAATCACTCAAAGCCAAACGTGACCGCCGAATATTTTTCCGTTCATATGGGGTTGCGGAGGGAGACCCTTTGAATAGGGACAAGGTAGAATGATCCAAGTCCAATTTGGACCAGTAATATGGGCCTCATATTTAGCTCATTTTTTCCACATCTGGTTTTATTTGAGAATATCCAACCCGTCGACTCACACCAAAAAAAAATTGAGTTGATCAAATCACCGCGTTTCCTTTTCATTAATATGGGCCTTATATTTAGCTCATTTTTTCCATATCTGGCTTTATTAGAGAACTAGCATGAACCCGTGCTATGCACAGAGACATAAAATAAAATGATGTTTTTCTCTTTTTTTATCAGGTAAAAAAATTCAATTAGCATGAACCCGTGCTATGCAAGGCATAATATAAGGTATAAGTATATGCAATTAATTTCAATTCAAAAGACAAAATAAATGATGCGTTTTCCTTTTTTTATCAGCTAAAAAAATTCAATTAGCATAAACCTGTTCTATGTAGAGTATAATATAAGATATAAGTATATGCGATTAATTTCAATTCAGATACAATGATGTTAAATAGGACTATATTTGATTTTATAAATAAGTGTATGTTATTCACCATATCTATCAAACACCATACAAAATTAAATTTAGAACAACATATCTGGAAACTAATGTTACAAATTATTTCTATCACATATTTATAAAATATCAACATTACCTTTTTTTTTCGGGACAGCAGATCCGCAACCTCCACTTATAATAACTACATAGACCTTACCAAATTTTGTAACAAGATGTGAAGGTTGCAGAGTTTTTGAAGATTTGGTTAAAATCCTTTGATTTTGCACTATAACTACATAGATCTACAGAATACTTACTTTTACCCGTACATTGCTAAGACAATTAATGATTGGTTGCTTATATATGAATATAGTTATTTTCTTTTTACTGTCTGAAATGAATATACTACTCCCTCCGTCCCATAGAGTTTGGTCTCTACGAAACTACGTGCAATTTTCAAGCTAAAATATAACGTGCTTACGAAAATAATTTTTTAGTCAATATGGATCTTGTTTGATAGATCTCATCGAGAACTTTTATACGGTGCAAAAAAAAATCGAAAATTATTTTGGTAAATACATTATTTTTTAGTTTGAAAATTGCACGTAATTCCGTAGGGACCAAACTTTATGAGACGGAAGGAGTAATATATATATTACGAGGTCCAATGGTGGGAGCATTCAACAAGAGTAATTATTCCATGATCTTGGACACTGCCACGTGATATCTCAACACCCTTATCCACCACATGGTAGTGCCCAAAAACCATAAACTAATTGTTCCATTCAACAGGGGTTGGGGGGGATTTTTACACCGGGTTAAGAGATGACTTCCACGAGTCATGACCCAACTATGCACGGGGTCAAAAAAAAAAAAAGATAATGTGGATATTTTATAAATATGTGATAGAAATAATTTGTAACATTAGTTTCCAGATATGTTGTTCTAAATTTAATTTTGTATGGTGTTTGATAGATATGATGAATAACATACACTTATTGACAAATTCAAATATACTCCTATTTAACATCATTGTATCTGAATTGAAATTAATCGCATATACTTATATCTTATATTGTACTCTGCATAGAACAGGTTTAGGCTAATTGAATTTTTTTAGCTGATAAAAAAAGGAAAACACGTCATTTATTTTGTCTTTTGAATTGAAATTAATCGCATATACTTATATCTTATATTATACCTTGCATAGCACGGGTTCATGCTAATTGAATTTTTTTAGTTGATAAAAAAAGAGAAAAACATTATTTTATTTTATGTCTCCGTGCATAGCACCGGTTCATGCTAGTTAATATAACTAAAAAAGACAAAAATACATACGGTAAAGACAAAAAAAAAAAAACAAAAACAAAAACAAAACAAAAAACAAATCAAATGAAGGATGACAAATTAGGCTGCCTTTTGTTGGAAAAGGTTAGAAACGGTACCGTGTAAGTGAACTGCTAGGTCTTTGCAGTTGTGGTTGATCTTGACCGTCGAATTAATTCATTAACGAGATGCCAAGTGTGGGTTGAAACCTGTGGTAGATGGATGGAGATGTGGAGAGCATCTTAACCCTTATGGCATGTAAGCTTGTGTTGCCTATTTTGCACGTTTTCAATTCTCTAGTTTTGTTAAGATTTTTATTTCGTTGGAGATCAATTTCCTTTCTGTTTTAGTCTTGATTTCCAAGTAATTGTTTTGTTTGGTCTTTGCTCTAAGTAGTTACCTTATTGTTAGGACTCCTACTAGTATAAATATGGGTGTAAGCTTAAGGGCGGAGGTAATCTTTTAAACTTTTATTTAATAAACAATTTTAAGTTTTAACTCTCTTCTTGTGGATTTAAGAATACTCATGCATTCGAGTTCCTATCTCGTTTGGATTAGTACGCTAACTAATCTTTCATACATTTTGCTGCGTCAAGTGATATCAGAGCAAGGATTTGCCAGGCTCGATGACATTCGTTGAAGAATGATGCACAAACCGTATTGATGATGGTCGTAGGGGTGGGTTAAATAGGATTATCCGCGCTAAGGGATTTGCCCATAGCCAGCCTATGAATCCCAAAATTAATAGGAATTGCATTGATATCATGTCTTTGCAGGGAATTCTTGTTATCTGCATGATAGTGAGAATGAACATGGAGGCATGAGCTACGAAGATTATTATGGATATCAATCGGTGAAGCGACATCCGAAAGTTGAAGGGTTTTATCGCACAAATGGAAACTTTCAACTTTTCACCTATTGAACATTCATTTTTGTCGAGCTCAATAGTATGGGCTTGTAACCAAGCAGGGCAATAAAGTGATTGGATGACCGTATTTGGGCCTCTAATGCGATAGATGGAGCGTTCTTTCTCTAATTCCAAAATAGGTACATATTTGTTTCCATGTGATTGAAAATTCCAAAATAGGTAGCTAATTGAAAATTCCAACATAGGTAGCTAATTGAAAATTCCAAAATAGATGTACAGTACATATTTGTTTCGGTTTTTCTACCCTCAGCCCATTGGGCGTACAATTATAACGGGGGCATACAATTATAACGGAATAAAGTACCGCTTTCTCTCTAAACGATGGTGATAGTGACGCTCCTGATGTTTATTGTCCTGTTGGTAGACTGTCCCCAACAGTCATAAATGTTTCTTGCCTACAAATGACAACTTTGCCCTTCATCTTCATTTCTTTAGAAATAAATAACAATTTTTCGTCTGCATTGTGAATTACTACTTTTTGCTCTAATATGACTACATTTTGCCTCTTTTTTTATTTTTTACTGATTAATTTTTGACATTAGGAATACCTAGGCCTTGTTTGGTTTCCTATTTTACGGTGCTAAAAGTATTTTTTATTATCTTTATTTAAACAAAATTCGCATTTGTAAGTTTTGCATCAAACTTTTGTGACTTATCAAAAAATGCTAAAAGTTGGTCATTTTTCAGAAAAAAAAAAAGGGGGTAAAAGTTGTATTTACTACTTTCCCAATTCCTTTAGTCGAAACGAATAGACAAGTCATAAAAATTTGACAAAAAACAAACAAACGCAAAAAAAAAAAGAAAAGAAAAAGAATAAGGGCAATCAAAAAATGACTTTAGCTAAGTGACTAAAAACAGAAAACTCAGCCACTTGGTTTTTTTTTTTTTTTTTTTGCCTATTCCATTTTATCTTGCATTTGTTAGTTTCTGACACTAAACACGAATAACGATAACACGAAAAACTGAACAAGTCAGGTTAGGGTTGAGAGAATCCGACACGAATACGAGATGACACGACACATCATGATGTGGAGTGGAAATTTATAAAAGGATTTTTTTTATTAGATCCTTACAGCACTAGTGCTCTAAAACCTTCAGATCCAAAAAAGGTGCAAATCGGATCACAATTTTTAAAATTTTTCACATCGAATTAAACACCTCTATTAGTGTTTACATATAAAATTAACAAATCCAATAATTGATTGACACGTAATCAAAAATGCCAAACGTTGGCAATTACTTGTTGATGAAGATACACTGGATTAAAGAAATATATTTGAGTAAATACGATGTCCTGTTGTTTCTCAGATTTGAAAAACAGTTATTGGCAGTTACAAGTCTAGGATAAAATAGAAATTGACTTCGAAGCCATGATATTAACTGCTAAACACATAAACTCCAGGTGTAAACTTGTGAAACAGAGCAGTTGGCAGTTAGAACACGTGGATTACTTCTGGAAAGGCAGTTATCTCCTTAACTCATAATCATTTGAGTTAGTTTAAGCAACTGTGCAGATTCAAAATCAAAGCTTCTGGAGGAAGAATTGGAAGAATTCAAATTCAGATGTGGAGGAGGGAAGAAACTGCCAACTCGATGAGTAGAAGTTAGAGTTCGAAGCAAGCCAAGTTCAAATTCGTTGAGCGGGAAGTTCAAACTGCAAGCAGTGTCTATAAATAGAAGAAATTGAAGAGTGAAAAACCCCCCGGACAAATCTTCAACAAACAGCTATCAAAAAACTGATGCTTGGTTTGTTCATTGGCAAAATAGTTTAGGATTTCGAACTCAGTTCGAAGTAGATTAGGAAGTAGATTAAGAAGTAGTTAGGATCAATCTCGATTGTTCTTGTAACAATCACCTGTTCGAAGTTCTTGTATTTGAAGTTAGAGACAATTTCGAAGTAAGTTTACCTTTGATTTATTAATCGAAGTATCTTGTTTCTTTGTTGTTCTTTGATTTCCTAAGTATATTGGTTTGCATTTCTTCACTTGTTAAGAAAAAATCCTCTTAATTGAGGTAATTGAACCGATAAAACACAATCGCCTGATTAGATTTGGTTTTTCCAAAGTTAATCTGAGGGAGGAGATTGAAACTCTCTCTGGCACGCTCGCACACAATTATTTTCCATTGCAAAGAAGTAAAAGAACCAAACAATTAGTAGTTTAATTTGGTGCAAAAAAAATTAAATAATTATGCGCAAAAGCACTTTATTATTTGATCCAAAGGATATTGCAAAATAACTCAACAAGCTAATAAGCCAAAATTGTAAAATACTAAAGTATATAATTTTTCAAAATTTTTTTGTATCGAATTAAAGATTTTTATTAGTAGTTTAATTAGGTTCAAAATAAAGTAAAAAAAATGTGCATGAAAGTACTTTATTTTTTGATCCAAAAGATATTGCAAAGAAACTCAACAACCCAAAAACGTAAAATACTAAAGTATATAATTTTTCAAATTTTTTTTACTTTAGTATTTTACTTTAGTATTTTACATTAATACTAAAATTATATACTTTAGTATTTTACATTTTTGGGTGTTGAGTTTCCTTGCAATATCTTTTGGATAAAAAAATAAAGTACTTCCAGGCACATTTTTTATTTATTTATTTTGAAATATCAGTTTTTTTATTTATTACGCGTTATATATCGTGCTAGTAACCACCCATTAGGTGGTCCGGGAAAAACCATACCGTAGTCTTGATTTGACATATTGACTTTAGTCAGTAAATCTCACAGTGCACTGTACGTCCAAGTCACAGTGTGCGCAAACCTCTTTTTTGGGCCTTTTTTATGAAAAGACAATTTTACTCATTTACTTTATTTTTGGGCTCTTGAGTACTACAGGTTAAAATTGTATTGCCATATCTTTTAGAGCATCCTTATCATGAGCATCAAATTTTGCACCAAATTTAACCTTAAAAACATCTCTTATATTTTAGCAAGTCACTTTTTCAAAAACACACAAAATCAAACTCTATATTCTAACTCCGCTATATTAACCTATTCTTTATTTTTACTCCTACTCTAAAAAAAAAAAAAAAAAAAAACACCACCTATCATGATCTCCCACTTGTCAAGAAAAGTAATAAAAAATGATAAGTGAGTGAACAGTGACTACTCAAATTTGAGTAGGCACTGTAGCCAAAATAATTGGTGAGGGGAGATAGGTAGCCTAATTTTTTGAGGTTTTGGGGGGATTAGCTCTCTATTTTTGCTCAAAAGTTAGTTTAGGTAGCCACATATTGATGCTCTTAGGCAGTTGTGCCATTCAAATAATTGTGTATATTTTTCAATCCATAATGTTTTTTATAATTTTAAAAATTAATTGAGATCTATCAAACAAGATCCATATTTGATATAAAAATTATTTTTTTAAGTGGTCCAAAATAGTGAAAAGGGACCAGCAATTTGCAACAGATGGAGTAAAACACGAAGGCCTTGGTCTGCTATGGAACTTAATAGGCTTATATGACTTTTTACTCTTTTCGAGGTCATGTTATGCTCTCATAATAAATCAATTAAATGAGCCAATAAGCCAACAAGGCAATTAGTGAAACACCCCCGAGAACTACTAGTTCCGTGAAAAAGAGCAGTGTTGCAAAGCACTCATCCAAAAGCAAAAAAATTAAGTGGTGCAAAGCAAGTGGAGGACAATATATATGTTAGAGGGAAAAAATATCAGTGATGAGAACTGGGTTTATTGAGTGTTTGAAAAAAGGAAAAACAAACTATGTTATGACTTATGAGAACTCGGTTGAACTTATGAGTCGATTGGATACCGGACTGGTTTTAGGGTATTATATATGGAGGGGGATAAGATAGTATGGGGTATTAGTTATGGAGGATCGGCAACAATGACGTAATGTTTATGAAGGGTGGATCAATTAGAACTTGGTTTGGATGATTTTGTGAAAATGAGTATTAAATTTGGGTGGATGATGTAAAAAGTTATCAAAATACTTATTTGTCTTTGTGTATATCCATATTAGTTATGTATTTTTTAATTAGATAAATCCAATAATTAATTAATTTATTATGTAAATTCAATTATTAATTAGAGGTAATTAAATATTCATCCGATTTTTGGGTGCAAATTAGATTTCCATCTCCCATTATTTATGGAAATATGTTTTCATCCTCTCGTAATGTGATTTACCCTTATTACCCTCCCTATATATATTAGAGGATGAAAAATACAAAATGGAAGTAATTTTTGAAATTCAAAAGAGGGATGAATATTGTTTCAACTAATCAGATAAAGTTCAAAAAGGGCATGAAGTTTACCGAATTATTAGGATATTTGAAAAAGAAGGGTAGTGCATGTGGTGGGATATTGGTTACCACATGTTTCGGTGTTAATGGGGAAGTGGTTACCACATGTTAGCAGTTTCATTACAACGAAGATGGTAAAACTAAACAATTTGGAAAAATGAATCATGGTCAAATAAATTTTGGAAAAATTTTCCCAATGTTTATGGTAAATTGACTCAACCGATTAGCTTTGTTTAACTATTCCAATTATGGTAAAATGTTTCAGACTAGCTTTGTTTACCATGATTACTCGATTTTACCATATTTTAAGTTTTGTATTTGATTTTACCATGATTAATTGAATCATGGTAAAAAAACTATCAGTCACATTATCTCGAGCTTGTCCATATTCTAATCACTATTCATTGGTAAATATAAACTCAAATCATGGTAAAAATACAAAAACATATGAAAATGTTTATGGTAAAAACAACCAATAGAACTCAAATCATGGTAAAAATCCCAAAACATATAACAATGTTTATGGTAAAAACAACCAATAGAACAATGTTTATGGTAAAAACAAGCAATAGAACTCAAATCATGGTAAAGATTCATTACAATTGTGGAAGAATGGAGACCATCAGTTTTGAATGATCTCTCACTTAAAACTTTTCTCCATCAGATCCATAGCACTTTAACATTCGACAATGGCCACAATTTCTTTGCAAACAACATCCGTGTATACCTACGACTCAAGTCCCCCGGCAACATCGAAACCCGATTAATTACACACAAAAAATACATCGGAACCTGATTAAAAAAAAAAAACCCACAGCTTTGTGTTTCTTGTTTCCATTTTTTTGATCCTCAGCCCGATTTCAGATTGTCGAGGTGCGAAGCTTCGAGCAGGCGTTGCCAGAGAGAGAGAGAGAGACGAATCTATCATCCTCCCCGGAGTTGAAGGCGGACGATGGCTGATTGTGGTGGCGGCGGTGTCCTTCCATCGCCGTCGTGCTTCGGGTTACCATCTCGATGCAAAGATAAAGAATTGGTTCTATTTTTTTGATCTGGAAATGGATGGTTTTCAACCCTTTTATTTACCAATATAGGAAGTGTAAATTTAGGGATTGGTTTATTAAAAGGGATGAAGATAATGGCATGAAAAGGGATGAAGATATTGGCGTGAATTAAGGGATTGGGTTTTATCCCCAATTCGGTTAATTGCAATCCAGGACCTCCTAAATTTGAAATTGGTCCTGTCTACCTCCTACTATTAGCAACATTTAATTTAGTCCTCAAACCGATTTTCTGTTAAAGGGCAATTTAGGGTTTATTTGAATCTCGGGATGGAAACTTAATTCCTAAAAACACTCAGGATGATTTTCTAATTCTAAGTGAGTAAAAGGATAATTATTTAAGTGTCCCTATTAATTAAGCTGTAAGATTTAATTGTAATTTATTTTTTATGTTAATTGTTTTATTATAAAAATTATTTTTTAATAACTAATATATAACTTAGTTAATTTTTTTAGATGTTTACACGTTTTTTTAAAAGATCTTTACAACACTAGTGGTGTAAAATGCAAAGACCTAAAAGAATGTGCGTTTTTGGACCACAATTTTTTAATTTTTTTTTTCGTTGAATTAAAGATCTCTATTAGTAGTTTAATTTGGTGGAAAAGAAAATAAGGAATTATGCGCGGAAGTACTTTATTTTTTTATCCAAATGATATTGAAAAGCAACTCAACAAGCCAACAATCAAAATAGTAATGTATATATCTTTTATGTTCTTTTGTATCGTATTATTGATCTCCATTAATTTAGAAAAAAAATTAAAAAACAATTATTCGCCGAAATACTTTATCTTTTGATTCAAAGAGAATTGTAAAGTAAAAAAAAAAAAAATGTTCAAAGAACTGGGGGTGTTCCACTAACTTGTTTTTTGGTTTTTTACACCTTTAGTTGTAGTTTAAATCTACAACTTGTCCACTAAAGTGTTTTTTTGGTTTTTTAGTTGTAGTTTATTGTAAAGGGTAGTTGGTTTTTTTTGGGAGTTTTTTGTTAGTGAAATAGAGTAGTTTTTGAGTTAAAACAAAACTAGTTTTTTGGGGGAGTTTTTTGTTAGTGGAATAGAACGGTTTTTGAGTTAAAACAAAATTAGTTTTTTGTTAGTGGAATATGGCATGGGTCATTGTGTATGGCTTTCTTTTGGGTGAAAGTTAACCAAAAGAGATAGAGGTTAATTTGGTCATTTACCAATGAAAGTAGTCAATCAAATTAGAGCAAAAGTGACATTGCATGGGAGTACAAATTGGCTGCAAAGAATAGCGCCGCGGGGGGGGGGGGTGGATTTTTTAGCGTGTGAAACACTCCAGATCACCCATTGGGTTGTTAGGAGATTTTAGCACCCAGCCAAATGTGGAACCATTTATTATTATTGACAAACACAGTATTATACTCCCTCCATCCCAAATTTCTTGTCTTCTTACACTATTCACAGCACCTCAAAAATTTGTTTATATTTTCAAATGTATAATGTTATTTACTCCATCTGTCCCTATTTATTTGTCTCTTTTGGAAGTTCATGCCACTTTTCAATTGTTTATATCTCGTAATTTATATTGTTGTACGTGATTTTAAAAACATTGACTAATAGATTTAATCGAGATCTATCAAACAAAATCCATATTGAATATAATATTCATTACCGATTTAAAGTTATAAGTAGTTTTTTATCCGGTTAGAATAGGACGAAGGACCAAAATTTGGGGACAGAGAGAGTATATTCAATATGGATCTTATTTGATAGCTCTCAATGGGCTCTATCAAACAAAGTTTTCAAAATTGTAAAAAAAACATTATAGATTGAAAGATATAAATAATTGAAAAATGACACGCATACCCGTAAATTGACAACAAATTCGGGATGAAGGGAGTATATAAATTGGCCAGTATGGTCCTAATTTGTATGTCATTTTCAATGTTTCCTAGCAGAAGAATTTGGGGTGCGTGTAGGATACTATGTGGCGGTACTCTCGCACCACGTGGTTGTTAGGAATTTTGGAAGGTCCGAATTTTAAATTTAAAGAGTTCATTAAAATCCGCACCATTAATCACTGGGAAGAACAACTATGAAAAAGCGTTACGAGTAACACGTCAGATACCACATGATATCTTGCACGCACCCAAATTCTTCTGGTTCCCTAGACATAGCCATGTACTCCTTATGGTCCCCGCTCAAAATGTCTATTGACTATCCTGCATTTGTCCTTTTTTGGAGAATATAACACAGCTGATCAGTCATTTTAGGGTCATTTAAGATTCGTCTCATCATTAGTTCTAGAGTATAGAGATTAGCCAAGAGGTGCACGACGGGGCTCCGGATTAGCGGTCCCATAATTGCTGTAACCATCCCCTGTCCCCAACCCGAAACGGCACCGTTTTGGTGCAACTCCACACCTTTGCAAAATGCAATTTTGTGGGGCCGACTTCCGGGTCCCACACAAACGATCCGAACCGTTGAATAATTTTAAAATAATTATTGAGGTGGTCCCGGAGAAAATCAGGCCAATTGGATATTTTTGTGTTATTCATCTAATTCTGTGATTTTCATTCAGAATTCAGGATCTACCAGTTTGAAAGAATCTTTGGGAAAAGTTATAAATTGTGGGCTCAGAAACTCATCGATCTGAACCATAAGAGTCGTAGGGCTCATTGAGAAGAGTATTCAATAAAAAAATTATCTTGTTCGGACATCGATAGGTATCAAACACTAAAAATATGAGTTTTTTTCATACCTATCGATGTCCAAACAAGATAATTTTTTTACAGGATGCTCTTCTCAACGAGCCCTACGACTCTTATGGTTCAGATCAATAGGTTTCCGAGCCCATAATTTTATAACTTTTCCCAAAGATTCTTTCAAACTGGTAGGGTCCTAAATTCTGAATGAAAATCAAAGAATTAGATGAATAATGTAAAAATATCCAATTGGCCGGATTTTCTCCAGGACCACCTTAATAATTATTTTAAAATTATTCAACGGTTCGGATCGTTTGTGTGGGACTCGGAAGTGGGCCCCACAAAATTGCATTTTGCAAAGGTGTGGAGTTACACCAAAACGGTGCCGTTTTGGGTTGGGGACAGCAATTATGGGACAGCTGATCTGGGGCCGCACGATGGTAATAGTATAAAATAGGGGTGGACCAGGGGGTGCAAAGGGAGTGTTTGACCCTTGCTCTCCTCCTAATTTTCTTTCTATTTGTAGCACTCAGGTATAAATAAAATAATACAGTTTAGAAAATATAACTGGATCCGATATGAGTTTCACAACAGATAAAATATAAAAAGTAAAGTGTAAAAATCAATTCTAAAAACAAAATGTGTGAATTTTCGGGAAATTCCAAGCTGCCCCCACTTTTAGTGGGGGCTTTCATCTAAACCCCATTTTGTCTATTACTCCTAAACAGACCCTGCGCGCGCGTGGGAGGGTGTTTTGTTTGATTCACGCATGCTTGTGTCACATGCTGCACTTTGACCTTAACAACTTACTCACTTTTCTATCTCCTCTTTCTCTCTTTCTTTACAAGGCACACATTGAACACACACACACTCTCTCTCTCTCTCTCTCTCTCTATTTTTGAATCTTTAAATAGTTATAACTTTTAATTTATATATCCGATTTTGAAACAAAATATATATTTATTTAAAACCTACTTGACGACATCTATCAAACAAGGCCCATATTGAATATAAAATTGTGTGCAAAAAAATAATTTGAGGAGTGCGAATTCTTTCATGTTGGAGGGTGTGAATTCCGCATTTGGGGGGTGTGAATTTTTTCATTTTGGGACGTGAATTGTGTATTTTGGAGAGTGAGTTGTGTAGAGGATGTGTGAATTGTGTAATTGAGGGGTGTGAATTCTTTCATTTTGTAGGGTGAGAATTGTTCAGAAGGGGTGTGAATTCTTTCATGTCGGAGGGTGTGAATTGTTCAAAAAGATTGTGAATTCTTTCATTTTGAAATGTGTGACTTCTGCATTTGAGGGATATGAATTCTCTTATTTTTGGTGTAAATTTTGTATTTTTGTGAGTAAGTTGTGATATGTGAATTTCGCATTTGCGGGGTGTGAATTCTACATTTGAAGAGGGTGAATGCTTTCTTTTTGGGGTGTGAATTTTTTATTTTGGAAAGTGAGTTGTGACATAAATTTTGCATTTCAGTTATGTGAATTTTTTCTTTAGGGGTGTGAGTTGTGTATTTTGGAGATTGAGTTGTGATGTATTTGAAGGGTGTGAGTTGTTCTGTTTATTTTTTTTTTAGGGTGTGAATAATTTAGAAGGGGTATAAAATAGGGGTGCATGCACACCGGCCCGGCAGTCCACCCAGCCCGCCCAACCTAGTCCGATTTTTTTAGGGTTTGGGAAAAATATTTAGGCCCATAAGGCCGGGCTGGGTTGACATTTTAAGCCCATTTACTAATTGGGCCGGGTTTGGGAAATTTTTTTGTGGCCCAGTCTGGCCTAGCCCGGCCCGATTTAAATAATAATTTTATTTTAATACTATATATATACCTCTGGAACCTAACTACTTAGGATTTGTTTATCGTGATAAAGAGGCACATCTACTTATCTTTTATATAGTAATATCTACTCATCTCTTATTCAAGAGTACGATCATCTTTGTCTGCTATTCAATATCTCCTCTTTTCTTTTTAACAAGTTTTTACTATTATTATTGTTGAATCTCCTTAATCTTTTGCTTGTAGGTCTTCTTAATCTTATGGTTGATTAATTTATATTTGTGATACCATGCATTGAAAAAATAAATGGGCTTGTTGGACGAGCTTGGGATATTAAAATTTTAACTAGGCAGGACTTGGGTATATTAAATGAAGCTCCATTATGAATGGGTCGGGCTTGAGAATGCACAAATCTCGTTATCATCTAGTATAAGCCTGGCCCAAATCAGGCCTGGCCAGGTGTTTGTGCACCCCCAGTATAGAATATTTTTTTTTACATGTACCTAATTTCATATTCACAATGGATCTTATTTGAAAGATCTCATCGAGCAAATTTCACATATATAATTTTTATATAAGATGAATGTATGTAACAAAAGTTATTTTATTTTTAAATCGAAAATGAGAGAGAAAGAGAGAGAGAGAGAGAAGTTGCTACATGCCTACTGCACCAATCAATGCCATGATGTGTATTAGCTGGTGATGTGACAAAACCTATCCCATTTATTATTGCCGAATAGGGACTTAAGGAAAATGTGTTTGACATGAGGTGGGCTTGGAACGGAAGCTCTTGACAAAATAAGGCCGGCCTATAAGAACCCCGTGAATTTTCAATATATAAAGTCCAATGGGTTTTCAAACCGATGAAATTGGGTTTTCGGCGTTCAAAGCCTACAAGGTGCTGTCAATTCTTTTTTAGGCTAGTCCATACGAATTTTTGGTCCGACTATAATTAAGATCCCAGCTGGTGGGACGCTTGAATTAGTACCTAGACTTCGTCGCCGCTATGGGTATGGACAAGACGCGTACGCCAAATGTACACAACCCATCTCAACTGTCCGTGCATGAAATCAATGGTCTAGATTTTAAATAAACTATTTGCGTGAATAAATAAATTATTCGCACAACGTTTATTTAAAATCCAGACCATTAATTTCATGCACGGACAGTTAACATATATCGTCTGTAACACAAATTCGTGTCCTGTAATTAAGACAAGAAAAAGATGCACAAAATAATAATATTATTGATTTTCAATTAAATGCGAGGGGTACAATCTCTAATAAATGCTCTTTCAACAAAACGAAAGAACAAAATCCTCTGATTCGATCTCTGGAATTGATGGCTTTCCAACGGCTTGAATGCTTGTTGTTGAATAGCACAAACAATGACTTTCTCTAAATCTTCGAGTTGAATGAACTGAAGAACAAAGTTTGAACAGTGGTTTAAACTTGAAAGAACTCCAAAGAAATCCTTCGAGAAGAGATTGATCTTTGAAAACTTTCAAGAGTTTTGGTTTGTTGTATGATTTTAGGTAGAAACTTGCAAAGAAATCGGCACGTAGTTTGAGTGCTTGATGATTCTTTGCAAGGTGTTGACTGTGGGATTTTTGGGGAAGAACTTTGAGAGAGAGAGACTTGTGAATGCTTGGATTCTTGAGAGTGCTTGAGAGCTCTTGTAGAATGCCAGCAAAAGGTCCTTTCTTCATAACAAGAGCCTCTATTTATAGGCTCAAAGAGAGAGATTTTAATTTGGAAAATCTTCCTTGATTGATTTTCTTTCCAATTAACTTAGGTCAATATTAAAGAAATTATAATATATATATATATATATATATATTATAATTATTCTTTTGACTCAAGTAAAATTGGACTGGGCCCGTAGCTTTGGGTTGGCCCAAATCTATGACTCATTTCATAGGGTAAGTTGGTCCATTTTCTTTTGGCCCTGCCCATGATTGAGCCCATACTTTCGTAAGCCCATTTGGTTAATTTAAATTAGTCCAGCTTAGTTTGGCCTTTACCGTATCTCAAATGGATTGAGCCCATAATTTTGGCGGGCCCAAATTTATTTGAAGGCTTTGACCAACCTTGACTTTAATTAATTTAGACAATTTTATTTGTCTCAATTAATTTAGGCGGCGATTAAATCGCGTCAAAATTTTAGTGTCTACACCGTCCGTGCATATTGCGTACGCACGCCTGCGTACACGAAGTAATTTTGACGTAAAATTAAGAAGTCAAGCAACATTTTAATGTTTAGTTTTCCTTGTATTTTAATGTTTTTTCCTTCCCCATTTCTCGTTAAGGGGCAGGAGCTGACAAAGACTCTTTAGGAACCAGTACTTCATATAACTAATGGGGTACTTTGTCCCCGTAGTTAATCGATTAGTCCCAGTGGGATTTATCATCCCAAAGTTATATGGCCAACTCTTTGTTAGCCAATCTGTAGAAATACGCATGAATACTCAAACGGAAAAATAAATTAAACTCACAGATTGTTGAATCCGTTCCAATAAAGTTTATGAAACCGGAAGAACAATTTGAAACTCGAAACAAAACGTTAGATGAAATTGATGGAGACTTATGTTTGACGCAATTTTCTTAAGATGAAATTTGCACTCGCTACAGTGCTACGAGTTTAAAAGCATCATTCTCCCAACATACAACGATCTCGCTTTGTAGAAATAGCACTACAATCTACAAATCTGTCGGACCAGACTTGTGAATTCTCTCTCGAGGAAAAATTGCATAACAATACCAGGAGTAATGTAATAGCAGGGCAGTTTTATATCCGAAGAGTTGGATCCGGAACTGTCTAAGGGGTTGTTTAAGTAAGCATTAAGTGGCTGTCCAAAGTGTTGCCACCGAAAGGATGCCACTATTTGAATTAGTCTTGATTCCTGACCAAAGGAATCATCAGGGCAAATTCAAACAGTGACATCATTTACTTTTTGAATAGAGATACGCAATATATATTTAAAATTTAGAAAATAAATAAAAAATTTAACAAAAATTCATTGAAAACAAAAAAAAAAACACGGATGACGAAGCAACAAAAAAATATAGAGATAAATTTTCTAAACACAAACCAAAAAAGGACAATTGAAGTGTTGAAAGACAAGTGAGTAGTTAAAATGAAAAATATACATTGTTTATTAGTACTATTATTTTTTTTTTAATTTTTGCCTAGGCTGCTGACTTGCCTAGATTAACAAGAACGTGCAATCAATGAATGCAAGTGGGTCTGAAGTTTGAACCCCTTATTTGTTTCAATAATGCTACGCTTACATTCTTTGGGTTACATCCTCCATTTACACCCTACTCCAATGCCGGACACATGTCCCCCCTCTCTCTCCCTGATTTTCTCTCTCCTTCCATCCCCTCTCACTCTCTCTAATTTTTTATTTTCTACAAATTAAAATGTTTATAACTATTATTTTCCATATCCAATATTGAAAAAATATATATTTAAAATCCACTCGACAACATCTATCAACGAGACCAATATTGAATATGTAATATGTATAAAATAGTGATCAGGGTAGGGTGTAACCCAGAGTGTGTGTGTAAGCGTAGCATTATTCGATTTCTTTTGACACCCATCGATCCATCCCATGCGAATATGGAATAATCAACGTATTCAGCCTACGACTCTTTCACTAACCATCACTGTTCGCTTATGAGATTCTAGTCTAGCTTAGAATAGGTGGTTGCCACCCATTTTCCACGGCACTGGCACAGACTATTCTACAGTTTCTACTAGTCATTGAGCATGACAATTATGAATTTTGAATGAAAGCAACGTAACGCATAAACGCCCCGTTTGGCGACCGGAGATGATTTTGGGTAGATTTGTAATGAGGGTGGATTTGAAGGTGAATTTGTAACGAGGGTGGCCCAACCTCATAAGAAAGTCGATCTCATCCATCCTCCTTTGTCGGAATCATGACCCTGCCATGCACTAGTATCTCAAGCAAAAGAGCACTGCTAGAAAAACAAATTGAAACACAGTTGTGTTCGAGCATGCTGACTACTGAAGACGTAGCAAGCCTAACTAGTGGTGAGTGGTGACGCATTGGTGCACAGAAGAGTTACATTTATCATCACTGTGACCTATTAACCTCTATTTGGTTGTAGTCCGAACCCAACTTTGGATCTATTGGCTCCATCGAATTCCCCTTCTCCTTCAAGACAAGGGCCTATGGCTAAACACTCGTCAGGTTAGTACTTTAGTACTAGGGTACCTAATATGCATGTGTTTTGATTTGAAGAATGTTTCTCACTAAAAAAAATGTAGACATTATTGCTATTGAGACTTCTCCACTCATTGTCAATTAATTTTGAGTTGGATATAAAGTTTTCACAGGTTATCAGAGCGGGCGCATTCCATCTCAACTTACTTTTGAGTTTGAGTTGGATTTGCAGTTTCCAACCCCTTGGTGGCTTTTCTAACTTACTTTTCCCTCTCTGGTCATTTGTGGATTTGCAGTTTCCAAATGGTCAATTCACCTATGTATCTGGTGAGGGCTTATCCACCAGTGCGTTCTAATTACCTTTTTGTGGTGGCCTGCTTCAAGCTCAAGGTCAATATCCAGGAGAGATGAAGTTCAATTTCTCCTGCAGGTACAACATCGAGGTTGTAAGATGTCATACAAATACAAATGTAGATATGTTTCAACTTCATTCTCCCGAAAAAATATCTGGTTTCCTTTCTGTTTACCTTGTTTTGCAGAATAAATGGGAACACGCATTGCACCAATGGTGCAGTGGCCAGACAAATCATTTACATAGCTTGGAAGGCATCCGGTCTAATGGTGAGGCCAACTATCCAATTCAGGCAAACAACATTTCTTTATTACTCTGTATGTGAATCCCAAGTTGACATGGGGTTGCTGTTGTGCATGGGATGCATAGCATGTGTTGTGCACCATCCGAACTGTCCATTGCTCGGATGAACATCCCAAATTTCACCTCGGCACCTTTGCATCCGAACCATTCATTACCGTGCGTGCAAGCTGAAATTTGGACCGTCCATCCGAGGAACGGACGACTCGGATGGTGCACAATACCTATTGTGCATCCCATGCACAGCAGCAACCCCAAATCTGTTACTACTACGTAGTCACTGTAGGGAAAACTGATAGCAAGAACACCTTTATATATTTTTCCCTCCATGTGCAAATAGAGAATAGGCTAAATATTGCAATCCACAATAACCAAACAAGTAAATCGAGGAGCCGCAAAAATAAAGAACACATGCAAACCACGAGACACTGCACCAAGATTTTTAAGTAGTTCCCCATAAAATAGAGGTACGTCCACGAGACCGTAGTCCGCTTTCAAATCTTTCACTATAATAATAATGGGGTTACAACAGTTGTTCGCTAGCACACCACTAGAGGCTTACAAACATCACCTAGAGGTGGATTTCAACAAAATCAACAAAGATACAAGTTTAAGTCTTACCAAAGTGGATATTCCAAACTCTTAGATCCCGAGAGAAACTTGACAATCCGCTCCAATCAACGTGTAGAGCTCGTTGAAGTGAACAACACTCTAAAATTTCATCAAGATTGGACAAGAAACCACCGTCGAATCTTGGTTTGAACTTGGACAAAACCCTTGCCCTTTTTCTTTCTTTTTCTCTCGTTGCTCTCTCTGTTTTCGGGAAAGTGCCGAAAAGGTTAAAGGAGAAAAAGATCTCCTGACCCATATGTATTCTCCATAAGAAAAATACAGGATTCTCCCTTTGCATTTTCAATAAATGCAAGATAGCCTATATGTTTTTGGACCCATAAAAAGAGCCCCACGTGGACCCACCAATAAGGAGGGACCCACCAAACAAATCTAAACATCAACACACTTGTATATAAAGGGAGACAAGTTTCGCTTGCCAACTTAGGGTATTTTGTAATTTCATTGTAATGTTAGGATAGTTTTGAAATTTCATAGAGGTAATTCTCAAATTAGGGTAGTTTTGTAATTTTCTCGTATTGTCAGTGGAATCCCTTTTTGAATTGAAGCTCAAAACTTGGAGATGAAGGAAACCATGCATGTAGTGTGAACAATGCTTCTGAGTGTAATTTTCTCTGCTGGAATTTTGAGTGTACTTTCGTTGCTTCTGAGTATGGGTTAAATACCTTTTCCAATTGTTTGGCTCGAGACAATGCTTTTTTCCATTTTTTGCGCCATATTTTTTGGCTTTGTTTGTTTTTTCTATCTCTCACTTCCCTCTTTTCTCACCAGTTTGGGTTTGTCAGGATACTGATAGAGTTGTGTGCCAAAAATGTAATACGATAGTGGTTCAGGGGTGCAAGTATAATTCTCTTCCATTTGTTTGTAAATCTGTTACAATTCTGTTAGGAGGAATAGGTGGAGAGTATTAAAAGGGAGGTCACGTATGGAAGAAGGAGTGGATTGTAACTGCTTCTTTCTCATTTTCTTGATTCTCTTTCTCTCTCCTCTCATCTCTTCCTCTTTTACTGAATTCCTGTAAACACTACTCAATTCTTGTAACCTTTCTACCATTTCAATATGAATACTTCCATTTGGGATTTCTAGTGAGATCTCACTATTTTTACTTTCATTGGGGATTTCTAGTGAGATCTCACTAATTTTCTCGCAGGAAGCTTGTTCTCACTAATTTCCTTGCAAGAAGCTTATCAACTGGTACCAGAGCCATCGTTCCTTGGCTGTGAAGAACTGAGATGGCGGAAAACACTCGATCACAGGAGTTCAAGCGATTGGATGATGCAGTTCGAAAGTTGTCTGTTACGACGGAGCAACACGGGGAGACCATGGAGGGTATCAAGTCTTCCATCGATGGACTCACCCAATTGATTACAACCCTAAATGCAAAGTATGATCTACTGTCAGAAAAGGTAACATCGATTCCTTCGTCGTCACCTCCAATACTGCCCAATCCCCATCTTAATTAAGGATCAATTAGGGGATTTCAACCCAAAATTGATTTTCCCAAATGTTTTGGGGAAGAACCAGAAGCATGGGTTTACAAGTGTGAAATTTTTTTCGAATTGAATGCTGTTGAGGAAACACAGAAGGTTCGACTAGCATCTTTACACTTGGAAGATAGGGCTATGCATTGGTTTCAGTGGTATGAGAAATCCCAAACCCTACGCACTTGGGCGGAATTTTCTAGGGTCTTGCTTCAACGTTTTGGGGATAATGTGTATAACGATGCAGTGGGTCAGTTGACCAAACTCAAGCAGTGGAGTACTGTAAAATTGTACCAAGATCGATTTGAGGAATTAGCTACCAAGACTACAGGACTGGGGGAAGAATTTTTTGTTAGTTGTTTTGTAAGTGGGTTGAAGGAGGAGGTTAAAGCAGGAGTCCAAATGTTTCGACCCCGGACCATTTCTCAGGCCATGGGACTAGCAAGATTACAGGAGGAAACCTTTGATGCTCTGGCCAAGAAAGGAAGGGCGTACCCCAACTCAAAACCTTCTACTTCATATCAGATTCCTACTCCCAAGATCACTGATGTGAGCCCCCAATCCAGAAATGGGGAAGCAGGAGGGTCTATCAAGAAGATGACTCAAAGGGATTTTGATGAGAAAAGGGCTAAAGGACTGTGTTTTGGCTGTGATGAGAAATACTATAGTTTTGGTTTATCTGCAAAAAGAAGCAGCTCTTTATGATTGAGGCTGAAGAAGAAGAAGAAGAAGATACGTTTGAAGATTCCCAACAAGAGCTACAACAAGAGGAAAGGCAGGAGGAATTCCAGATCTCGGTGCATGCACTTTCAGGACTGCCTTCCTATAGAACTATGAAGGTTAGAGGGTACATCAAGAAACATATGGTGCACATCCTAATTGATTCAGGAAGTACTCACAATTTCTTAGACCCAAAAGTAGCTAAGCAAACTGGAGCAAATGTTCAAACTACTAGCCCTTTAACGGTTACGGTGGCCGATGGCACTACAACCTGTAGTAAGGCCGTGGTTAAAGATTGCCAATGGGTGATGCAGGGCACTACCTTCACAGCAGAAATGAGGTTATTACCTTTGGGAGGATGTGATATGGTCCTAGGGGTTCAATGGTTGTCAACTCTAGGACCAGTCCTTTGGGATTTCAAGCATTTGCAGATGGAATTCACTGCACTTGGAAAGAGGCATGTATTACAAGGGGATACATCAATTGGGGTGAAATTGGTTGATACCAAGAGGATGCAGCATATGCTCAACAAAGGGGTTCCAGGAGCTATGGCACAAGTATGCTGCTTGCAAGCAACAACATCATCAGAGGTATCACTTGAAACCTCTCCTGACATGCTACAAATCTTGGAAACATGTAAGGATGTGTTTGGTGTACCTACGGAATTGCCTCCTCCTAGAACACATGATCACCACATTGTCCTAAAAAATGAGTCCCAACCACCCAACATTAGGCCCTATAGATACCCTTACATTCAGAAAAATGAAATAGAAACTATTGTGAAGGAAATGTTATCTACAGGGGTTATAAGGCCCAGTGTCTCTCCATTTTCATCTCTAGTATTACTAGTCAAAAAGAAAGACAACACCTGGAGGATGTGCATAGATTATAGGGCCCTCAACAAAGACACAGTTAAGGATAAATTTCCCATTCCTATTATCGATGAACTCTTGGATGAGCTGCATGGGGCCAAGTTCTTCTCCAAGTTAGATTTGAGAGCTGGATACCACCAGATCAGAATGCATCCCAGGGATGTGGAAAAGACTACATTTAGAACACACGAAGGGCACTATGAGTTTTTGGTCATGCCTTTTGGCTTGACCAATGCTCCATCCACATTCCAAAGCCTCATGAATGAGGTGTTTAGACCTTATTTGAGGAAGTTTATCCTAGTCTTTTTTGATGACATTTTAGTTTATAGTCGAAGTTGGCCTGACCACCTGCAACATGTATCTCAAACCCTTACTAAGCTAAGGGAACATCAACTATATGCCAAGCTTTCCAAGTGTGCTTTTGGACAGCAGCAGGTGGAGTACTTGGGGCACATAATCAATGAGAAAGGGGTTTCTGCTGATCCTTCCAAAATACAAAGTATGGTAACTTGGCCTACTCCTCTAACCCTTAAAGCTTTGAGAGGGTTTCTTGGATTGACTGGGTATTATAGGAGGTTTATTAAGAATTATGGGAAAATATGTTAGCCTCTCAATCTTCTGCTCAGGAAAGATTCTTTTAAGTGGGGGGCCGAAGCTGCAAGAGCCTTTGCCCAATTGAAGGAAGTGATGACTACTGCCCCAGTTTTAGCCCTGCCAGACTACAGTAAACCATTCATATTGGAGTGTGATGCATCAGGCAATGGGATTGGGGCTGTCCTCATGCAAGATGGAAGACCTGTGGCCTACTATAGTAAATCATTGTCCCCTACTACTTTAGGCCTATCTACATATGAAAAAGAGCTCCTAGCTGTGGTCAAATCAATTACCAAATGGAGGCATTATCTCTTGGGTAGACATTTTTACATCAGGACTGATCATCAGAGCCTAAAATTTCTGTTGGAACAAAAGGTCACTACACCAATGCAACAGAAATGGTTGGCTAAGCTAATGGGATTCGATTATGAGATTACTTACAAAAGTGGGAAAACAAACATTGCTGCTGATGCCCTTTCCAGGTTAAAAGAGGATGAAGTTTCAGGAACAGCAGCACATGGGGTTCTGACAGCTCTCTCTATGGTTGTTTGTAATTGGGTGAAGGACTTGAAGGCTAGCTGGTATACTGACCCTGACCTGCAGCACATCATTACGGACTTGCAACAAGACCCCAACAGCCATCCCAAGTTTTTATGGCAGCATGACATGTTATATTACAAGACCAAGCTAGTGGTGGGGAAAGATGATCAGCTTAGGCTTAAGTTGATTAAGGAACATCATGCCAGCCCTACTGGTGGTCATTCAGGAGGGCACAGGACTTACCACAGGATCAAACAGGCTTTCTTTTGGGTGGGAATGAAAAAGGATGTGCTTCAGTTTGTGGCTGAATGTGATGTGTGCCAAAGAAATAAGACAGAAACAGTGCCATCTCCAGGGTTGTTACAACCCCTTCCTATTCCCACCAGATTATGGAGTGACATTTCCCTTGATTTCATTGAAGGTCTGCCTGCTTCTTTACATAAAACGGTGGTTTTGGTGGTGGTAGATAGGCTAAGTAAGTATGCCCATTTTGTTGCCCTTACACACCCTTACACTGCCACCACAGTGGCTCAAGCTTTTCTGGATCACATCTATACACTACATGGCATGCTTGCATCTATTGTGTCCGATAGAGACCCAATTTTCACTAGCCAATTTTGGAGGGAATTGTTTCGTTTACAAGGAACCCAACTGTGCCTGAGTACTGCCTATCATCCCCAAAGTGATGGCCAAACGGAGGTTGTGAATAGGTGTCTTGAAGGTTATTTGAGATGTTTTGCAGGAGATAGACTTACTGGATGGGTTAAGTGGTTGCCCCTTGCAGAGTGGTGGTATAATACTACTTACCACATTACTACTGGGGTCACCTATGAAGCCCTCTATGGTCAAGTGCCACCAAATTATAAGCACTATGCTCCAGGAGGTACTACAGTGGCTGCTACTGAGGTGATGTTACAGGACAGAGAGACCATGCTCAAGTTGCTTAAAGAGCATTTGGCCCTATCACAGAATAGGATGAAGCAACTTGCTGATGCCCATAGAACTGAGAGGGTATTTGATGTGGGCGATTGGGTGTTCCTCAAACTACAACCTTTCAGACAGGTATCTGTAGCTTTCAAAAGGAATGCCAAGCTTGCTCCCAAATATTTTGGTCCATACCAAGTCCTCCAGCGTGTGGGTCCAGTGGCCTACAAACTAGCATTACCAAATTCCTCTAAAATTCACCCAGTATTTCATGTTTCTTTGTTGAAGAAAAAATTGGGCAATCATGTTGTTGTTCAAACATCCCTGCCTTCTACTTCCGATGACGGACAGTTGCAACTAGAACCATTGGCAGTATTGGACCGCAAGATGGTCAAACGGCACAACAAGCCCTGCACCATGCTGTTGGTGCAGTGGACCAACTCTATTCCAGAGGATGCTACGTGGGAGTATTGGCATGACTTGCATCAGCGTTTTCCAGCATTTCAACCTTGAGGACAAGGTTATTCTTGAAGGAGTGGGTAATGATAGAGTTGTGTGCCAAAAATGTAATACGATAGTGGTTCAGGGGTGCAAGTATAATTCTCTTCCATTTGTTTGTAAATCTGTTACAATTCTGTTAGGAGGAATAGGTGGAGAGTATTAAAAGGGAGGTCACATATGGAAGAAGGTGTTGATTGTAACTGCTTCTTTCTCATTTTCTTGATTCTCTTTCTCTCTCCTCTCATCTCTTCCTCTTTTACTGAATTCCTGTAAACACTACTCAATTCTTGTAACCTTTCTACCATTTCAATAAGAATACTTTCATTTGGGATTTCTAGTGAGATCTCACTATTTTTACTTTCATTGGGGATTTCTAGTGAGATCTCTCTAATTTTCTCGCAAGAAGCTTGTTCTCACTAATTTCCTCGCAAGAAGCTTATCAGATAGTGATGTGTAAACTGTATGTGCGGCTCTGATACTGTTGGTGCGGCTGGACCAGTACAGTTTTGTGTACTGATCTCTCCCTCTTTTCTTTTCTACATTATATATACCTCTATTGTTCCCCTCAAACTCCCGGTGCGAGCTCTGACTTCTTTGGTCCCAACAACACGCTATCCGGATCAATGGAGTTTTTTGGCAATCTTCTTCCACATGTTTGTGTAAAAGGAATTTTCATATTTCACGGTTTATTTTGTGTTCTCAAAAAACCCCTAATTGGAATCTTCTCTTTGATTTTATCCTCTATTTCACTTTAGTTGGTTGATCTAATCTCGCTCAGTGCTCTATTCTTCAAAATGGTTAAGCTGTTTGACTGTTTCGGATTGACGGCCGTCTACAACGAGTAAGTAATTGACGTTCTTCTAATTTTCGTGCTTTATTTTGGGTTGTGTACATGTTCTGTGTTTAGGTTTTGATCCCAATTCTGTATCTCGCACTACTTATTTGAAAGTTGCTTTTACTATGTTTTTTTTTATTTCCTATAGCAATTTCAAGTGTCTCTGACTACATCTTTCAATTCGATTGCTACAATGTGAAAATATTAATGGGTTTCTTCTGTGAATCCTATTTTTTCCCCCATCATTTTGTTTTTACAAAAAAATGCCATGACTGACGGGTTTTCGCATGTTTGTCAAAATATTGATGGGCATCAGACTTGGCATTTTTTAGTTGGAAAATTTTTGGTAATTTTGCTGGTCTAAAAAGTACTAGCACTCATGAATATAAATTGAGAATTCTACTGATGGCAAGGACTTGAGAGGAGCTCTTATTTGATTTTTATGTTCGTCACAGAATGGTGATCTATAGGGCTATGATGCTGCGGATTTTAAGGTAATAGTACTGAAATAGTTGTGATTGTCCATGGTTTTTGATTATTAGCATTGTACTGACGCTGATGACCCCTAGACGACATAGAAAGAAATTTCCAAAGATTGATCATCACTCAGCCGCAGGATTCACCGAGGAGGTATCACTGGAAATCATAGTCGTTGGGTTCAATAGTATCAGGCCCCTATATATTCAAGTTATTTGGTATTCTAAACTGATTATTCAGTTGTCTTTTCACTGGGTTTTGTATCCCTATAGTTCATGACCTAATATTTTGAACACAATCTGTTGATCGATTGCAGGGGAACTACGTGCCGGAATGGGGCACAACTGGAGAACATTGGGCGCGATTAACTAGAACATGATCAGAGCTCCTTCAAACCCTTGCGTAGTTAATAAGAGAGGCCCCCTGTTTGAGTAATTTTATGAGGCCCTTTTCTTTATGGTCATCTAACACATTTTCTTTGATGGTTCAATCTGTCATTCTTCACCTTAAGCATCTTTATTCGTAAACTATGGATTCTCAAATAGGATTCTTGACCATATTTCTAAGAGCATCTCCAATCCTAACTCTTTTTTTACCCAATTTGGGTATGAACGGTTGACTACATATGCTGCTTGGCATGGAACAAAACTATACACATTTTCCAACCATGAATTTGTGCCATTTGTTTAATTTTTGTTGATCGATATTACATGGAGATGCAAGTTTGTGGGTTGAGCTTCAGGATCAGTTGATTGTTTTAGGCCTTCGACTTATGTTTTGTATTTCACTCACTTAGAGCTTGGGAGATTTATTTTATCTTCTAGGTTTGGATAAAATGTAGCATCTTGGTGGTGGCCTTGGCAATAGTCGAGAGAAAGCAAAAAAGGATGAATATAAGTTGACATTCCAATTCTGCTTTTGTAGAATGCTTTTCAGCTAATTGATGCTAAATATGCCATGATAATATTTGGTCATGTCACTGCAATCGGCACCAAAGGTACTGCAATTCTAAAGCTCTTGAATACTTATATCATTTACGTTTGTTATTTTCGATAACTATTGCCAAAAAAGTAAGAAGTTCATGTACTGATATTCTACCCTTGCAGGATTTTACTCAACGTTTGATGGACACAAAGACAAAAAGTGATGGCTATAGGTGAAATTTCATCTTCTGAATCTCAATTATTTGAATCTCTAGCTCCGAATATTATTTCTCGACGTTTTGTATATGCTCAGACTCATCAAACTGACTGATTGTTATTGATGCGATGACTCCTATAGATGTGGTCAACGAACTACAATTGTGCTCATGTGGTGATAGTGGAGGTGACATATACATGTGGGGTATTTGGAATCCATTTGGTCAAGAGCCAATAAAGAATTTGTTTGAGGAAAGTATTTAAGTACCGAAACAAGCACCGAGCTTTTTTAATTTGAAAAAAAAAAAAAGAACAAAACATCTATAACACACATGGTTAATTTTCATGCGATGCATGCATTTATAGAATTGGCTCTGATTTTTGTTGCTGTAGCTTGAGAATTTTGTGTGTAGAAATCGAGAAGTTGTTTCCTTCTCTCCTCGCATTTGCTCCTCTCACATAGCTAAAGTGCATAAATTTGTAGTTCAAATGACCAGATTTTCCTCTTCTTTTCGTTGTCCTCTTGCCAAACAAAGCTAACCGAAACATCGACACCAATGAGCACACGGTTACGTGCGAATGCACGTAGCCTTACACTAGTTTAATGAAAGTGTACATTGGTTGGGTTTCCATGAAATTCTGGGAGATACAAGTCATAGCTCCTCTTCTCAGCTGCAACCTTAACTTCTTGCGTTGCTCGACTGCAAGCCAGCTTCTTTATCCAGTTATCTGTATACAAGAGGCCCATTAACTCTTTTGTGCCTTGGCTTTTAGTTCAACATGGAGTAATATTGTAATCACTCTGGACCAAAGAGTTTCTAAAAATGGTAGAAAGCAACCTTTTTGTCCCAAACTATCGAACATTGAAAAAGGAGTGGTGAAACTACAGGGCAACACATTCTTTCTTTAGCCTTCTATTTTTATTTATGAATGTGAAAGCTGTTGTAACCATAAGTAATTATCTTTTCCCCTTCCTATTCTTGTTATTGTGGTTCCTACTTTTTTGTTTCAGTGTGCTTTTCATTTCATAGTTGATATGATGTTCTTCACTTCACTTTTTCTAATCTTATATGTTTATCCTGCCAGTGCATGCCCAATGTTTGGTGGAAGCAATCCTGGGATGTGGACAGAACTGATTCATTCTGTGAACGAGGAGCTGAGTCTGATATGTGGCTGTGCTTTCACGTCACATGCTTCTGCTTTTGCATCAGTATCTGTAAGTTAATTCTACTGTTGATAGTCCAAAATGATGTAAATCTAATGTACAATTTTAATCATCCTATTGCCTGGGATATAAATTTTCATCTATGGGGTGTGAAATAGGTGGAGGCAATGAGGGGTAATAACTTCAATTACCAGATTATATGGATGGCCTGGAATGGTAGTTATGGCAATTTGAAATATTCTGGTGATCACAGGTGCTGGCTATGTAGCACCAACACAGTTATGACACCGGCACTCCAACATGCAAATTTAAAAAAATTGGATGACACAAGGCTCTAATTCTAAATATGTAACACCCATATACCTAAAATCTTATTTATCTCACATCGTTCATGAATATTCCAACAAAAAGCATTTCATTATCCATGTGTCTTTATAATCAATAGTCACAGAAAGAGAGAAGACTCTTCTAAGCTATAACAAGAGTCTTAACTATTTCATCTTACAGCCCCGACTTGTCTTGCAAGTATCCCGAGTATCCGGAGCATTTTTTAGGGTGCCCTCGAAGTGTCCACACCAAAAATGTAGAGAAAAAATAGGACACTTGGGATTTGAGGATCGGACACGTGTTTGAACAGTGTCGGTGTCCGAAAATTGCCAACACCGGTACGTGGCCTCCCACAAAGTATCCGTGCTACATAAGGTACAGGGTAGTAGATAAAGTAGTAGTCACAAACTTCTTTTTATGTTAAAGCTCAAGGTGACTGTAACGCCCCACGTAGACCACTAGCCCAGTACCTTAATTTGATCAACAAGCCACACCACATGGCCCAAAATGCTTAAGCCCAAGGTACTAGTAGTAGCCCACATGGTTTGTTATATACCCAAGATCACTCATGTAAACAACCAATGTGGGACTAAACACGATCTACCCCCAAACCTGGGGTATTACAATCTTCCCCCCTTAAGGATACAACGTCCTCGTTGCATAGTCCCAGCAACCTCCCCTGGTGTCCGTGGTGGCAGAGCGCATCCTACCCACCACTTGGACCAGGGCGGGGCTCTGATACCATTTGTAACACCCCACGTAAACCACTAGCCCATTACCCTGATTTGGTCCACAAGCCACACCACATGGCCCAAAATGCTTAAGCCCAAGGTACTAGTAGTAGCCCACATGGTTTGTTATATATCCAAGATAACTCATCTAAACAACCAATGTGGGACTAAACACCATCTAACCCCAAACCTGGGGTATCACAATCTTCCCCCCTTAGGGATGCAACGTCCTCGTTGCATAGTCCCAGCAACCACCCCTGGTGTCCGTGGTGGCAGAGCACATCCTACCCACCACTTGGACCAGGGCGGGGCTCTGATACCATTTGTAACGCCCCATGTAGACCACTGGCCCAGTACCCTGATTTGATCCACTAGCCACACCACATGGCCCAAAATGCTTAAGCCCAGGGTACAAGTAGTAGCCCACATGGTTTGTTATATACCCAAGATCACTCATTTAAACAACCAATGTGGGACTAAACACCATTTACCCCCAAACCTGGGGTATTACAATCTTCCCCCTTAGGGATGCAACGTCCTCGTTGCATAGTCCAGTCCCAGCAACCTCCCCTGGTGTCTGTGGTGGCAGAGCGCATCCTACCCACCACTTGGACCAGGGCGGGGCTCTGATACCATTTGTAACGCCCACGTAGACCACTAGCCCAGTACCTTGATTTGATCAACAAGCCACACCACATGGCCCAAAATGCTTAAGCCCAAGGTACTAGTAGTAGCCCACATGGTTTGTTATATACCCAAGATCACTCATGTAAACAACCAATGTGGGACTAAACACCATCTACCCCCAAACCTGGGGTATTACAGTGACAGTACAAGATATTGCTCGACTTCTTGGTAGTACTTCTTTACTGAAGTTTCGAATGCATCACTTTGTTTGTTCTCACCCGAATAGCCCCTCCCTTTTTTGTTCTCTCTTTCATATCCTCTAGCATTTGTAATCGATCAATTGTCTTGAGGTTGTTGATTGATATTATCTTCACTTGTCTGATTCAGCTTGGTAGGTCAAAGTGGAATGGGAATATTGGCAACTTCGGTATAGTCTTTAGAGCTGAAACTCCTCTCGGCAACTTTGACCGGCCTTCCTTCACCGTGCAGTTAAATGGTGGTACCAAGTTTTGATTGTATCACACACGTACTGTGCAGTCTTAAGTGTATATATTTGCCTTGAGTTAAAATAGCTGATATGAATGTCCAATCACTGTAATTTGTAGTTTTAGTTCATAATATTTAAACTGATTTGGGCTACACTCAGCTTTGGAACGCTTTATCTTTTCTGAAACAAAAAGGGCGTGACCAGTTCAACCATTACCCAGTATTTGGACTTAAAAGACACAACGGCTGAGATGGATTTTTGAACATCCAAGGGCAACAAAGGGGGACACCATGGAAGCTCCCATTTATTAATTTACAGAATGAACGTCCTTGGCCATTTTGGCAGGGGATTAAAAGCACTTGTTCTATGTAAATTTTTGCTTCTGAGGTACCTCAATTTTTCAGTCATCAAGCACATCTATGTGGACTTGCAACCTTCTTTAGATTCTGTCTTGGCACTAACGTCGTCCTTGATTGCATAGAGAGATATATAAAAGAGAGCAAGTTTGTTCACCCTCGCTTTGTTCACCCTCGCTTTGTTCACCCTCGCAAGGGTGTACTAATTCTGTGGCTTACATCAAGAATTGAAACTGTTAATTTAGACTAGATTCATTTCTTAGGATCCCAAGCGAAATTGAGTTCAATCCAATATCGGTGGGCTCTGGACATAAAAGTTTAATTTTTTTTCGAGAATTTTAAAGATAAATAAATAAAACTGTAGATGAAATAGTTGCCTATATTTGATTGAGCTAAATTTTTGCTTGACCTCCTAACAAGTGAAATTGGACATAATGAATAATTTCGATTATCGAATTAAGATTCGATTATCGAATTAAGATACAGAATGAGTATACCCCTGCCGAGGGTGAACGAATTTTCCATCTACATAGAAAGAGAAGGAAATCGGCTTACCTCTTCATTCTTTGACTCAAATTGTAAGGAAATCTTTTGCTTCAACTTGTTTGTAAATTGCATCACAATCTCAATTTCTCAAAACAGCTTAAAGACGAACGGTCAAGCTATCACCCACCTTTTGGGAAAATGATTTAAGAACACAAGTTGTCAAAATTTGAAAATTCAACACTCTTTTTGAGCCTTCTAGTCGGCCGAACTGACCACACATTGGGCCTATAATATGGGCAGACCAATGTGTCTAGGCAACTTTGGGCTGAATGCGCTTGGGCCGTGTTGTTGGCCCATTCGCTAACCCAATTCCACAATTCGATGATCCAGGCGGGGCTGGGCTTAAATCTGCCCAACTCGGTAGCTTAACGGAACCTCCAGATATTCGGGAGCCACATTCTTGAGCACGTGCACATCGTAACCTGGCTTGTGCCAGACACTCATTTGCAAGGCAAGTACACTCTTTCCCTAAATATCAAAGGACTGATTCCATAGTGTAACTGGCTTATTGAATGAAATTAGGTTAATGTATGGTCAAGGAATGACACGTCTCACAAAATGTAATAAGCTAGTTTTGAGAATAAGTCAATTTTGTAGAACATGTCTTGAACCCTAGAGAAGTAAGTTGTTTCTAAAGAAGTACTTTGCTTGTAACTTGAGCATCGGAGTGCCCTCTTATTGAATTCAACCGGTAGAGGAATAGGGCATTCCACTCTGCATTCTTTGGCACGAGGGTTTGGCTTCCTTGATTCGGCTGACACTACCTGGTTGCTCCTCTTTCAGATCCATTGGAAGAAGACGGGCTAACTCATTCAGATCCAAACCGAGAAGAATCGAGCAAATCACCACCGCCTAATAAGCACCATATAAGTATTAAAAATCAAACTATTCAATAGAACCCTAGCTAAACCTTCTGGCCAACTCGGTGTTGTGTCAGACATAGTAGTGTCAATCAAGAAGACGGAAGGTGAGTTGTTTATAGAGCTGTTACACGGCTCGACTTTGAGAAGGACGAGAAGACGGGCTCCCGGGAGCTTTCAAATTCGTGTTCAAGCGATCCAGTGCAACTAGTGACAAAGTCCGACCCTACACAAACACCACACGGGATCCATTGATATGTCACCCTAAACGGGTATAACCCAATAGTGAGATTAGTGATGAAGCCAGGATGTCATCAAAGGCGGGACCAAAAATACCATTTCACTCTCCACAACAAAATAATGGCGTTTTGAACAATCGAAAAAAAAAAATGGCAGAAAGCATTTCTATTACTCCTATAAAGAATTTGTTTTTGGATAGTCACGGACTCACGAATACATGACCAATCATTCACTCCATATTCACGTCATAGAGATCTTGAAGAAGGTTGCTTGACGAAGAATGATCTGAGTCATCATTCTTGCTTGGGATAGAAACCGAGGTATCGATCGATGATGGAGCAAACATCGATATGCTCCTCTGCACTCGACTTTCTTGAGAGATTGTAGAGGAGACGTGTGTCTGGCTGTCCTGTGAAAGCCTCTCAAAGGCTTTGAACCTCATCTCCTCGTTCGCTGTGGTACGTTTGATTAGCGTTGCTTGTATCGGAAGTTTTCCTTCGAGCATACTCACTGCAGAAGACATGGAGGGCCTTAGAGTGGGAGACGGGTTTGTGCACAGGAGACCGATGTTTAACATGTTCAGTGCCTCTTCTTTGGAGTAGTTTGAACCAAGACTTGGATCCACAAGGTCTAAAAGGTTTCCCTGCTCTTGTAGCACATAAGCCTTCAATCCAAAGTAAGAAACATAAAACTTTAAGTGAGAATATCATGTGAAGTAGAACTAAGCATTCTAGAAGCAGTAACATACATAAAAGATGATGGAATAAGTAGGGGAAAAAAAAAAAAAGGTGTTTTCTGTTGGGCCCGGAGTGTCCCCGTGGATTTGATTACACAATGTCACTCCCTGCGACTGCTCTAAAAATAGACTCGGGGGTGCAATATCGAATGTCATAAAATACTTATTGAAGCCCTCCTAACACCAATTGGTTTTAGGAGAGATGGTGGAAAAGCGGTCCGACATTTTCAATCAGGAATTTGACCTTATTCCTTCTCCTAGATTTTTTCTCCATAAATGTTGTGCATTGCAATGTTCTGAATGGGATATATTGTCACACATAACACTTCCTTCACTCAAACCAGCGAAGCTCGTTTTTTTTACATTGCATTTAAAATCATGTCATTAATGTAACAAAATGAATTCATCATGAGATATGCCTATTTCAGATGTGCACATGAAAATCGTTTATTTAAATTTTTTTTTTTTGTGTACCCCACATGATTCGATCCAAAAGTTGGATTTACTGTGAAAGGCAACACAAAGTTTTTGATTTCCAAATTCTTTCAGAGTGTAATCAAAGTTGTATATAAGTGAGAGAGACAAAATGCTAGCATTGTGTGTAATGCAGAAAGATTGCCAAGAAATGACAACTCTGAAAAGCATAAATTACCCAATCAAGAAGGTAAACAAACTCCTCCTTTGGCCTGTAATTTGTGTTGCTTTTACCACTGACAATCTCTAGTGCAACAATTCCGAAGCTGTAAACATCTGCTTTATCTGTCAAGTAACCCCTCATTGCGTATTCAGGAGCCATATATCCTCTGCAGATATCGGAAAAAACAAAGAAAACATCATGACGTAGCAAATAGAACCATTAAGGTTCTCAAACACGTCTCAATTGACCAAAGCCTTAATGCCAACTAAGAGGGGAAAGAAGTTCCAAGGCTAATTGTTACATTAAATTTGTCACTCAGAAGATGCCCTTAAATAGATTTTTTTTTTCCCTTATTTATCAACCAAACATACGTGCATTACTTTTAAAGAAAAAACTCACATGTTAGAAAGGGTGGGAAAAACTCACATGGTTCCAGCAATTCGCGTGCTGATATGGGTGTTCTCTTCTTCGTCGAGCTTGGCTAAACCAAAGTCAGATATCTTAGCATTCAGATCCTTGTCAAGTAGCACATTTGTGGCCTTGATGTCTCTGTGAACAATTTTCAATCTTGATTCCTCGTGAAGATATGCTAAGCCCCGTGCTATCCCGACGCATATTTTTTTCCTCGTTGGCCAGTCCAGATTTAGAATTTGTTCTGCTCTACCTACACACACACACAGTTATGTCATAATGATTGTGAGAAGATATGTAGAATGGCATAGAAAGATTGGTAATGAAAAAAATACCAAAGAGTGCACGGGCAAGGGAATTATTTATCATGTATTCGTATATTAGCAACAACTGGTTCCCTTCAATACAACATCCGTACAGCTTGACAAGATTTGGGTGTTGCAAGGCAGATATCATGCCAATCTCATTCACGAATTCACGATTTCCCTGCTTTGATTTCGAGGACAACTGCTTCACAGCGATTACAGTTCCGTCCAACAGTACACCCTGGATAAGGCAGTGTAAATATGACAGGATTATTTCCAAGTCTAATAATAACCATACGATACAAGATGAGAAACTATTACAATCGTCCAAACGTGATAAAAGAATCAATTTGAAAAGTCCACTAATCCCCAGTTTGGAATTCGTTGTTGACATTTTGGAACAACTTGCGGAATTTCAGATATTATTTATTTTACTATTATATAACCTATAATCATATCCCGGTAACTAACTATTTACGACTAGAGAATTTCAACCATTTTGGAATTCGTTGTGCCCTTTTGGAACAACTTGTGGAATATCAGATATTATTCATTTTACTATTTGATAATCCGTAATCATATACCGGTAACTAACTATTTACGACTAGAGAATTTCAACCATTTTGGAATTCGTTGTGCCTTTTTGGAACAACTTGACGAATTTCATATATTATTCATTTTAGTATTTGATAACTTATAATCATATCCCTATCACTAACTATTTACGACTAGAGAATTTCAAAACAATTTTCGAGTACTTTGAGATAATTTAGCGGATGAAAGCAAAGGTGAAAGAACGGAATGAAGATTACCTTGTAAACTGGCCCAAATCCTCCTTCACCAATCTTGTTTACAGGGTCAAAGTTATTGGTTGCAGCTTTGATTTGTCTCAAAGTGAAGTAACCTGTCTGCAGCTCAATTGCTCTATGAAGTTCTGTAACAAAGAGAAAATGGAAGATGTTAGAAAGGTACAGTACAAACACTGGTAAAGAAGAATATTAAGATTTTAGAGCCGATCTTCAGGTGGTTGTGCTACATGACTAGTTCTGGAACAGATCGACCTACCGTTACTTCACATTAGTTGAATTAAGCAATTTAATTTGGTGATTACAACCTATATGGATCAAAGCAACGCACTAATCTACACATTGAGTTTTATGAACAGAACATTTCTGCTCAAGGCAGCATTCTAATTGCTAATAAACATACGATCAACTGTAGCCTACATTCTGTAACACTCACAAGTAAACCCTGACGAGAAGCGCATGAAGAGAGATGCTTAAGATTTCAAATTTCCCGATCAGGATTGGTTCACTAATGATCCAAATTTCCACAAGATACTCAACAAATTCAGGCCCATCAAAAGCTCAAGCAAACACCCTAGCTGTGAATTGTACATGCAGCGGCAATAGAATATCATAAGCGGAATCCATTGAAGGTCAGATCTTACCTTTATCTTCAAGGTCTTTCCCCCCAAGGCACCCTTTCATGCGGAGTACCACCAGAATCAACACAAGGAGTACGAAGGAAGCAGCCACGATGCCAACAATAGCTCCGGCAGACAGTCCAGTACTAACATTAAAATCTTCAGGAAAGAGGAAAATCAGTCTCTTACAAGCTACGAGCACTTAAAAAAAAAAAATGAAGAAGAAGAAGAAGAAGAAGAAGAAGAGTAACCCGAAATAGAAGATATTACCCACTTGGAGTTATTTCGATGGCAGATATTAGAGGTCCATATACACCTCCATCAGGAATTGCAGTAGTCCCTTTTCCTTTCCAGTATAGGTGTATCTCCAGAGTGCTACCATTAACAAGAACTTTAGGAAATTCCATAGGGATGCCTATACCGACACCGCCAGCTTTCTCCTTTATGTTAAAATCCGTCAAAACTTCTTCCCCCTGAGGAAGAGAAAAAGTAAGCTTGCATTATTTATCTTCCTGAGGCTAAAAAGATGAATGGTCTTACTAACCATGATAATACCATAGAAGTACTAAACCCTAGAATTTCAATACACAATTAGAGATTTCTACACCCGTTTCATGGATACCAATATGTTTTTTGCGCATTAACCACTGCCTTAAGCGCAGTCGTGAGCATATTTTGAAAAACAAAAGTACAGAAAAGAAAGATCCATAAAGCAATTTGTTTGTAAAGTTTTGGTGAATGGTAAATGAGACATGCATGAAATCTACTAGAACAATGGCTTCGTTACTCACTTGGATTGCTACATTAAAGATGCGTCTTCCAAGGCTGCTAAATGTCTGATCATTCGAGAACATTATTTCGGCAAAATGAAGACGCACTTTATAACTTCCCTTACGCAAGCAAAGTCCATAATACTTCAGTGAATTAGGGGCAAGGCGGGCTGTTTTATAGAACTCCGCATCAGTCACATTCAAGGAAAATGAGTTGCTTGCTAAATAACTAGCATCATCTTTGTTGATGAAATAAACCCCTGTGCTGCTATAAGCCCATTTTTCTGAAGAAGCAAAAAAGTATGATGGACCCCCTGTGGTTGAGTCATCTTCATATTCCTTCCCATTGACAGTTATTTGGCGGCCTCCGCAATTGATAAATAACTCATGGTCTACACATAACAAAGAGACCATAAACTTAAAATCTAGATGCATCCATTTCACAATAGAGGGGTTGGGACATTAATACATACTTTTGGGTGATGTGGAGCAAGGGAGATCCTTCTTCACACACCAATCAACTCTGCAAAACAAGTTTAGATTCATTCACCCATGACATCTTATCCACTGGTGTTAAAGTCAGATTACATAAATAAATTTCTTTCTACGTTACGAACTTACGAGTTGCTCTCTGTGAATGAACGGCTGGATACCAAGTTCCTGTGGACCGATAGACAAAGGGTGACTTCTAGATGATATGTAATACTGGAAGTCAAACAGAACTAAAAGCGCAAAAAGCTTACACACTAGACGACGACTGGCAAGAAACTCGAGATGACTCTGTAAAGTTGTTGTATGATACATCTCTGCAATAGGAACAGGCATGACATTTGTGATGAATTTGTTGGTGAGTAAGACATGGTAAAAATCTATGCCTCAAAAGGAATCAGAAGAGTCGGAAAATACTAACAAATCATTCTTTTTTAGGTTGTCCACAATCCAACTAGGTAGTGCTCCAGTCAGTGAGTTGTTAGTCAGTAACCTACATTATTGGCCAATATTATGTCACACGCTGAATTGAAATCATTCATGATACTGACATGAAGATTCGAACATTAGTAAGCAAAATATAAATATACTAACCACATAAAATTTTGGATATACCACTATCTACTCACATGAAATCTAGATCGGAAGTCTCAAGCGAACCCGGAATTTCACCAGACAACTTGTTAAAGCTCAGATCTCTGCAAGCAAGAACTATGGAATATCTAAATCACATAAAACTACACCACAGAAAGGCTGAAATATAAAGTGAAAGATGACTTCAATATAGAATAATGTTCCTGTACGTCGTTCACCTAATAGTTTCTAAAACTCTGAACATACCGTAAACAACAACTCTAGAAGGAAAACTAAATAGCACAAAACAAATATACCAAATAAATTAATTTCTTGCATACAATTCTAACGTGTCAAGCCATTAAACAGATTCCTTGCCACTGCGAGTCAAATCTGCTCCGTTTTTTTTTTTTTTTTTTCCGTTGCAAACCACTTAAGTCATTGAACTAATAAATCTCGGAACCAAGTATCTCAATAAGACTACCAACAAAATGAACTTACAAAACTTTGAGACCAGTCAGGCCACCGATGTAATTTGGGATTGGACCAGTAATTAAGCAATTTCTCAGTACCCTATACAGAATGAAGTAAAATTTAGCTCATTAAGGTAACTAAACATAAAATTGAAAACATGAAGATTTCATCGTCCCATGAAGTATACTCAAATTCAACATACAGATATTTCAACTTTGTCATCTTCTGCAGATCAGGGAATTTCATATCTGATCCAGTCAAATCAGATATCCTCCTGAAAAAATCAAGATGGATCAGATCAATGTCCTTCAGATATCCTACTAAATAGGATGAAGTATTAGGAAAAGTAAATAAGTCCTCACAGTTCTTCTAAATTTATCAGCTGGGATATTGTAGTAGGAATGGGGCCACTCATGGATGTGCCTTGCAGGTTTCTGAAACAGTGAAACTTAGTTAAATCAAAATATTCACTTGAGATTTTCTTGCATAAATTTTTTAAATTTCATTCATTTGAGAAGTTCTTTCATAGTTGCTAAAGTTTAAAAGAACTTCTGTGAATTCCTTAGGTGAGAAAAGATTGATTATGAATAAATAAAACAAGGTGATACTCACAGTTTCTCAATTTTCGTCCAGTTCCCTATCAGATCTGGTATTTTGCCAGACAGTGTACTCCCATCTATCCTACTGCAATTAGAGAACGGAATTTCAGAATTACTGAGGCTCAGGGATGATAAATTTCAGCCCAACCACCACTTACAAATCTGTCAAGTTCTTTAGTTTGCTGAATTCTTCTGGAATTGATCCCGTAAAATTGTTAGCAGAAAGAAGGCTGCAGGAAAGTGAGGAAACAATACTTCCATGAATTTTCGTGGAACTACCCCCCAAAAATTGGACAAAAAGTAGATCTGATGACTCTGCATTGACACATCATTTGGCTATACTCAAGGTGCAGACATTCAAAAAATAATGTTAATGCATATAAGAGATTTTTAACAATGTCCATGCATATAAGAGATTTTTAACAATGCTCATGCATACACACAATGGTTCAATGCTAGAAAGGCAACAACAGGAACATCATCACCACATAAGACATAATCCAATAGAATGAGAGAGTAGAAAAGAAAAGAAAACGGAAACCTTCCAAGAACTCCACATGTAGGAGAAAAAAACAATTTCAAAACATTGCCACAAGATTATGCATACACCATTTTTCTACTTATTGAAAAAACCTAGGCTAGCCCTGATCAGACAAGGGGAACGTGGGTCACCCCAACCACCCTATACAAGGTTCGACCAATAACCTCCACATGGAGAAGTTTGGGCAATGACACTTAGGCTACAATGGTCTTGGCATGCCCAAATACCCATAATGGGCATAAAATATTGATCTTATTTATCAAGGGGTGCAAATTTAATCTTGTAGTCAATCCTTTCTTTATCTTAACAGTTTCTTTCCATTATAACCCCCAAAGATTTTTGGTTGGGAACAACCATCACTATGCTTGAAAACGAAAAAGAATTGAGCTGAAAGAAGCAGCAAGTTTAGAATAACAAAGAGAGGATTTTAAGTTATACAGTCTCCTCAAACGGGACAAATTTCCAAGATTTTGATGAAGAGGGCCTCCAAGCTCATTATCTTCCAAGACCCTGGAAAAGAAAAGTTTCATGTTAAAACCAAGGTCTGACGTCACAGTACAAGACATAGTTAATTGTTCACAACTTACAGCTCCTCAAGAGTAGCAATATCTCCAATTTCCTTGGGAATTGAACCATTAATGTGGTTCCCCAAAAGGGACCTGTAGTATAGAAATGATCAAAGTCCAGCCTACCAATGCTAAACTAATAAATGTGTAACTGGAAAAAGCTGATACAGATTCAAGAGCACACCAACTAGAAACTTACAAAATGGTGAGAGGAAGTTGAGCAAAATTCGTTGGAATCGTCCCACTGATATAGTTGCGAGTGAGATCGCTGTGGTGATAAAACAAGCCCTAGTCAGTCGCAACTAATTTCAAAATGGTCATCACGTTAAAAGGGGTAAAAAAAAATTACGTCAGTTAGTTTCTGCTGGGATGAGAAAAGGGATCATATAGATGGTGCTACTACTATAAGAGAACTAGAGAAGACAAACAGGTAACTCTGATCGATTATAAGATTTGCAGGATAGTAACTTTTGCATTTCATTCGTATAATTTCTTAGCTCACAATGTCAAACTTCACAAGCCTGTTCACCACCTCAATTGCCATATACTCTTGTACCAAAAAAAAACAGCAAGCAGCACTTAATAAACAAATTATTTACTTTGTTTCCTTGGGACATCCAAACAGCTCTTTAGGTTTTAGACTTAATGATTCAGTATGACAGTATGATTACATTAATAAATGTGAAAAATTAAAGATTTCTGTTTTAGCCTTCACGATTCAGTTTATGTATGATTATATCAACAAATGGAACAAATTAAAGAATGAACATAAATGAACCAATGAGGTTGATTCTTCAATCTGCTAGTGACTTCCAAATGTAATTGAGTTGTGTCACTTACATTTCTTGCAGAGAAGTAAGGTCAGCAAATTCTGCTGGTAGATTTCCTGTTAAATTTTGACCTTTCAACTGTCTGTTATCGACAAGACAAAATCAGAGGAAGTAAGATAAAATTAAACAGTAGAGAAAAGTACCTTACACTTGTAGCAATCCATACCATATGAGAACATAAATTACATTTACTTTGGAGAATAAGATTACTTCCAAGAAAGTGTGGTAGAAAGTTTGAAATCAAAGTGATAAAATTTAGGGCCAACTTAACAATTTTCCAGAAACAAAAACTCTTCTCTCATTGTTTATTTGCATCACATGGATATAGCGAGAATATATTGTGAATCAATTATAGCAAAATGGAGGATTTGAAAGCATGCCATACATGTTGGTGACATGGGTGGCATTGGGATTGGTGATGTGAGTGGCGTTGTTATTGCATGTAATGTTGGTAAGAATAGGATCATTCGATCCTCCATTCACAAATCCATCACTGCAGAAACTTTGGCTAATTTTCCAATTTTTGATCTGCAGTTTTGCTGATATTGCTTCAAGAGCTAGCACTGTTACACAGAAGAAAGTGCAAAATTGGTCAGCACCATACCAAACTAATAATCTGGTTATTTCTATGTATACGAAGCAGATTTTGAGCCAATGACATACATTACCCTTCTTTTTTGCTAAATTCATTAACTTCCTATTTGTTGTCACTTAATGATGCTAATTCACAGGTAGCAATTTCTTGACAAGTCCCATGAAGAGAACAATCTAAAACATCTGGTAAAATAGTTGCTACCTTATTCTTAACTAGTACATGCCTTCCAATTACCTTGACCTGTATGAGGCTACGACTGTGGAGTAACTTAACAACAGAAGTTTGTAACTGGACTCGCATGCTAATTGAGGGTAAGTTAATGCTAAGCATATGTAACACTAGCCGCTTTTAGCCGAGTCTTATTTTGTTCACCCACTTATATATTTGTTCAAGATTACTCACTTTACATGAGGTTTACACAGGTTAATTTCTACCTTAATTATCTGATCCGAGTTTTCATGAGCCAGTAAACAACATAAGAAAATGCAAACACCACCCTTATAGTGGTGGATGATGTATACAAAGTGCATCAATATTTAGAAAAAGTGCATCGATAATTGTGAAAGTGTATTGGTATTTGTAAGATGTGTGTATAGAAATTATAATGTGTTTGACATTATATGCTTATTATCTAACGGATAATAGGCAGTGATAAGCAGGAGCCAACAAAATAGTAATACAGAGTGTGAGAAAAACTTTGGTGCCGGACGGGTACCACGTGGCGGTACCCGTCACACATCTTGGCCTTCGAAAAATGTTTTAGACGGCCCATATTTTAAAGAGAAAGAGGAGAGAGAATGGGAATGGTTGAGAGAAATCTGACACTTTTGGCCGGTCGAGATGCGCACTCGGCACTACGTGTACATATACCCGCTCGGCACCCAAATTTTTCTCACGGAGTGGAGTATCTCACTTTTGAACTTACCTTAGAACAATCAAATGCGTTGGGTGAGAATCGAAGGAATCATGCGGTAAAGATTTGACATGTTTGTTGTTTGACATTATTATTAGTCAAGCTTCAGGCCCTGTACCTTTTACTAATTATGATTAAGATAATAGCGTTTTGGTCAGTCAGACAAACTTCCTGAGCCCAATTTGCCCACATGCTAAAAAACAACTTCTTTTTTCGATAACCATTCATCCTTTTTTTTTTTTTCCCAGTTTATCATAAAAAGTCTGTATTTTGTGGTTTGTCTAAAGTAAAAATCGTCAAAATGAGGAGGGTGGGAAAAAAAAATTAAAAGACAAGTTCCATAAATAAAGCTGACTTTTTAGACATCACAAAGAAAGTTGCATTCAGACCCCCGAAGAACCAAACAAGAAGATGGTAACGCAGGATCTGGAGATACTACTATATAATATTGGAAAAGGAAACCACAACAACCAATAATGGGGTTATCAATAATGGGGTTGTTTGAGAGCCTTATTTTTTCACTTCTTGTATTTTGCTTTTTACTAGTACATTTTTTACTTTTGAGATTATAGCCAGAATGAATTATGAATTTGTAGATTGTTTGAAAAATATGTGACATAATGTATTTTGCAACAAGAGTGTTTGAGAGATATATTTATGTTCTATAGGCCTTTTAATTAACAAAATTTAAAAATAAAAATAAGAAGTCAAAAAACTCTTTTTTTCATAACTTTTACTCCCTTTTTTCACTTTTTACATTTTGCTTTTTACTTTTTAGATTATTGAATTATGAATTTGTAGAGTGTTTGAAAAATATGTAACATAATGTATTTTACATCAGATATGTTCACATTATGTAGGCCTTTTAATTAACAAAATAAGAAAAGTAAAAAGTAATAACTCAAAAAACTCTTCTTTCCTTACTTCTGACTTTTAAAATGCATTTTCGGAGAATGGGTTCTGACTTTTCTCTCCCTAACACCAAAGAGTTGAAACGCTACGCGAATGCAATAAAATAACTTCCCAAACACAGCCCCTAAAAACAGACCCAAGGTGGGAGAAAAATCTTGACCATTGACTCATTCTAAAATCCAGTAAAAAAAAAGAACAATAGAAATTAACAAAATAAGAAAAATAAGAAAATAGGAAATATAAAGCTCTTATTTCCTTACTTCTGACATTTAAAATGCATTTTCGGAGAATGGGTTCTGACTTTTCTCTCCCAAACACCAAAAAGTTGAAATGCTATGCGAATGCAATAAAATAACCTCCCAAACACAGCCCCTAAAAAAGACCCAAGGTGGGAGACAAATCTTGACCGTTGACTCATTCTAAAATCCAATAAATTGAATGATGGCGTCTCTATCAGATAATCAAATGGGCCGACACCGACAGAACGGATAAGAAAATTACACGTTAAAAGTCCCCACCACTGATATTCTCATAATAAACACGTAAACATCTCACTTCTAATAATTGAGATGTTATTATATCACCAACTTGTGGGTCAGTAAAGTATACATAAAAAAAGTAATAATTTCCGTGTTTGAATTCTACCGAAGCCAGCCGTCCTAAAGTTTCGAGGCATTAGGGTTATGTCCTTTTGTTACTTTTAAGGCGATAAACCTGAGGGTACCGAAGGGGAGGTACCGAAATGGTACAGAGCGCATTTGGGGACCTACTTTTGGGTCCCACACGAGTGATCCGAACCGTTCAATATTCTTAAAACATTTTTTCGAGGGGACCCACAAAAAATCAGCTCAATCGGACAGTTAAAAGTGATTGAACCAAACCTCCACCGTTTTAAATCAAAACCCCGAATGCGCTCTGTACCATTTCGGTACCTCCCCTCCGGTACCCCTAGCAGCGTCCCTTTTAAGGTCTCAAAATAAATTAACGTGCGACAAAGTTAGTCCGGATATACAGTTATCAAAATAAAAAATAAAAAACGCCACCCAATCCTCTAATATAGTAAACACAAAAGCATACAGGGACGTATATGCTTCCAAGAGCTACATGGAGCTTTACCCCGATTAATGAACGATGCGATTAGTCCGTAAGGGTTAGTTGATGTGGGCGTAAATTTATCCGGACATCGTGAGTTATTAACGAGAAAACTTTGCATTTTGCACAAACTACCTCCCATCGTTCAAGAGTGATGAGAATTTTTTTAATTCTTAAGAATTTTGCTAAATTTGTGGTAAGATTTGGTATGATTATAAACCAAAGTGTGTGTGGTGGAAGCTTAAGGGACACAGTTACCGTTGCTAAGCCCATTAACGGACATAAAACACTACGATTTCAATCTAATCAAACTGAATCAAACACAAAGACGAGAACTTTTAGAAACCGAAAAAGAAAAAAAAAATCTGGATAAATTATTTTGCTAAAACACCCCTAAACCAACAGAGAAAGTAAATTATGGAAAGAACTGGAGCGACAATCAGTGGAAATTTTGTTACCTTCTTGTTGGGGAACCAGGGGAAGATTTTGAGCGACGGATCTGTAGTCCGCGAAGAAATTTGAAACCAGATAAACCAAGAGAAGAATCGACATCATCTTCTTCGATACGGCTGCCGTTCCCCAAACGCCCTCCATCGGTCTTATGAGGGAGATACAGAGGAATAGATACAGAGAGTCTAGAGAGAGAGAGTTCTGATACTGCAATACACATACACGGAGAGAGAGAGAGAGAGAGAGAGAGAGAGAGAGAGAGAGAGAGAGGATTTGGTTGGTTCGTTGGGTTGGTGGTTAATTAGTAGGGAATGGAGGCGGGAAAGAGAGGGGAAATGCAGGAGGGGATCTTACTAAATTTCAGAATGAAAATAATCTGTTCCTATCCTATAGTGCAGGGGTGGATTTAGGAATGACAATTATTGAGGCCTGGATTGAGTAAATTAAAAAAATTAATTTTTTGGTTTTTTTAGTTGTTCTTATTCAAAAACAATTTGCATTTATTAGTTTTCGGTCAATTTTTTATAGTTTATTGGCTTGTCTCGATGAGAGGAATCTAAAAAGTATAAAATTATTGGCTTGTCGATTTTTTGTGGGTTCTTGACATCCAATAAACTTTAAGTTTGACTAATAATTTTATACTTTTTAGATTCCTCTAATAATTTTATACTTTTTAGACAAGCCAAGAAACCACAAAAAACCGATCGAAAACTAACAAATACAAAAAAAAAAATTGAATAAGGACAAAACCAAAAAAACCAAAAACCCAATTTTTTCAATTTACCCAAACCAAGCGTAAGTCTCATCTTATCCCGAACCCGTCCCAACCCTACTCCAATTAGGGCGGGTTAATTCCTGCCTAATTTTCGCCTACTGAATGAAAATTAAAAGTACCTAATCGGGTTCGTATATATTCGTACCGTAATACTTTTGTGATACTACTAAAAAATAGTGTAATATTTTATCCTTGTATTTTCACGTACCGTTATACTAAAATGCACTTACCTTATATATAATTGTTTCCTTCTATTTAGTATTTAGGTTAAATAATTTTCTCTCATTTTTTTACTGGGCAGGTCAACCCGACTCCTCTGAAGAGGCGGGAAATGGAACACCCACGAATTATCCGGGAGGGATTCAGGGCGGAGTCGGGCCCGCGTTATGCATTTCAGGTCAAGATCAGAGTAAGTCAAAATCTGCCTCGTTGCCATCCCTAGGTGCACTACAAGAGTATAGTGCGAGATCCGAGTCGTACAATTTTGCAATATGGACCATAGGAGACATTTTTTAATGGCTCGGATCTCAACTGTACTCCTATTGTGCTCCCTTAGCTTTGGTTTCAAATTAAGTGGAATGGTATTCTATGGGCAGCGTAGCCTGCCTTCATTTTGTTAAATGTCCGAATAATTGTTGCATTTGTATTAAAGATTCCAAGAAAAAAAAAAAACCAGAAAGATACTCCATTGAATTGTCCAAGACAATAACTGGAGAGGAGCTCAACCCTAATTCCATGAAATATCACAATTTCAAACTCTTATAGTTTTATATATATTGGGTACTTGTGCGTACATGCCTTAAAAAACACAATTTTAATTTCACTCTTATCTCTTTTTTTGCGACTTGTGTCTGTTCAAAATTACAAAGAGAAGATTGAATGGAACTTGGAGTAGTACAGAATGATCATTTCGCCTCCTGAAGTGACATTTTTTCACAGAAAAATCAGTGTTAAGTAGTAATCAAAATGGGAGAAAATAGTACTTTGGCAATGGGAAATGCATATGGTAGTGTCCACAAAATAAGTTGGCTTCCCATTATGGGGCATTGGGGCTTGATGGCAATGGGAGTCATTTAATTCTTTCATTTTCGTAACACCGACCCATTTGTTTGATTGGATTATATATTTGTGAAATGATACATAATGCTATAGGTTCATGCAACTGATAGTCATAAGGTTAATACAGAAATGCTATGCGCAAATGACTTCATGTTCTCACATTATTCACATTCTGTGTAAGTGTCTTTCCGCATAACATTTTTGAGGTTAATAATACCTCAACACATTGTATTATATACCCCCTTTGTCACCTTTTCACTGTTTTATTTGGTTGGTCCAACTTATTAAAGAATATTCATCATTACTCCGTTCACATTAACTTATACCTCCGTTTTCCAAAATTATTCTCAACTTTTACTTATTAACTCTTTACTCACTAATTTTTCAAAATGACAAAATTTTAATTGTATAAACACATACTTGTTAAGGGATAGCTCAAAAGGGAATCGACTACAAAAAATGAATAGAGGAAATATGTACATGATCATATATTTTGTAGAATTATATATTTAATGTGCATTGAATCCGGTAGGTAAATTTTCTTTAACTAAATACGATAATGTGATCCCATTAAATACAAACTTCAATTCGTTGCCCATCTTCGGTCAAACAAATAACAGGTAATACATGTGTATGCGACACCCATTTTAGTTAGGAGTGGCGGTTCTGCATTATCAGCACCCCAAAAAAAATTAAAATATTTCCATGTAAATTGTAGAGGAAATAACTTTAGCCCAACTCAAATTTATTATTCTTTGTACTTTTCTTTTGTGTATTTTTAAATATTTATGTATTCATATGTACAAGTTTGGGTTAGTCCAGGGTAAATTATAGTCCTGGCTCTACCCTTGACAAGCCCGGACATTCCTAACCGTCGGGAAAAATATTTGTTTGGCCATTGCTCAAAGACTCTTCAGCGACAAAGTTCATGTTATATGACCCTTCGCTAGTCCTACATTTTCATACAAATGTACAAAAAAAGACTCTTTACCAACTCAGTACTTTACACAACCCCAAAGACGGATAATTATTCAGCGCTCCCAGAATATAATGGGACATTTTTTATGTGGTAATCCAAATTGTTTACGTAGCAAAAAATCAGACGGTGGACAGTTATCATTAATTTTTGTTGGGTTGTTGGGAAATAAAAAATGACCCACGTCGTGTGTGGTGGCAATCTTTTATTTGTGAGTACCCAAATAATTAGCCCAATGGGGATGCAGAGCTGACCACTCCGAAGTCGCATGGTCAATCCTCATAGATAGCATTTTGTCTTTGGAGTCAGCTCATCTCGCGATTTGCACGTTAATGCATGGCTAGCTGAGCTAGTTATTGAAAATTCCAAAATGCGGGGCTACTTTAAAAAATATATATTTGACCAATTGGAATGCCACCATTGAATTTGGTGGGGCTGCGTCAATTCTTTCACAGGTAACTCATAGTATATTTTACCAGTACATTCAGATATTGTAAAATTAGCATAAAAACTGTACTTTACTATCTTACTTTGCATAAAAATGTGTGACCAACAGGCACATAATAAGTACACAAACAAATAAAAAAACACACACTTCGGTACATCTTTTACACTTTTCAATAATATTTTCATATATCTTTATACACTTTTCACACATTTCAGTACACGTAGCATTTTAAAAGAAAGCTACTAGTCATTAGTATTCCCCGATCCTTTTTTCATATCATCCAGCCCAAGGTTCTGAATACCGTATCGGCACGAGTACCGGTTTTCCTATTGGTACGGTACGGTACCGGTACCGGTCAATACCGGGTACCGTATCGGATTTGCCGCAACTATGTATATATATTGAGAGAGAGGGTTCAAGAGACACAAAATTTGTCACAGAATATGACATTTTCAATCCCATTTTCTTAAAAACCAAGGTACCCCCCTTAAACCCACTTAATCTATGTATATTTAGTACATACTTGTTGTATTTGATGTTTGGTAGTGATAGAAGTTGAACCCATGCATCACAAACCCTTTTTAAAAAACATATCCTGTTTTTTTTTAATCTCCCCGTTCAGAAATCATAGTTTTTGGGTCACACCGATACCAAATTAGAAAAAATGTGTAACTACAATGTTGTAGATCTTGAAATTCTCTTAAATTTTGATATATAACTTGCCTTGATTGGAGTTCGGAGTAAAAAGTTATGGCCGAAATACGGTGGCCGTTTTGTTCTGTCCGGTATTTGCCCGGTATTTTCCGGTACCGGCCGGTATTCCCGGTATTTTCCGGTACGGCCGGTATCCGGCCGGTACCGGCCGGTATTGAACACGGTACGGTATTGAGGGTCCTTGGTACCGTTTTTATAGAAAATCGGTACGTACCGGCCGGTACCGGCCGGTACGGCACGGTATTCATAACATTGATCCAGCCCTTCTTCCTTTCCCCTTTCTGGAAAGCAAAATATATTTGCCTTCCGGGCTACGGTTTGTTTGGAAATTGAGAAAATAAAATGAAGATAAAACAATTACAAAGGAAATTTTGAAGAAACTGCTTGATTCTTCTATTTGTTATTTTTTTCACTGTTTTCAATTGAACCAAAAAGAGAACAATATTTTATTTTCCCTTCTTTAATTTCTTCGATCCCTCTCACATGTGCCCTTCTCTTCACCTAGTTTTATCTTTCCCACTTTTCTTCAGTCCGATCCGCTTTATATTTCTTTAGAATTTCTCTTAAAAAACATTTGAAATCAGATTATTATGCATCATTCATTAAAAAATTAATATATTATCATGGCTATGATCATAAATCAATGTACAATTTGTTCTAATAATCTGCACTTCAAAACACAAAACAAATATCGTGTATCAGTCATAAGTAAAAAGATTACTTCTCCGAAATAAAAATTCCAACTTTGCCCTCACAAAAAGGGTTGTGAACTTGTTTCAATATTTGGCTGATTTTAGCGGCCACCCATATGTGAACCATTTATTATTATGGACAAAGAAACCATTTATTATTGTGAACTCATTTCGATAATTGACTGATTTTAGCAGCCAGCCATATGTGAAACCATTTATTATTATTTACAAAGTACTGTGTATGAATTGGCCACTATGGTCCTAATCCGTGTGTCATTTTCCATGTTCCCTAGACGTAGTTAGGCCGGACGCTGTGCATTCTGTGCACAACAGGTGTTGCACGGAATCATAGCTGTCTGTTGTTTGGAAATGACACAGATTTCAAACAAACTATTCGCATGAAAAGAAAAACTATTCACTCGAATAGTTTGTTTTTAATCTGAATCGCTAAAAACACTTGTGGACGTGAATAGTTTGTTTTTAATTTGAACCATTGAAAACACTTGTGGACGGCTGTGATTCTGTGCAGCACCTGTTGTGCACAAGCTGTACAGTAGCCCCCGCGTCCAGTTAGGCCTATACTCCGGGCCTGTTTGGCCGACATGTTTTCCTATTTTTAAGTTTTCCCATTTTTTTAGGTTTTTCTTTTTACGTTTTGGCTATTTGGCCGAGAAAATGCAGAATACGTTCAGGCAAAACATCTTTTCCAAATTTGACAATTGCAGCAAAAATTATAAAATGAGCCCGAAGGAGCTTTTCTCTTTCTGCTTCTCATTTTTTTTTCCCCTCAAATATAAGATTACCATTCTACCCCTTGTTTACGTTTATCCTCTTGGAATCCCTTTGTTTTCCCCTGGTTGTAATCATTTTTTTTTTAAAATTTTATTTAAATTTGTAAGCTTAATTTGTGTAACGTTTCAATTTGTAGCCTTTGCCGCTTGTTTTCGGATATTATTTTTTTTACTATATATGTAATGTTCTTTATGTGAATGTCTATTGACTACTCTGCATATGTTTTTTTGGAAAATATAACACAGCTGACAGGGGGCTTATTCCTAACTCCTCAGATTCGACTCCGAAGAAATTGGGTTTTTGACATTCAAAGCCCCTCTTTAGTTCCATCAATTCTTTTTAAGACCAGTCTATACGGGTTTTTGCTTTGACTTTAATTCAGACCCCTCCTAGTGGGACACTTGGGATTGGTACCCAAGAATTCATTGAAGTGCGCGTAAAATTAATAAATCAACCAACAGTTTAATGGTAAGTTTTCCTTGTACTTAATGATATTTTTCCAGGAGCTGCACATGATCCTGCTAATGGCTTTCCCTCATTTAGTAAACTTCCACAACTAGGACGAAGGTAGGATTCTACATTTCTGTTCACATTAGTAATCGCTTAAATTTAGCCGCAAGAGTTAATCCGGTAGGTTCGTGGGTTAGCTCCTCACACAATTGATTAGGGTTTGATTTTTGGCGCAAGACCAAAAGAAAATAATTTATTGTGAATCCCTTAGTCCCCGGTGTAGATAACATTGATCAGATCAGAGAGGGAATTAGTCGATGTGTACGTAAACAAACTCCGAGATTTTTGGCGTAAGACCAAAAGAAAATAAATTATTGTGAATCCCTTAGTCTCGGCGTGGATGACATGCTTTTGACCAGATCAGAGAGAGAATTAATCGATATACGCATAAACAGGCCTGAACACTCCTAACCGTCGGGAAAAATATTTATTTGGCCATTGCACAAAGACTCTTCAACGACAAAGTTCATGTCATATGATATGACCCTTCGCTAGTCCTACATTTTCATTCCAATGTACAAAAAAAGACTCTTTACCAACCCAGTACTTTACACAACTCAAAGACTGATAATTATTCAGCGCTCCCGGAATACAATGAGACATTTTTTATGTGGTAATCCAAATTGTTTACGTACCAAAAAATCAGATGGTGGTCAGTTATCATTAATTTGTTGGGTTGTTGGGAAATAAAAATGACCCACATCGTGTGTGGTGACAATCTTTTATTTGTAAGTACCCAAATAATTAGCCCAATGGATATGCAGGATTTACCACTCCAAAGTTGCATGGTCAGTTCTCATCGGCAGCGTTTTGTCCTTGGAGTCGGTTCATCTCGTAATTGGCACGTGGATGCATGGCTAGCTGAGCTGGTCAATGAAAATTCCAAAATGCGGGGCTAATTAAAAAACATATATTTGACCAATTGGAATGACACCATTGAATTTGGTAGGGCTGCGTCAATTCTCTCACAGGTAACTCATAAGTACATTATATTTTACCGGTACATTAAGATATTGTAAAATTAGCATAAAAACTGTACTTTACTATCTTACTTTGCATAAAGACACGTGCCTAATTGGTACACAATAAGCACACAAACAAATAAAAAAACACACACTCCAATATATTTTTTTACACTTTTCAATATACTTTAACATATTTTTATATATTTTTCACACATTTCAGTACACGTAGCATTTTCTTTTACTTAAAAGAAGGCTACTAGTCATTAATATTCCCCGCCCTCGATCCTTTTTCCATATCATCCAGCCCTTCTTCCTTTCCCCTTTGTGGAAAGCCCCTTCTTCCTTTCCCCTTTGTGGAAAGCAAAAATAGATATATTTGTCTTATTTTGAACTTGAGAAAAGAAAATGAAGATAAAACAATTACAAAGGAAATTTTGAAGAAATTGCTTGATTCTTCTATTTGTTAGAGTATTTTTTTCACTGTTTTCAATTGAACCAAAAAGAGAATAATATTTCCTTTTTCTCTTCTTTAATTTTTTCGATCCCTCTCACATGTGTCCCTCTCTTCACCTAGTTTTATCTTTTCCACTTTTTCTTTGGTCCAATCCGCTTTATATTTCTTTAGAATTACTCTTAATAGCATTCGAAATCAGATTATTATGCATCGTTTATTAAAAATTAATTATTATCATGGCTATTCATAAATCAACATATGATTTGTTCTAATAATCGGCACTTCAAAACACAAAACAAATATCGTGCATCAGTCATGAGTAAAAAGATTGCTTCCCCGAAATAAAGATTCCAACTTTGCCCTTGTAAAAAGGGTTGAACTTATTTCAATATTTGGCATATTTTAGCAGCCACCCATATGTGAAACCATTTATTATTATGGACAAAGAAAGTAGTACTAGATATTTTACCACATTATATATATTAGGAAACAGAGACCCTAAAGGGCATATATGGACCGTCTAAAAGTGTTTTTAACAGTTCGAATTTGAATATAAAACTCTTCATTTAAATAAATCTCATGAAAGAATTTTATTTAAGTTTAGACCATCGATCGTAAAAATGGACAGTTCACCCATCCTACAGGGATCAATGTGAAACCAAGACCCTTGACAATAGCCTGCCAATAGAATTGCCCATGATTTTTTAGGAAACTTCTGCCCAAAAGAATTTGGAATTTCTTATCAGATTTTGATAGGTAGGGACACTAGTAATTAATTTTGATAGATGGATGTGAGTTTTCACTTTACCATCCAATGGCCATGTTCAATGTTTCCTAGCCGTATGTGGGCCGCCAATACTCCTTTATGGTTCCCGTTCAATGAATCTCGTCTGCATCTGTTTTTTGTTGGATAATATAACAGCTGAGTTGATATGAAGATCTCATTCCTCACCTCAGGTTCGACTTCCAATCGTACGTCATTGGTGAAAGTGTTTTAGGGCTATTGGAGATTTGTCCGGCCGTTATTTTTTTAGCTCGGTGGTCAATAATTATTAGAAGTGCACGAAAGTAACCAGACATAACAACCAGTTATAAAAGATATATATTGTTTAGATAACATCCTTGGCGAACCGGATTCGATAAGACTTTCTCAACAAATAGATTTTTTAACAATCAATTGCGAAAACAAAACGAGCGAATTTTCAATTTAATATAGTCTGGTAGTTTTTATTAAAACCTATAAAGTTGAGTTTTCAGCATTTGAAGAATCTCAGGTCTATCAATTTCTTTGGGGGCTAGTGCATATTAAGATTTTTACTCTAGCTTTCCGTAAGATTCCAAACAGAAAGCTCCAGACAGCATGATTGGTCTCTGAAAATTCGTGGAACTTCGCATAAAATTCAAAAGTTGGATTTTTGGCATGATGTTTTGATTTTCCGTGGGATGACCCGCATAAGACTACGATTGACAAGAGAGACTACTGTTGGATTGTAGATAGATAATAGTATTGAATTTTGTAGTCATGAAATCAAGCAACATTTTCATAATTATTCTCATTGTCAATAATTTTTTGATCCACCCCACCTCACGCGCTCACCTCACTCGTAAGCACAGAAAATACTGCAAGGATTAGCTAATTGAGGTGCACAATAGGTAATAGCTGACCCGTGACACCCTACATTATAAATAAAAATTAAAAAATCATGGTTAATTGCGTAATAAAACAAGTTTGGTTTTTTTATTTGTCCTTATTCAAAAAAAAAAATTTGAATTTGTTAGTTTTGCCTCAATTTTTTGTGGTTTCTTGGTTCGTCTCGGCGAGGAGAATCTAAAGAGTATAAAATTATTAACCAAACTAAAGTTTTGTGAATAAAGACAAAAATAATCCAAAAATCCACAAAAATTTGGATTGTTTGTCTTTATTCACAAAACTTTAAGTTTGGTTAATAATTTTATACTTTTTAGATTCTTCTCATCGAGACAAACCAAGAAACTATAAAAAATCGATGCAAAACTAACAAATTCAAAATTTTTTTTGAATAAAGACAAATAAAAAAACCAAACTGATTTTTTTACCCAAAATATTAGTTTTCCTTTCATTAATTTTGTTTTCCATTTCTCTTTAAGGCGCAGGAGCTGCACATGATGCTGGTAATGGCATTTCCTCATTTCGTAAACTTCCAAAACCAGAACGAAGGTAGAATGCTATGTTTCTGTTCATTGATTGACCTACATTTTAATGCCACTGTACAAAGACTCTCTGTGAACGAGTACTTCCTATAAGTAAGCGCTCATTTGGATGTCAGAATGGATAGTCGGATTGGAAATCTTGGACTATTTCCCGGCTTACGCGTATGGCTTGGTTTGAGACTCTATTTGTAACCCGGACTATTTAATTCTCCTCCCATTTAATCTGGGATAGGGCGGATCTGTACATATTTAATCCAATCCACCTCAAACTCTCTTATTTATATTTATCCGCACATTTCAACTACGAACAAACGGCACATTATTTTATCCTCCTTATTAGCAAAATCTTCCAAACCAAGTATTATTTAATCCTCATCCATAAATCTCATATCAATATCAATATGGGTTTACCCTCCTTAAATTATACCCTTTGCTATTTTATCTTTTCTCATTATTTTATCCACTCAAAACTAATCTCGCATCTAATCGAGCCATAATGGGGTACGTTGTGTCGTTGTCGCAATAGTTAATCGATTCGTCTTGGTGGGGCTTATCCACCCTCTTCGGCAGAGATTTGTCCTTGAAGCTATCTTATTTCACCAGAGCCGGCTCAAAAAGTTTGGGGGCCAAGAGCGAACTCATTAAACGAGGGTCACTCTCTATATTTTGCATACAAAGGTCGGTCAATAGAGTCTTTATAAAAACCATTACAAATTGCAAATGTATAGTTATCCAAAAATAAACATCCATTACAATACCTTAAAATCCACCATTTATGCATAAAAGGCTTAGACAAACACTATCCGGGACTACATATACGGGTCCTAATAAAAAATTGAAAGCCCCCATTTTAAACATTTTTTTGTGGGCCTAAAGTCTAGGCTTCTTCGGCTTTGCCTTAAGCCGGCTCCTTATTTCATGCAAATGCGTGCAAACTGAAAATGGTTGTGAAACGGAGTGAGAGATTAGTCTGTGTCATCACTGCTCCTTAATTTTGTTAAAATAAAAAAATAAAAAAAAGAACACCTTAAAAATTGTTTTAAATTCCACTTACAAACAGATACACAGACAACAACGACGTGCAATCAATGCATGCAACTAGTCTCTTTTTTTTTTTTTGAACTGGTGCATGCAACTAGTCATGCAAGTGGGTCTGAAACCCTGAATTCTTCTGCCACCAATCCATTTAACCCATGCAATGCACTGAGAGAGAGAGAGAGAGAGGGGTCCTCTTCCATCCTTCAAAAAGTAAAACAAGTTACGTAAATAATTCAGCTGAGGACTTAGTCAAATACAGAGGATCTTACCCACTCACCAAGCATCATTATTCAATCATGAGACAGGAGTACTCCAATATTCTAACTTAGAATATCAAGGGGGTTCCACTGTCAAAAAAAAATTTTAAAAAAAATTAATACATGTCATTCTCTTACAATATATTATATAAAAACTGTGAAAAGTCATTTTGTTCAAAAAACTTCCTTAGTGGAACACCCCCTAAGGTGAGTTTACTTAATTTTTTAGGGGCTTTATGACATGATATTTTTAGCTACTTTTTCTTGTAATTTTTATTAGATTCAGGTCAAATTGTACACATTATTTTTTGTCTCAACGAGAGGAAGGCGCTAGAAAAAACCAAAAAGATAAAAAAAAAAAAAAAAAAAAGTCAAAATTTTGGTTCTTTTTTTTGTAGTCTTTTGAGCTTCGGTTTATAATTAGTCTCTTGTTGGTGAATGATGGAATTGATCCCCTAAAAATTACAATATTCACGTATACTAATCCGAATACTCTAGTTACTGGAAAAAAAAAGTACTCCCTCCGTCCCAATTTGCTTGTTCCTTTTGGGGAAGTGAGGTTTTAAGGGGTATGAAAATTTTGTATTGCCTTTTATGTTTTGCTCTTAAATCTAGTGAATATTATTGTGGCCAATTTTGTAAGGCTAATTTTTTTATATGAAACTCAAACCATATGTAATATGGATCTTGCTTGATAAATATGAATTTGTTTTATTATACGAAGTTTTCAAAATCATACGAACCGTTGTAAAATAAAAGATAATGGATAAGCCAATTGAGATAGAAAAAACACTTTTAATGGTAAAACTGGAAAGTAACCTTATTTTAATGAATATTTTTAGAAATGAGACAAATATTTTAAGACATCCCAAAGTAAAAAAAAAAGTACCAGCAATTTGAGAACGATGCACAACCACGAGCCTATCCTAATCCTTTTGAAATGTCAGTCGACCAGAAAGAAATCAAATCGAATCTCTAAAAGAAATATCGTAAATATGGTGGTACCCCAAAAGTATGGATTAATTTAAATACACACACCGTTGTGTGGAGTTCGTCTCGGATTTTCACACAAATGATCAAAATCACTCAGTTTCTTTAAAATGTTTTTTTAAGGATTCATGTAAAAAATTAACTTGATCAGATTTCGGTAGAAGCTTTGATCAGTTCTTTGTTCAATTTTCTGAAAGGAAATTGAGCAACGAATCGATCAAGTTCTTACCGATATCCGACTGAGTTGGGTTTTTACAGATACCCTTAAAAACATAGTTTGAATAAATTGAGTGGCTCCAATCGTCTGTGTTAAATCTCAAAATAGATCTCGCACAACGCAGTGTGCATTTAGAGTGCACGAAATGGTGTGTATTTGGATTAATCTCCCTCCAAATTTACCTCTCTTGTTTTGTACTAGTGAGATAAGCAAGATATGTCCAATACAGTCTTTCCCAATATATATTCCATATTATAGTACTCACTGTCCTCCAATCCCAAAGCTCTCTCTCATTCCTCTCTGATTCAAATTCCTCTCTGATTCAATATGATATTCCCTCGAAGTTTTAGTTTAGTGATTGGAATATTCATTTGCTTCACAACTTTTGCCTATGGAGCCACTCTTCCCCCTGATGAAGGTATTCAAACAGAGCAATCAATTACCAAGAACAGAGATTACAAATTAAAGATCCCTTTTTTTTCCTTTTCTTTTCTTTTCTTGATTATTTTGTTGTAAATTGATTCCTGAAATTATCAACAAACAATAATTTTTTTTTTATTTTTTATTTTATTTTTTTTTGCAGTGGAAGCATTAAAAGAAATCGGGAAGACATTGGGAAAGACTGATTGGAATTTCAGTATGGGTGCTGATCCGTGCAGTGGAGAAGCAGGGGGTTGGATCACCACAAATCTCCCAGAGGGTTCTGAGAATACCGTCACCTGCAATTGCTCCTTCGTCAATAACACTGTCTGCCACATTATTCGCATGTCTCTCTCTCTCTCTCTCTCTCTTGCATAGACATATCAAACTCTGTTTTTTTATTGGAGATCGGTAAAATACTTGATCAAATCGTATTGTTTGCTTGTCTATTTCTCCTGAGACAAATATGACTCGTTCAAACGAATACCAATATTTGGTGAACTTGATTTTATCAGCAAATACCATTAAGATTTGGAAAATAAATAGTTGGACTCGGCCAATTTTTTTTTTTTTTGTATTAGTTAATTTTGCGTCAAATTTTTTGGTGGATTATTGATTCGTCTCAACGAGAGGAATTTAAAGGGTAAATTATGTTATAAAATATTTAAAAAATTTCCTAAAGATAAAAATAATTCAAATTTTTGTTTATTATTGGATTATTTTTGTCTTTATTCGCAGAATTTTTAGTTTAGTTAATAATTTTTTATTCTTTAGATAAAAAAATCGACGCAAAACTAACAAATGTAATTTTTTTTTTAATAAAGTTAAAAAGAAACTCCTCTGATGACAGAATCTTGATTCTATAGTCTCCTCCACAGAATTTTTCATTCAATTGTGTAGTTTGCGGAGAAGAGCATCGAAGACTAACGTTAATTTGATTGGACATCTTTGGGTAGCAGTTGTGCAGGGAAAAAAAATTACTATAGCCAATTTGGTTGGTAACTCCAACTACGCATTTCTTCCAAAAAAAAAAAAGTGATTTGCGATTTGCTCATGAAACAAAAAAGCTTCGATGAAACAGATTTTTAGCGTGAGTAATGTTCACGTCAAGTTTTATACTAAAAAGACTGATTTCAATCATCGTTGGAGATATGGTAAACCCACAAAAACTCAAAACCGAAGAAACTTAATGATTTCTAGTACAAATTAATTCAAGCTTTTTTTATCTTGATTACGAAACGAATCAAAATTCCTGTAGTGAGCTCTCTCAACCGTCTGATTCGAGATCAACGATACGGAGAAATTGGAGATAAAAGTAAATGTAAAAGTGCTTTTTTAAAGTGTAAAACGATCCGGACCATTGATCTCGGATTGGACGGCTGAGAGAGCTCACTACATGCATGTAGTGAGCTCACTCACTACAGGCCCCCGTTCCGTTTTCAGATGAGTTCTACTTTATTCGTATCACAAGCTGATATTGAGTAATTTCAATTTTTGTGGTACATAATGAGCTAATCGAGTCTTAAAGATGTTTAGTTTTCCAACTGATCTTGAAAGTGCTTTTAACGAAGAAATAAGCCAATTTCAACCATCAGGCAATGATACTCACACTCAAATCATTATTGAAAATGCAGAGCACTGAAATCACAGGATCTTCCGGGAATGCTCCCGTCAGAATTGGTGAGACTCCCTCACCTCCAAGATATGTAAGTAACCCTAACTCATAATCGAGTTCTGGCCTAAATTAGTTTGTAAAAAATAATTGGCATTGTTCTCTTTTAGTCATCTCTTATTTCGTTTTGGGAGGTGTTAATGCCACGACATAATTTGTTGATGCCACGATAATTGGGAAATTTCTGTTTGTACCCTCTTTTTTCCTCAATACCCACACTTCACGTGTCAATTTACTATTTTGTTCATTACCCACTCCTCCACCACTGCTACCTCCTCCCCCGGCCCAACCACCACTGTGGCTACCTTTCTCCTCGCTTAGTTGCCAGGTAATAGCCTTATCGAGAAATGGCTAAATAAGATCAACCAGACAACCACCATCACCTATACCTCCCACCACCACTACCTCCAATTCGAAATCACCAACCACCGCCGTTGCCTTAAATTAACCACAACAAAATCACAAAGGCCACCATTGCTAACTGTTCGAAATTATAAATTGATCGTGGGTTGTTCAGAATTATAAATCCAAACAAATGTTCATTGTTTGAACTTATAAATCCAAACAACTTATATTCACGATGGGCGATTTTCATGGGATAAAGTCGAACTTAAAGTCAAATTTAACAAAAATTCTGAGATTCCGAAAGTACGAGTAAAAATATCGTAACATTAATTTAGGCCAAGGTGGTCCTAATTCTTGCCCTTATTTCCTATATTTTAAGCTTTTTATTTATCCCATGAGAATCTTTTATTTAGCAAGCATTTGCTCAACTGCATCAATTGAAACCATTTTAATTGTCAAATTCACACTCTTATTCCCGCAGTGATCTCACTCGCAACTACCTCAACGGTACAATTCCTCCAGAATGGGGTTCCATGAAACTCGTCAACATGTATGTATCACCAGTTTTGTATGTCCGTGTATTTGAATGTATATGTGACATATTTGTATTTACACGTTTATGTATATGGTATCTTGAGGATTTTCTTGTTTCGTAGTTCCTTATAGCCAACTATGTCAATGCAGTTCTCTGCTGGGAAACAGATTAACAGGTCCAATCCCGAAAGAGTTTGGAAACATGAGAACGCTTGCAACTCTGTAAAAAAATCTTTATACGCATTTCAATTCATAATTATGCATGTGGAAATTTTGAATGATTTTGTTGCTTAGAGAATGAATTTTTGATATTTGTAGAACCGTGGAGTTCAATCAGTTGTCAGGACCCATTCCTAAAGAGCTTGGGAGTCTTCCTCTCTTAGAGAAACTGTAAGACCCATATATGTTGGCTTTGGTTTAATTTATTCACATGTTGTATACACTTCATTAGGCTAATATCTTCAATAGGTTGTATATGAGCAAGAACATCTTGTCGGAACTTGAAGAACATTATGTGTTTGAGATGTCTACTAAGGCACCAAGCGTGTGCACAACAATCCTTCCAATGTGTCACTGCATGATTGGTAGTTTCGCGGATAACCATTTTGCAATCATCAATCAAGCATTGCCACATTCAACTGTTGTGTAAGCTGTTGTACACAGATGTTGTGTTAGTAGACTTGCTCACATTGTATTTTGATAGTGTGGTGGGATGGTGGCCCCAGTGGTTAAGGAAACTTTATACCCATCAGGGATGTCCTATTCATGATATCCCAAAGATGAGAAACTATTGATATTTATGGTCATATCGTATTAGGCGTGAGTATGTGTCCGAGCATCAGGCCTTTTAAATCTTTTGATGTTGCACTATATGTCCACAAGATTAGTATGGATGGAAACAATCTTCCATAGTTACTCGCTCTCTCCATTGTTGTTTGTACTTTGTCCATTTTTTATACTCGTATCTTCAATCAGATCAACAAATAATGTACTTTCACATTTATGAACTTTTTCTCTCCATAATACATTAACATGCGAAAAATGGACAAACAATATGCGATGAATGGAATATTTGCGGATATAGTTGATGATACTCTTAGTCTCCCTAATTTTATGTTGTGAGTTATTCATAGATGTTCTTAAAATCAAATGGGATAAAGAAAATAACACGAATTTCATATTTCAAAAACCATCATCAAAATTAGAGAATCAAAGTATCAAAATCTGATATTGTGTAATGCACATTCCACACTCATACCAAAGTTTGTCCAACATAGGCTATTAGAGTAAATGTACATTGGCGCTAGATGTTTAAGAACATTGATTCACTGGTTGGCTGCATTTATTGTTGAAGGCATTTGACTTCAAACAATTTTACCGGGGAGCTTCCGGAAACACTTGCAAAACTGACCACTTTGAAGAACCTGTAAGTTTATTTTTTTCTTGCTATTCAAAATTGGATTTTTTACACAAGGTACGACCTTCTCATTTCGTTTGAATAACTCCTATCAATTAATTCCTCTATATATTGCAGTCGGATCGGTGACAACCACTTTATTGGACAGATACCAAATTTCTTCCAAAACTGGGTAAATCTTGAGACCTTGTGAGTGCTCGACCTGTTTTGATTTATTCGATGGTTGTTTCGTTTTAGTTTTAGTTGTTTTTTATTTATATTCAATCCTGATTTATGCAGAGTGATTCAGGCTAGTGGTTTGGATGGTCCAATTCCTTTAGGCATTTCTCTTTTGACAAAGTTATCTGACTTGTAAGTGGAATTAAAACCTTCGAATCCCTTGGCTTTCATGGATGTCACAATATTGTATGGTTGATCCTGTATTTTCTTAATTATATGCAGGAGAATCAGTGACTTAAATGGTTCTCAAGCTACTTTCCCCCCCCTTAATAATTTGACAAGCCTGAATACACTGTAAGTTGACTCTTTCTCTGGAACCTTCTTTCAAGGATATGCCAGTTTGTTGCTGACTTGAAGTGTTATTTTTTGAATTGTGTCGCAGGATTTTGAGGAGTTGTAATATTATTGGACCAATACCTGATTACCTTGGAACAATGACAAACTTGACAAAATACTTGTTAGTAAATATATGCCTTCTCCCACTTTTTAATTTGCATATAACTGGTAACTTCTCCTTAAAGGCCTTTTGCTCCATATCAATAGTGTTCCTTTAAAGGTCTTTAAATGTCCTTTTCCCCATAGTGTTGTGGAGAATTGGTTGGATCTTTGAATCTCTCAGAATTGAAGTACATAGCAAGCTATTGCAAGATGGTTCATCCCACTGCACTTGTGGACAATACAAATATAAGCTACCAAGTGAGACAATGGAGGCAACTATGGTAGAAGATGACTATAGGCAATTCATAGTTGGAGCTTGGAAGAGTTTGAAACATATGCTAGTTTTGTGAGAATTGAAGTCATTTTGATTCCTAACTTTCAATTATTTCTCTTGCAGAGACCTGAGCTTTAACAAACTGAGTGGGAATATTCCAAGTAATTTTGTTAGCTTGTCATCGGTGCAGAAGATGTATGAATACCAATATCTTATACTGTTTCTGGTATTCTTTGTTTTACTGGCCAATTGGTACCAATTGAAAATAAAAACTTAATTTATCCTAGTAACAAATTGAAGTACGATTCGAGCTTGCAATGCCAAGTTTGGAGCAAAATTTAGCGAGATAGTATGTCAAAGTGCATGTATCAGTGTTCCATTTGGATTTCTTGAATTGTTAACACAAATAATTATAGGATCCACGATTTATTTAACATCTCTTCTTTTTGGGTACGTTGGAAATCACAATGATTTGTCTATTATCATAACATGTGTGTTCTTGTACGCGAAAAAGCACATAGCCAGATAAGATCAATTACAGTGCTTTTTCATTGTTGTAGTTATCTAACCGGGAACTTGCTAAGTGGACCTGTGCCTAGTTGGATGCTGGGCAGTCGAAAAAATATGTAAGTTTTCCTAGACAACTTTTAACATGTCTAAGTTGTGCAATATTCAATTGATCATCCTGCTGTCACACAGTGAATTATGAGTTTCCTTTTGCTATTGGACTGTGAAGGGCATTCATTTTGGTCCATACACTATTTAGTGTCTAAATATGTTGTTCATTTTATCATAGAATCCATTCCTAGCCCCTAAAGCATTCCTAGATTCTGATTAATCTTTAGTCCTCTGTAGAGTATCTTGAAGAGGTTTTTTGTGCAACCGTTCTCATTTGCATAATTACCCATAGCAAAAACTGAAATAGGCATCAAATTATCACAATTTTTGAAGGCCTCGACAAATATACAGTAATGTAACCCTTTATTGGTGCTTGTAGCAATTAAGATTTCAAGTGATTAATGACATGGCTGGGTTAACGATATTCAACTTCACTCTACAAATTGAATGGGAAGTCAACACTGTTATGTTTTGTATTTTTTTTTTTACACTGAAGGCCGACATTATTACTGAGGAAATAGTCATAGTAATATTATTTGATTTGAAGGCGAGTGTAATACTCACCCTCCTTAAAAGAGGATGAACATTACCCTCTCTCTCTTATAGGTGGATATGGTGTAGGTGTCACGACCCAAATTTAATGGATTCGGATATCGTGACCGGCCGGTGAGCTCGTCTCGCCAAAGGCCTCTATTGACATTCCTTTGCAAATTTATTTTATTTTTTCCAAAGAAACATCTTAATAATGTAGAAGCAATAATTTACAAGCATAACTTGTTAGAGTTCCTTATTCACTACATAAGTTACATTCTCTCCTTTTTTTTTTTTTTTTTCCTTCTTATTTATTTTACAAACAATACGTAGACTATTACTGGTACTTGGCTCGTTCTTCTACACCTGATTTCCTAAAAAGAGAGAAATTGCAACAACGTAAGCTATCGCTTGTGTGAGTATATGAATTATCGGAGTTACATGGTCTACCATGGAATCTGAACTTTCTTCCAACAAAACAGAAACCATAACATCAATTTTTCAAAAGCATAAATAAACTTTTACATAAAATAGCATTCCATGAATAATACGATATACCATCCGATGATTATTCCAGCTATGAGGGAGCGACCCTCAACACATGTTGAATTGATCAATTCAGTCGGACACCTGGCCGTGCCCCTATCCATTCCGTCCTTAATTATAACACCGTTCCGACTGGTATCTTTAACGTCCCCCAGATTTCAGGGACATCGCCCGGATGTATCGATAATACTACTTTCAAAAACTTTGTAAAACATCAGAATTCCATGGTAATTTTTGTTGCGAAAGAATTTCATATATCAATAATCATAATTTTATAAGAAAATAATTTTTGCGAAAAACCTCATGTAGCAGAGATAATTCATAACTCACCTTCTTGGGCTTGGAATTTACCGTAGAATCTACTGAGACGTACCGGGTCCTAAAATAACACATTAACGATTTAGAGGTACTAAAATTGTAGATCACGTGTATCATTAAAATTTTCAGATTATTAAGTCTAGACTCCAAGTGCTAAATATTGCCCAACTATCAACCAAGACCAATTCCATGTACCTAGTAGTCACAATTTCTAATATATGTTTCTTTTTTTACAAGCCACGTTTTGTTTTCATTGTAAAAGTGAGTGATACTTTTACAAATACAGCTCAACCCATCAATTGTAAAACCAGAGCTATGAGTGTGTTAGCCATTTTATAGTTCATCCTCCTTTCCTTAAGAAAAACTATTCCTGTCTCTCATCTTTGAATTCCATTGAATAATGTTACAACCTTTTTGTTGTTGTTGTTGTTGTTATTATTATTATTATTATTATTATTTTATTTATTTACTCTATACTACATTATTTACTAACCTAAGCAAACATTACGTGTGTTTCATCAAGTCGGACCATTAGTTGCGTGGGAAGCATGGTTCATCTTTAGCTATTAATCCCAACAACTAAAGGAGTAAATTATTTTCTAAATCTGTGAATTGATTTGATCACAAATTGCTTTGACTAATCTTACTTCCTAAAACTCTACATCTTTGGTCGTTAATTACCGTTAATTAGCTAATCTAAAATTATATGTCAGAACTTGAGCTAATATTTGAACGTGATATGGGAGGTGTAATTCTTGTTTTTTTTTTTTTTTTTAGTAAGTTAAAATTTGCACCTACCTACTGAGAGTGCACGTGTGTGAGTTAAAAAGAAAACTTAACAGCTAGTGCAAGTGTGTATTCCATGGCAGTGAGGAGGTACTCACCTCTTGAAATTTCTCCCCTCTCTGTTCCTTTTCCTTTCTTCCTCTTTTGTTTCTTTATTTTGTATGTGCAGTGTGTGCATTCGTGGAGGGTATTGATCTATTTATACTTGACAAAGAGTTCCAGAATCGTCCATGTAAATCTCTCCGGATTTTAGTAATTAAAGCCAATTCATGAATTGTAGCGATTTCTTTTATTACCATATCCAATGAACCCTTTGTTCATTAATTCCTCCTATAATATAATGCCAACTCGTCACCTTCTGGAGACCCCATACTTGGGCCCCAAGGCGAGCCACTTCGCGGCGACTCCTGCCAGATTCTCGTGTTCTGATGCTATTAATAGGACTAAAATAACAGTTTGAAATGTTTTAAAAAAATAACACGTCCAAAAAATACGCTATTTTATTTTATAGACTTTAAGTCACACAAAAATATATTTCTTAATCCTAACGGTCAGCGGGTCTCCCATAGTTAACTTTATTTTATAATTCTTTTTATTCTTTTATTTGTTATTAAAAGTTGGGGCGTTACAGTAGGTCCCACTGCTGCAATGTTCAACCAATAAGAGGGAGGGTAATGTTCACCTTCTTTTAAAGAGGGTGAACAAAATTAAATTCTTTGACAACTGAGCTATGACTTCTGTTCCAATTATGTTATCTGCTGAAATGCATGAACGTATTCCATTCAAATAATGGGTAAATCACGCTTGAGTTCTTCATGCAGTGATCTTTCATATAACAACTTTTCGGAATCCCAAAGTTGCCAACAGGGGAATACGTAAGCTCAAACGACTCAGTCATTGTAATGCAATAAAAAAATTCTCTGAGGTCTTCATTTTCTCCCTTTCACTACAGGAACTTGTTTAGAAGCTCTTCAAAGGGTAATACATCGTAAGTTCCTGAACCTTTGTGAGAAGCTTGATTGTGGTATTTATGTTCCTTGCATAATATGTTCAATTGTCGCTACAAATTTTTGCGGCCTAAGTCTTGTCGCTACAGTTTATTTCTTATTGTTTGTGTATCTCGTAGAATAATAAGGTATAATGCTGAATAATTCAAGATCTCACATTGTTTTTCCAGTGGAATTGTCTCCTGCTTGGGAAGCTATCATTGCGAACGAAGTAAGTTAAGAATATTACTGTTCTGTAGAATGCTATTTTGATGTGATAACTATGGGTAATTCATTTTGTCAGTAGAACTTTGAAGAAAGCCATAAGTCACATTAGCATAGACATGTAACTTGCACCCAACTTGACATGAATAACAGGGACATGACAAATCCAAAATATAGTATGTCTGACACTCAGGAGTGAGGTCGTAAAAGGCGACTATGATTTTCTTTTCCAACTTATGTAGTTATAAGTTATGTATGATGCATCTGAAATGTGAACCTTGATTCTAACTTGTAAAGCGTGCAACCAAACATGCAGATTGTAAAAGCTAAAGTTCCAGAAATATTTGAACACAATCATACTACATTTTCACACAGCTATGCTCGTAGAAATGTCCATTTAAATTGTCATTCTCTGGTTGGAAAATCCATTTGAATTAAAAAGAAGCACGATGCGCTTGTACAAAAAGTGGAAAGTTTCGTTCGATCCATGGCTTAGTAATCCGCAGACGCTTCATACGAAGCCGGATCCGCTGAATCAGGAGAATCCACTGATCTAGGCAGGTGAGGTGGTATATAACCAAAGGAAGAGCAGAGAGAAAACTCGCCCAAAAGCCCTATTCATCGAGTTGGTAAGGCGAGGAAGGCCTCCGGAAACTATTCCAGCAGATCTTTAACGGAAGACAATCAATCTCTCTCTTATATATACACAATAAATTTCCTATGAGGACCCCCTCACAAAAAAAGTGCGGGAAAACAGTTGTGGGCCGTTGGATCCTATGCCCTTCACGCAATCCAACGGCCCACAACTGTTTTCCTGCACTTTTTTTGTGAGGGAGCCATCATAGGAAACTTCTTATATATATATATATATATATATATATATATATATATAGCCCACCGATCCTATCAAAAAAATGTTTGCAAAAAATGTATATTTACAAAACTCCTTGGATCAAGCCCTTCCCGGTATTTTTTTTGTTTGAAGATTTCCCGCGTGGACCTTGGAAAACACCTTCTGAACACATTGGACGGCTCGGATTTTCCAGAAATAATTTGCAAGGAGTTTTGTAAATATACATTTTTTGCAAACATTTTTTTGATAGGATCGGTGTGTTCAGAAGGTGTTTTCCAAGGTCCACGCGGGAAATCTTCAAAAAAAAAAATACCGGGAAGGGCTTGATCCAAGGAGTTTTGTAAATATACATTTTTTGCAAACATTTTTTTGATAGGATCGGTGGGCTATATATATATATATATATATATATATATATATATATATATATATATATATATAGGATCAACTTCTAATGAGGGATCCCTCATTTTAAATAAAATGAGGACCTCATGCTTCCCGACCAAATTTCGACGATCCGAACCGTTAGATGTGTTTAAAATGTGTTTTTAAGGTTTATCGCGAGGCTTCGTCCAAAAAAAGTACCCGTAAGGGCTTCATCCGATCATTTTTTGTTAAAAACGCTATATATAATGTTTTTAACAAAAAATGATCGGATGAAGCCCTTACGTGTATTTTTTTTGGATGAATCCTCGCGGTGGACCTTAAAAACACATTTTAAACACATCTAACGGTTCGGATCGTCAAAATTCAATTCGGAAGGTGGAAAAATGGCTTGGTCCTCATTTTATTTAAAATGAGGGATCCCTCATTAGAAGTTGATCCTATATATATATATATATAAGTCCCGGACCTCCATGATCCAAATATTTTTTTGACGATCCGATCCGTCCAATGTGTTCAGAAAGTGTTTTCAAGGGTCCACACGGGAAATCTTCAAAAAAAAAATACCGGGAAGGGCTTGATCCAAGCAGTTTTTGCAAAAAAATGTATATTTACAAAACTCATTGGATCAAGCCCTTCCCGGTATTTTTTTTTTTGAAGATTTCCCGCGTGGACCTTGGAAAACACCTTCTGAACACATTGGACGGCTCAGATTTTCCAGAAATAATTTGCAACACAAAAATAAAAAATAAAAAAAGCTTCAATCCGGGGGTCCGGATTAGAAGCTGGTGCTATATATATATATATATATATATATATATATATATATATATTGTGTGTGTGTGTTAATCTGTTCATACTTTCTGAAGGAAAGGCTAGAACACTTCAAGCCTCTAGGGGTAACCTCTTATTGCCGACGACTGTCTAGATATGGTTTCTTTTATGATGTACTTGTGTTTGTGAAGCGAAGTCCCTGTACCAAAGTAATATGAAATATATAAGAGCGAGGGCACCCTCACTTCATGGGCAAGCTTTTGGAGTTGAGTTCTACCCAAGACCGTGTAACATGGTATTAGAGTTGGGTACTAGAGATGGGTAGGGTGCGTGTCTCTCGCCTGCACACGAAAGGTGATGCCAAGTGAGCACGCTACACGTGAGGGATGGTGTGAAGCGGATGGTGTGAAGCGAAGTCCCACATCGTCTGTGTACCAAAGTAATATGAAATATATACGCGTGAGGGCACCCTCACTTTATGAGCTAGCTTTTGGAGTTGAGTTCTACCCAAGACCGTGCAACAATGTTATGTACGTAATTTGCTAGGAGCTCCCATAACCGTGTCCTAAAATCTAAAAACCTTGTTTGGAAAGTGTAGCTATTTTTTCAAAACCATTCACTGGACTTGGAGTTAGAAGAACCTTTGTTGTCTAACAGGGGGTCTGCCTCTATTTAGAAGGGTCTGTGCTGCTTATTAAATGGTTAACACGATCTTGTTATGTTTTATCAGATCTGTCTTCATTCCACATAAATTGCGGTGGTGAAGAAGTACGTCCTGATGGGAACACAGTATATGAAGCTGATCAAAATCTAGGTGCGCCTTCAAATTTCATCCAAAGTCCAACCAACTGGGGATTTAGTGGAACTGGCAACTTCTTGGACAACGACAATCGAGATTCTTATATTACAAGTTTATCAGGACTTTCTATGAAAAATTCTGAGTTATACGTGAATGCTCGGCTTTCGCCCATATCACTGACGTATTATGGGTTCTGCCTAGTAAATGGAATCTACAACGTGAACCTTCACTTTGCAGAAATTATGTTTAATGATGGCAAAAACTATAGCAGCCTTGGAAGACGTATATTTAACATCTACATTCAGGTAAGTTCCATTTTGTGTTTCTATTCCTTTTTCTTGGTTTACTGTTGCAGTATAGGTACCTTTAAGTTAATGGGTTTTGATGTGTAATTGACCCAATACACACGCTCAACAGCAAGAAGAATAAATCGAGCCAAGAACACAAAAGAAAAGTAAAACCCAGAAACTGTGATTTTCCATTGGGGTGATGTATAAATCAGCTCGGTATACTACATTACATCGCCTAGGGTTTTACATCACATATTACTTTAACGACCTAGTCTAGTTATTGGGAGCACTTCCCTCGAGCTAGCCAAGGGCACCTCCCCCGGGCCCCTGACTTACTTTGCAAATAGGGCTGCAAATGAGCCAAGCCACTCGCAAGAGGCTTGCGGCTCAGCTCAAAATGAGCTCGTTCAGGCTCAGCTCGGAAGATAAACAAACGAGCTCCAGCCACAAATTTCAGCTCGTTTCATAAATGAGCCGAGCCCAAGCCATAAGAAGCTCGGCTCGAGTGAGCTCGCGAGCTGATCTATAAATACAAACACGTGTATGCATACACTTTCCCGCATGTAGTGCCATGTGGCATCACTTCGCATGAGGGGGAGCAGTTGAAGAAGGAAGCGCTGGCACTTTAAATAGGGGGCTGCCTTTTAGACTTTATCTTTCGATTGGGATATGCTGGACAACTCTAAGTGTTGTGTGTATTGGTTTTGATTTGTGTTTGCCTTCCTTGGTAGTCCCATATCGAATACTTGTGATGCTCAAAACTAGGGAATCCCATAGAAATCAAGAAGCCTGCCTCTATCTCCAAGTGTGCTTTCACTGCACTGAAGGGTTGCTAAGCCTCACGAGCTGAGCTCGAGCTTTGCAATACTTGGACGAGTCGAGCTTGAGCCTAAGTTTCTTAGCTCATCACAAGCTCGAGCCCACTAAATTTAGTTTGAGGCGAGCTCGAGAAGTAGGAAGCTGGCTCGACTCGGCTTGTTTACACCTTTATTTGCAAAGCGGCAAATAAAACAGAAAAATACTCCACAAAGCCAAAGGTTCATGCTAATTATGTTGATTTTTAGGAGGAGATTGGATTTGCAAGCAATCTAGCCCTCCCTCTGTTACTTTCTGCTAGCCCCTTTTGAGAGATGCAACTTTCTGAGGTAGAGCGCAATAAACGATTTTGAACTTCAAATTTCACAGCATTAATTCCGCAATACCCTTTTATTCTCATTTGGTAATACTATTACAACTACTTGTGAAGGTTAGTTTTGGAAGTACAAATACATTTTTCTGTGACTTTTTATGGAGGAATAATGTTTTGGGATATCCCCAAATGGAATAGAAGACTAACAATAAGGGACAAGTTGAGTATTTTATTTCTCATGGATGCGACAGTCATTAGCCATTCAAAATCAAGAAAGCTGGAAAAAAAAAAAAAGCATATAACCTCGTGAGAAAACTGTTGTAGGGAGAACTGGTGCAGAAGGATTTCAACATTGAGGATGAAGCAGGTGGCATTGGTAAGGCAATCATAAAAAATTACACTGCAAATGTGACTGATGGTACATTGGAGATCCGCTTCTATTGGGCCGGAAAAGGGACAACTGGTATTCCCGTTAGAGGAGTATATGGTCCTCTCATTTCTGCTATTTCTGTGAACAACCCTGGTAAGCTGAACTTCCTGTTTCTTACGATTTCTTGTGATGATGTTTGTGACGGAAAATGGTTTCTCAGTTTTTTAAAAGTGCTACTCGATTGTTGTTGTTAAGGAGATGGTTACGGAAAAGTAAGTCCTTTTTCATAGCAGACTAATCAGGAACCTTGTAGAATTATTAATCATATCTTATGTAATGTTCCCTTAACTTTCTTGTTTTCTCTTTCCACAAATTGGAATTTTAAGAAATGAACTCTATTCACGGAAAAATTGTCGGCAATTGGTGATTACTCACGTTCATTATGAATCGCCATGAATGTAATGGAAACAATTTTGTTAATCTGGTCTTCAAAAGTATGCTCTTGAATTATAGATAACTAAATCATGACGCAAACATATATCTTTTCTTGTTTTTCTTGTTCATAAGACAAATGGATATGCTTTATCCCTGGGATGGTACTGTTCAATGGAATGTTTGACCAAACAATACTAATTTGGGTAATAATTTGGGTAATAATGTCGATAATCCTTGTCTCAACTTTCAAGGCATCTCATTAGCAGATACTTGATTTATTTGTGCTAATAGGATTCTGTCTAAAAGGTTTTGTATGTCCTTTGAAATGCCTGAGAAACATGTTAAGGGCGAATGTGTGACAAATTTCTTCTGGAATTAGAAAAGTTGTTTAAATATATAGGGCAAGTATTACTCTTCCTTTGTTTTGTCTTGTGCCCTCTTATTAGCCATCCTAGAAAACAGAGCTCCTGCACCTTTAGGGTCTGGGAGAGGTAGTTGGAGAAACCTGAAAGCCCTACCTCACTTTTTTGTGTCAAATAGTGGTTGCCATTGTGCAAAGTCAAAACCTCTAATATCATCTCATATGTGTTCATTTTTCCCTCCTCCATGTAGATTTTGTACCTCCACCAGAACATAAAAAAAGAATATCTGGGGGTGTTGTGGTTGGGATTGTAGTTGCGGTTGCAATAGCTTTTGTTATTATCCTGCTTCTCGTTATTGTTTGCCGGAGAGGCTTTCTAAACCGCAAAGGCACACTAGAACAAGGTATTTGCATATGTTAAAATGGTGCTAAATAGATATTTTCCTATCCATGTCCATTTTTCATCTTTTTGAGTTTTTGTTCAAATTTTTTGTCTCTTGACCACTATGGAATCTTACAATGATGTCTTCCTGCATTTTTAACTTGGTAAAAGATGGTTCTTGTTCAAAATATCATACAGATATCAAATTATTTACCACTTCCACTAGCATTCAGAATGTTAGGATTTTGGCTCGGCCCTTTGTCTTGTTGTACGAATGCTACTTATTACTTGGCTTCTTTCACAGATCTAAGGGGTCTAGACCTGCAGACTGGTTCATTTACCTTGAGGCAAATCAAAGCTGCCACAAATAATTTTGATGATGCAAATAAGATCGGAGAAGGCGGTTTTGGTCCTGTATATAAGGTATCCAACTCATGCATTACTCTTCCTAGATTCATCATTACATCTAGCTATCGTAGTGCATCCCGTGTAATGTGAAAAAACCCTACATTGTATCTTAAACTGTAGGGACTTCTATCAGATGGCACTGTGATTGCTGTAAAGAAGCTTTCTTCCAAATCAAAACAAGGAAATCGGGAGTTCGTGAATGAAATAGGAATGATTTCTGCTCTACAACACCCTCATCTTGTAAAGCTGTATGGATGTTGCATTGAGGGAAATCAATTGTTGCTGGTATATGAGTACATGGAAAACAATAGTCTTGCTCGTGCTTTGTTTGGTAAACTTTAAAACTTTAGTCAACTGCTTTTGGTAGTGTAGCATCGATGCATGTGCTTTTTTGGATGTACTACTGGCTTCGTTCCTTTTTTGTCAGTTTATTTTGGGACTTCCAGAATTTTGGGGCATCAATCAGATATTTTGCTGACTAGTATGTCTATGTGCTTTTTCATTTGGTGATTTGAAGGCCCAGAAGAATGCCAGTTACATTTGGATTGGCCGACAAGGTACAAGATCTGCATCGGCATTGCTAGAGGTCTAGCTTATCTCCATGAAGAATCAAGACTTAAGATTGTCCACAGAGATATCAAGGCCACTAATGTGCTGCTTGATAAAGATCTTAATCCTAAGATATCTGATTTTGGTCTAGCCAAACTTGATGAAGAGGAATCTACCCATATGAGCACCAGAATTGCTGGAACCTAGTGAGTCCCCATGCTACATTGTTGATGTTAAGTTTTCATTGTTATTGTCATACTTATGTTTTTCCAGTTGCAATAGTTCACATTCGAGTCCCGGAAGCAGCCTTTTCGCTTGTGGGAGTTAAGGCTGCACACATCCAACTCTTCTCTAGACCCAATAGTAGAAGCAGCATGCCTAAAAAAAAATAATAATAATAATAAAAAAAAACAGTAGAAGGAGCCTTGTGCACTGGATAGCCCTTTTTTTGGCTATACTAGTTCATAGGTTCATTCACGGTAAAAATGGGTATAATATTATGGGATGAAGCTCCAGATGATGGTTTTCCCTACAATAAGCTATGTGTTGAACAATATATCATGTACATACTAACCTTGTATTTGACAATTGGTTAAATGCAGCGGATATATGGCGCCTGAATATGCAATGCGTGGTCACTTAACTGACAAAACAGATGTTTATAGCTTTGGAATAGTTGCATTGGAGATAGTTAGTGGGAGAAGCAACCATAGTTATAGAACAAAGGAGTACTGTTTATATCTTCTTGATTGGGTATGTTGAATCCTGTTCTTCTTGCACCAATGCTTGAGTGAGACACTTCTATCATGTTCTTGATCTGTCAATCTCCATTAAAACAAATCTTCTTAAAGTCAAAACTCATGGATATTAGGCACTCGAGTTCTAATGTAACGAGTGTTTTTCCGTAGGCCCTTGTCTTGAAGGAGAAGGGGAATTTGATGGAGCTAGTAGATCCTAAGTTGGGTTCAGCCTGCAACAAAATAGAGGTCGCAGTGATGATAAATGTTGCTCTTCTATGCGCCAACACTTCACCAGCAGTTAGGCCTGCTATGTCTTCAGTTGTCAGCATGCTCGAAAGCAGAACAGTCCCCATCGTTCCAGATCCAGTTGCCTCCGATGAGCAGATGAACCTAAAGGGTGTGATGATTGAGCTTCAAAAAAGCCTTGAAACAAACACAAGTGATGTCCACATTCAGAGTACGTCGACTGACGGACCCTACACTGCTTCTTCTGCATCCGTCGGTGATCTCTACCCCCTCAACTGGGATTCCAAAATTTTGGAAAACAGATAATTAGCTTGGTGGCGCATATTGCCATTATCTGTCTTCATGTTTTACGTTTTCCATATACAAATTTATCACACGTTTTTTTGGCTTAGTTTTGGGATACCATTATAGCTTTTGCATATACAACAGTGCTTCTGCGAAATTGCACAAAAACTTGTGTTGCAACATGCATAAACAATATCAATTATCATGTGGCACCTCCGATGGTTCCAAAGGAAGAATTATATGGTATCGACAAGGTCCCGACCCAAAATGACAGGAACGGGGACTTTGGTGTGCGCCACCTGGTGTGAGGCATCTGAGCTGTCATATGTGTTTTCAAAGGTCCTAATTTCATCTTGCCACTTTATAGATCCAAGCCGTCCATTGCTAGATGAAATCCGAAGCCGTTGACTGTCGAGATCAACGGCTCGGATGCGGACACCAAGATCGCACACCAGTAATGACAGAGCCACACGTGTGGTCTTCTAATGGGGCACTTATTTTCATAATTGTATATTTTCATTTATGGGAGTTAAAACGGTTAAATACTTAAATGTAGTCAAATATAAAAATATAGACTCCATAGTAATTAATAAACCCTTGAACTTATTTTCCCTCGTAAATAAGAATTTAATTTTATCCTAAACGTTCCTAAATACCTGTAACGTTTCCCATGAATCCAAGCATACGACTAAGTCTTTCAAACTTCTTCTGAATTTTAGTAGCGTGAGTTGTTTAAGAGAGTCGCTTCCACGCTCACGTACCCACTCCAATTTCGCGCTCACGCATTCACTCGTATCTAACCGACTCTATTATTTTCCAACAATTGGCAAACTCCATGATCTCCAATATTATGTGAAGTAACTTATAAACGGACCCAGGGTCCCTAACACATCCGCTTGCGCTACACCATGCAAAGCTCATCTGAGCCGTCCATCTCTACAGTTGATGGTTCTGATTTGCAGAAACACTCTTACCACCGGTCATAGTAAATTCTTAACCATAAGAGTTAATAAACATATCTGAACCATTTATTACCCAGACGAACGGTTGGGATAGAGGCACTACACTTACAACACGGAGAGGGATGCTATAGAGACCCCGAATTCCTTACAAACCATGAAAAAAGATTTCACAAACCCAACAGTTACATTCATTTTGTTACATCTAAGTAGATCACTATTAATAATATCCCACCCATTTCTCTCTCTCTCTCTCTCTCTCTCTCTCTCTCTCGCTCTCTCCCTATATATACGCAAATATATGTGCATATATTTGCAAGGGGAGAAAATTTATTTGAAGAAGCCCCTCTCTATCTCTCTCCAAATGGCTTTCTGGTTTCGTTGCAATTTTCTTCTGCTTCTGCTGCTGCTGCTCAACATTGTTATCGAGCTAGCAAATGTGCACAAGTGTTTAGGGGAATGTGACTTGTACCAGGGGAGTTGGATGAGGGACCCATCATACCCTCTCTACAATGCCACCACGTGTCCCTTCATCGAGAAAGAATTCAATTGCCAGAAAAATGGACGGCCCGATCTTGACTATCTCCACTACAGGTGGCAGCCCACTGGATGCAATTTGGAAAGGTAACTCGTTTTGTCACACCTTGGGCTGGGCTTTTATCCAGTTGGACACAGAAATAATGAACAGGGCCTGTGCTCCTGCATTTTGGGCCTACCATTAACATTAACATTATTATAGATTCTTATGTTTAGATTTTTAATTTTTATTTTTAGCTAAGAAGGGTTTTAATATAGATGATGTAGTTTTTTGTTATTTTAGTTAATCATCCTGATTATGTCCCAAAAATTTTCGTATTTAATTAAATTTCTTCACTTTTCCACCCAAAAAAAAAAAAGAGTACTCCGTCATGGGTTTTTTTTTTTAAAGATAATTATTAGCATGGTCTAAATATTTACCCATACAATTTTCTTGCGGTATGTTCAACATAGCCATGCATAATTTTTAGTACATCGTTGCTTGTGTTAAAACAAGTACAATGAATCATGTGATCTCGACAATCAGATCAACTTTTTCCTTCATTGTAGTCAACACAAAATGTAGCCTAAATACCGTATCTACACGATTAGGTCTAAATATTGTATCAATGGTGAGATAGATACAAGAGGACTATGTACGTAACCATGCCTAAAAGTCGTATAAACGAAGAAATAAGACTATGGAAGCTAATCGAGATGAGAGTAAGCTTTTTTATACCTACCATAGTGCCACCCCATGCTTTATAAATTTAAATATATACCCTTGCAGTCAAAGTGGTATTAATTGTGAACATTTCCATGTTAGTATGTGCTTCCTACAAAATTTATTTAGCATGCCTTTTATTTTAGAAAAAACCCTTGCAGTCAAGTCTTATTAATTGTCAACATTTTCAGGTTAGTGTGTGCCTCCCACAACTTTTTATCTCTGTCTATATTTATTTATTTATTATTTTACCGTTAGTGGTATCTGGGCTAGCTTACGCGCACTACGCCTAATCCCTTTTCCGGTCTAGTTTAAGGCAGATTATCCACGCCTGCATTACTAATTATAGTAGCTTAACAAGAAATTACTTTCTTCGTCCTTATTTTATTTTAGCCATGTAGTTTCTTAGGTATGTATGTACTCCGTATGTCTTTATATTGAAGTTTTGCATTTATGATAGATTATGGGGTGAAATATTTTGGATTAATTTTGTAGATTTGATGGAGTTGGCTTCTTGAAGAAATTCAAAGGGAAGAAAATCATGTTTGTAGGGGATTCCTTGGTTAGAGACCAATGGCAGTCATTGACATGCTTGCTCTACAATGCAAGACCTAACTTAGAATACACTCTGACGAGATCCGGTATGATCTCCACTTTCACAATCAAGGTATGGTCTATACATTAAATTTCCTTAGCTTCGGGCGTGTTTGGAAGACACATTTTTTTTCCATTTTGCATCGTGTCGTAGCGGATTTTGGGTGTTTGGATGGTTATTGCTGATTTTAGAATCAAGCATCACCAGAAAAACGACCCGGAGAAGGTAGAATTCAAAAATGAGTTTCAGATGAAGTTTTTGGATTCTCATTGTATTTCATAGTTTACTCTTCTGAAAAAGTCTATTTTGCACATATTACCCAAACCCTTTTATAGATTCTTATTATAATCTGGAAATTTATAATGTTCCAATCTAAAATCCAGAATTCCAAAAAAAAAATTGGCTCAGCATTTTCCTAATTAATTTTGTAGCGGGGATGCACGGTACCCCCACACTATCCAATAATATTATTTTTCATGTAATTTGTGGTATTTTCAATAAAAAATTCAGTGTCTCAGTCCCTTTAACATTTTAATATCTTAATTTAGTCTTTCCAAATATAATTTTTTTCTCAAAAGATCTTGCAATTAAAACCCTAGATAATTTTATCATTTTCTTTCTTTTGTGAAATTCCTGCGCCCGTTTGGTGGTCCGGGATGGTAAAAATTTAAAACAAGAGGACCACATAGCACAATCATATATATCATTTTGTGATGCAGGAATATGGAGTTAAAGTGATGCTTGATCGCAACGTGTTCTTAGTGGATAATGTAAGGGAAAGTAAGGGTCGAATCTTGAAGCTTGACTCCATTAACGATGGCAAGAATTGGATGGGGATGGATATGCTAATCTTCGACACATGGCACTGGTGGAATTACAGAGGAGCCCACCAACCGTTAGTCAAAACTTCTCCCAACTCTTTTGCTATCGATGTGATCGCATTCTTTAGTATCACGTGATGTTTCACCAATGTGGTCAATTTATATCAATGCTTTGGTTTTACATCGTATGGTACTATTTCTCCTTCAGATACGATGGAGAGAATAAGATGTTCTACGTATCCGCCTATTCCCTGTTTGGAGTAGTATTTTAAAAGCCGGGCCATTTTTCCAATAAAAAAATGGTAAAGTATTTTTGTGCAGAATTTATAGATCTCAATCAGTTGTTTTAAATTGGTGCAAAAATCAAAAAATTATGTCGGAAGTATTTTATTTTGTCATTCGGAAATTGTTGCAAGTTTTTGTAAAAGAACAAATAAATTGGGATAGAAGGAATATTAGATATGAGATCAACTTGGGACCATCTAATATAATCCCCCAAAACCGGATAAGATAAAAAATATTTTCATTTCCTAGGTAAATAACGACTAGACGGGTTAGTGAGAAAATCAAAAATTAAAACCAAAGCTATTGATTGCCGAGATCAACGGTTTGGATGCTGCACTACAGAGGCGCCCTACAACGCCCCCGTTTCCCTAGTTTCTCCCTCTAACCATTGAAAACAAAAAATCAGCGAGTGTTTAATGTTATTACTAATTGATTTATTTAATTGATGTGAATTTGCAGATGGGATTATATACAAGTAGGGGACCAGGTAATGAAGGACATTGATCGGACGGCAGACGGCTGCATTCGAGAAGGCGCTGGCTACATGGGGGAGTTGGGTGGATACCAACGTTAATCCATCCAAAACTAGGGTTTTCTTTCAAGGGATTTCTCCGAATCATTACCGGTAATCTCTCTAATTTTAATTTTTATTATTCCTAAAGGGGAGTAAATAAGTTAACAACTAAACGGGTTCGAGCTTTGAAGTCTCCCCATAGATTCCAACCCCAAACCTCCTGTGTACCGAGAGGTACAAAGTGATGGAGTACTTCATGAGTCCATGTCCTCCCCAATCCTTTGAAATGGATTGGAGAGAATGACGACTCCAATTCAAGCCCGGAATGTTTTTTCCGGATCGCAATTCAATTACCGTCACTGTTCATATTTTTAAACTCACTGAGAGCATCAAGCATGGCAAAAATCTAGTTAATCAATTAGGTTGTTTGATATGATTACAATCACATATATATTGCAAAAATAGTAAAAATGGGTTTTGTTCCAACGTTGCAATCTTATTTATGCCAGATGAAATAAACTTGATTTTTGATATACTTGATATTTTTCAATGAGCTAAATAAAATGAACGGTCTCGATCATGGAAGGAGTATTGTGAAAAAAAATTATTTAAAAACAATATATATATATATATATATATATATATATATATATCCGGGCCGGAATTGGAGAGGTGCCGTTGGACACTTGAACTCCATATACATTACTGATTGTCATTATGTTGCCTATGCTTTTAACCAGAGGCTCGGAGTGGAACGAACGCAGAGCACACACATGCCAGGGCCAAACGACGCCATTATCGGGCTCAAAATATCCGGGAGCCTTACCGCCGGCCGTCGCCGTACTGAAAAGAGCCTTAAGCAAGATTAAGAAGCCTGTCACTTTACTTGACATAACAGCTCTATCCCTGCTGAGGAAAGATGGGCATCCTTCTATTTATGGAAACAGTGGTGCAAAAGGACTTGACTGCACCCATTGGTGCCTTGCAGGAGTCCCTGATACTTGGAACGAGATCCTTTATCACCTTATTTCTTACGAAAAATGAGCTAGTATTATTTATTGCTATTGAAATGTCTTCGTAGAAAATCGTAGACTTAATAAGAGTTAATTTAGCGAGATTAGTTTTCAGAGATTAGTTGGTGTGCACGTAAGGTGGCCGAACACCCTAATATATGGGTCGTTGATACTTGTATCGAGACTCGGGGTATGCTAGTTTTAGTTAGTGCAAAAAATTTTGTTACTGTTTTTTTGAGAGGTAATAATTGAATTCAATCTTAGTTTGGTACTTTTATTTGTGAAATTGTTTTATAGAAATTATCATGCATGTTTATGTCTTCTTTGCTTCATATGCTTTCATGTTGTCTTAGCCTATGGAGCAATTAATAAGAGCAACTTCAATGCACAATAACGATACTACCAAAATTTAACGATGTTGTTCTAACTAAAAAATGTTATTTGAGGTGGGCCATGTTAACATAAACTTCTGGGTGTCTTTTGCGGTGGGCCCTATAAAGAAATAAAACAATTGTCAATTCTAAAATGGTTGCAGATATAAATTGGGGTACAATACACTACGCCATAAATAGCCAAAAACGGCATTAGAAAACTGCCGGTAATAGCCCAAAACCCGCCGGAAATACTATTGCCGGCAGTAATAATACCGCATTTTTAATTAAACATATATGGGCAATGCTCCAGATCATCAATCTGCATTTTTAATTAGAACGGTCACTCAAAAGGTAACGTTATAAACATATATTAAACCACCACCTCATATTTTATTAGCACCATAACTACCGGTACTATAAAAAAAAAAAAAAAAAAACAGCTTACAACGTAACTGCCAGAGCTATATCAACTAAAGTCAATCCAACTTAATACCCACGACAAATGAAGCACAAAGTAAAAGAAAGAACCTTACGGCTACGACAATCAGTGTTCATTTGAATCTTTTCATTGTTCTCTTGAAACCCTCTTGCTTATTAAAAAATCCTTTAACAGATCCTAGATTTAACACACACACATAAATGCATGAAGGAAGATCGCGCGCACGCACACACATATGGATGAATGGGGGAGAGAGAGAGAGAGAGAGGGTACGGTTTGAGGGGCTTTACAGAAAATTAGGTTTTAAGTGGATGAGTGAAGGATGAAGATGCTCTAACAGAAATCTATTGAAGAAACCGCTTGTGTATTGCAGAATTAGGTTTTAAGGGCAAAGAAATTGATCGACTATACATATTACCGAGTGTGTATGTATATGGGGGATAACGTAGTTAATCGACGGAAGGAGATTTCGAGGATACCTTTAGTGTCGACGAGAAGGAGATCCATGAGGGGAATCGATTGCTTTGGTTCGTGTAATCTGGAGTAGCTATGGATTTGGTCTCTCTCACTCTCTCTCTCTTTCTCTCTGTATTCCACCGCCAGGTTTTCCAAAAGGGGTGAATGTAATGAACGTAATGATGAAGAGAAGGGGAAAAACCACCAAACGACGCCGTTTGGTCTACTGAATAAAATACTTGAAGCGGCGGCACCACTTTATTTTACCGCGTTACAATCCCGCCTAAATGTGAGGGCTAAACACGGCAGTAGGTTGAATCCCGCCGTTTTAGGCCAACTATTTCCGGCAGTCCGATTAATGCCGGTAATAGTAGATTTTTGCGGCATCAATAAAACCGCCGGTAAAGGCAATATTTGGCGTAGTGATATGTACTTGCCCCTTGAACTATTTGATTTTCTTTTGCTTAGTCCTTAAACTACTAATTGAACACACTTCCTCCTTAAATTACCAAACCGTTACACACTTCACCCAATTCTTTACTCCCATCCAAGGGATGGATGGAAAAAATGAGAGGGTTCAACCCTAAGGCCTTAAGAAGGCCACCATTCCCATCAGCTCGATCTCATCCCTCTCTATCGCACTCTTCTTCTCTTTCCTAGTCCCCTGGTTAGGTCTCTCTCTCCGACATCTGCACAGCAAGTGCTTGCTATTCAGGCCGGCTCTGAGATTTATAAGGCATAAAGTGATTTTGTCTTAGTTGGACCCTCAACTCTCAATGTAGCATAGTTAAAAACACAAGGAAAACAAAAAATCCATAAGTAAGTCATACAGTCATTTGAAAGCACAATTACTATATAAAATTGAAGGCCCTAAAAATTAGTCAAAATTTAAAGGTCTAAAGCAGTAACTTTATGGGCTTTAGTCCAAAGCCAGCTCTATTGCTGTTCCATCTTTCTCTTCTATTGAATATGAAAGCAAGAAACAAGATTTGACAATTTCATGGAAGCAATAGACTTTGTAGGTTGTCAAGAAGCAAGCCTAACCCAACCACACCTGAGACTCTAAAAACTTAAAGTAGGAATCCGAAACAACAGCCCCAATAGCACCAGACTTGCTAAATTTTCATGTTTTGATAGCAAAAAATACAGTCTTGCATCTGATCCAACTTTAAAACCATGATAATCTTCAAAGTGTGTATCCTGCAACGTATCTTGAGCACACCTAAAACAGCATCCCGAAAAAGACACCAACCTCCTCTCTCTCTCTCTTTTTTTCTGATGGATAATAGTGGCGGGGAGAGAGAGGACTATGACAGAGATGCCTCTTACGGTTTTTATTATATAAATGGCCCCTATTTTAGGGTTCAGGTCGGATTGACCCATGTTTTTGGCACCAAGAACCTTCTAGGGTTGAACCTTCTCATTTTTTCCGTCCATATCCCCTGAATGGGAGGGAAGAATTGGGTGAAGTGTGTAATGATTGGGTAGTTTAAGGGAAAATTGTGTTCAATTGATAGTTTAAGAATTAAGTAAAAAAGAATCGAATAGTTTAAAGGGCAAGTACATATTTTGCCTATATAAATTGCAAATTACAGTTTTTCTAAGGTTTGAAACAATATGTGAGACAAAAAAGTGAGATGTAAAACTATTCATGGGAATAAAATTAGGCATTTTATGAAGGGGATTTTATTAGCCAAAGTGCAAAAACAAAAATAGAATCCAAAATTGAGTCTGGACACGTGCTCCCGCTGACCATAGCTTTCCTCCGTCACTATCTTGGAGATTGGCTACGTAGTGCATTAACTCTCTTTTCAATACGAGCACACCATTATATGAGGCCATACTTATACATGTGTGCTTGTGAAGATGATTAGAGTATATATACCACGAGAAAATCATTTTCACGGAGGCTCCATAAGGAGCCGTTTACGAAAGCCCCAAATGGTGCCCACCAATATATAAACAAATTTTAGGAGGCCCCATTTTAAAAACTTGCTTTAGGCCTCGAAAATCTTAGGGCCAGGCTGGGCCGGGACAAGTTGATTTTTTTTGCATAAACACACTACTTTGCGGACGCTCCAAGATGACCGATTTAGATCATTGCGATGATGTGTCGGTAGGACCCCCAAAGCCCAAGGAAGCTTCCGTGAACAGCTCCTTTGAGAAGCCTCCATGAAAAAGTATCATATACCACATGGCAGACCACTGAATAATCACTCGTGCACGAAACACATATTGTCATTAGCTCATCAAAGCCGATTGCGACAAGTGCAAAATGAAAATCACTTGCCATTTCTTTGGTTTACCAAACAGCATAAAGAGCGAAAAATCAAGACTTCCCTTAGAAGGAAGAGGAGGAAAATACGCAACCAAATGCAATAATGAGAATATGAGATAACAAATTAACGATAAAAGAACTCGGCTTTACGTCCCAAATCAGCAATGGGTCCAAACAACGCTTAGAGAATAAATTAAAAGGGTAGATTACATCATTGGGTCACTATGGTTTGAGGAAATTACATTTTAGTTCATGTAGTTCCAATCTTGTTAGTTTGAACATTGCGCTTTCGTTCTCTTTCAACAATATTGTCCTCCATCTTTTAATAATTTATGTAACAGAAAGAAATTAAGAATATGCATTTTAAACTAGGGCCAATTGGTATAGGGTCCACTATAGCACATTTCTAATGTCTCGGGTCTAGCATAACAATTCTTAACATTCCCAGTCCACTGGCATAACACAATTACTAGTTTACCCACGTTATAAAAGAGGCACAAAAAATTCTCAACGCCATTCTTGCACGGTTGCACCTGAACAACGTCTTTCTTTCTCTCCTTCTCTTTCTCCCTCTGCAATTGTTTGTGAACGGAGCAACAAGTCCACACACCCTTGACGCCGGTCCTTCTACCAAAGATTTCGGCATATCCTAACATGAACGAGGGGTACCAGTGCACATCAAGTGTTTGATAAATCAACTGATAGAGTTACGGATGTAAAAAATGGGGCTATTCCAACATGGAAACGCAAGATTGGAGTGATGAAAGCCTTTAGATCTCGTCTGAAAGCTCCGGGTAACGGCGAATACTACGTTTCCAACACGGCGAGCGAGTGAGCCGTTGTGATGGTGATCTTTTTGTCGAGATTTAGGTACTCGTTGCCTAGGCCGACGACGATGAACTCGACGGAGGTGTTGGTCAATGCCTTGAGGACACGTGGATTTCCGTCGTAGAGCTTGAGTTTTGTGGCGCCGATTGATCGGGCGAGCGGGACGACGTGTTCTGGTGGCGGGAGGTTGTTTGCGATCTCGTTGTAGTTTTTGCCGGCGGCGGTGGACGAATTTATTCCAAATAGGTTGTTACTATACCTCCACCAGAATCGGATATTCTAAGCATCCACGGATTCACCGTCCAATTCTGGGAACTTAAAGAAAGACAAAGCCGACTGGTATAAATATTGCAGCATCTTTGATGATGGTAAGATCTACCGGGCAACGGATAGTTAAACATTTCACTTCCTGGGTAGAAGTTTTCAGGTCTACTATTAAGACAAATCCAGACAAGAAGCAGTACAGGCTTCTTGATGAAGCAGTACAGGCTTCATGAGGAAACAAAAATGACTTCCTTTAAGAGGGTAAATGGTGAAACAGTCACCGCCGGACGACTGTATGATTTTTTTTTTCCTCGGAATTGACGATTCAAGGACCGTGTTCAGTCAATGGAGAAGAGAGGTGGGATGTAGCTTTTGCTTGCTTAATTTCGCATATGAGCAATAGACTGAGTCGTGATTGTTCTGACTTCTGTGGAAAGACATTTCTTCTCTCTCTCTCTCTCTCTCTCTCTCTCTAACAGCTTTGCGAAGTGTTGACTGACGTGGCAGGGCGTAATTGGAGGAAATAGTCACAGTCTTAAAAATAGAGGAGTATTTGCTTATGGAGTACTAATTGAAAAAATCTCAATAAATTTTGAAAAATCTCCATATAATAGTATTTCTTATGATTTTCCTTTTATGTAATTATAGAAAGTAGTACTTATTGTGGTGATATTGGTATGAGCTTATGGAAGCCTGGGAGGTACACACGTGTTAATGGGTTTGTGCATGGCAATGAGATAAGTGTGGTTAGGGTGGCATGTGTCCATAGGAAGTGTTGAGTCACCTTTGGTCAACAAATATTGTGAGGAGAAATAATGGAAAAAAAAAAAGGAGTCATTTAGAGAGCCGAGTTTAGTGGGAGTGGGAGTTTGGCTTCCCAAGTATTTTGTTTCCTACTTCAAGGTAATGGCATATAAATAAAAAGTGTTGCCAGTTATTGGGGATTCTTTTAGGAAGATAACAAACACTCACGACTCCCAGATAAAATGAGTTGAAACAACAAAAAAATGCAGATAACCACATCTTGTGAGTCCAGATAACCACCTCTTGTGAGTTAAGATAACCACATCTAATCCTAAATAGGCTTTAAAAAAAATATCGTACACATTTTGCGTTGCAAATAACCACATCTTGTGAGTCAAAATAATCACCTCTTGTGATTCTAGATATGGTTATCTACAAAGGGTGGCGAGAGTATTTTACTACAATGGAGGACAGCTTTTTGGGCACACTAGCGCACACACACAACTACACATTTATGCTCCGTTGAAAAAAAAAAAATAGTAGTAGACTAGTAAAGGAGTACTAATAGGAGTATATGTTTGCTAAAAATATTTTCCAAATTTTAGAGAGATGCAGAATGTTATGAGGTATAAAGAATTCACATTCTCGATTGTGGTGTCTTGTGTGACAATTGCTTGTCTCTGGCAAGCAGAAATGTGTTGAGCATTGCATGCAAATGTGATGTTTGAGTGGATGAAGATTTGATCCCTATTAGGTTGTTTAAAAAAAGATATAGTCCAGATAACCACCTCTTGTGAGTCCAGATAACTATATCTCATCCCAAGTAGGCTTTAAAACAAAGACATAGTACAGATAACCACATCTTCTGAGTCCAGATAACCACCTCTTCTGAGTCTAGATAACCACATCTGATCCCAAGTAGGCTTTAAAAAAAGGAAGATATAGTCCAGAATCACTAGAGATAACCACATCTTGTGAGTCCAGATAACCACATCAAATCCTAATTAGGTTTTAAAAAAAGAAGATATAGTCCAGAGTCACCATATAATCACATCTTGTGAGTCCAGATAACCACATCAAATCCTAATTAGGTTTTAAAAAAAGAAGATATAGTCCAGAATCGCCATATAACCACATCTTGTGAGTCCAGATAACCACATCAAATCCCAAGTAGGCTTTAAAAAAAAATTACAGTCCCAATAACCACAGAGTCAGATAACCACCTCTTGCAAATTCAGATAACCACATCTGATCCCAATTAGGCTTTAAAAAAAAAGTTATAGTCCAAAATCACCAGATAACCGCATCTTGTGAGTCCAAATAACCATATCTGATCCCAATTAGGCTTTAAAAAAGAAGAAGATATACTCCATAATTGCAAGATAACCACATCATGTGAGTCCAAATAACCACATCAAATCCCAAGTAGGCTTTAAAAAAAAAATTACAGTCCAAATAACCACATCTTCTGAGTCAGATAACCACCTCTTGCGAGTTCAGATAACCACATCTGATCCCAAGTAGGCTTAAAAAAAAAAGATACAATCCAAAATCACCAGATAACCACATCTTGTGAGTCCATATAACCATATCTGATCCCAATTAGGCTTTAAAAAAGAAAATGATATACTCCATAATTGTCAGATAACTACATCTTGTGAGGCCAGATAACCACATCAAATCCCAAGTAGGCTTTTAAAAAAAAAAAGATACAGTCCAAATAACCCCACATCTTCTGAGTTAGATAACCACCTCTTATGAGTTCAGAGAACTACATCTGATCCCAAGTATGCTTTAAAACAAAGATATAGTACAGAAAAACCACATCTTGTGAGTTCAAAAGATATGGTTATTTGCGCCGGCGATTTTTTTAGCGAAGTCCAATTTTCATTGAATTAACAGCAAATTGCAACCGAGGAAAAAAAAAATGCAACACAAATGCTATAATATACACTGATGGACATCGAATTATATATATATTGGAGCCTTAAAAGGCTTTTACAGCTCTTCTTTGAAATTAAAGGCCAATAGCTCTATCATTAATAAAGGGCTGGGGGGAAGTGTTGCGCAGCGTGCTGTACGAGCCCATTTCGGCGCCACCCCGGCACCGTTTCGATGATCTGAGATATCCACCACATAGAACTCGTCGACTACTATAAGTGTACTAAAAATCAACTCAATCGAATATCGTTAAGTGCCTCATCGGAACACAAATAAGTTGAAAAAAATGGTTTCAATGGTTTTCATCCAGTGTTTCAAGACATGTGTTCCAATTTTAGCAGCTGCGATGAACTCCTTGGTACGTGAAGCTGCGATATGTGTGTTTGTTCTCGAAGGCCAAATCATTTCGACACTTCCAAATGAGCGTAGAGGCTATTGCCAGATTCATATTGCTTTCCTCTTTCTGATTCCACATATTCATAAAGTTCGACGAATAACTTTCAAAATGAGATCCTTCAACGTGGTCCATGTCCACCTCCCAAATGACATCCAAAATGGGCCTTAATCTTGTATGTACAGTGTGTACCATGGTATTACAAAATCATCAGATCCATTTACTTTGGGGAAAAAAAATTCTATGTACCATGCATTATTCAACAAACATAGGATCAGCAAGATGCAAAATAAGACAAATTGAGAATGCAAAACATAAAAAGATCGGATATGTTCTGACACCTATTTTTGTCTCAATGCATGCTTACCACAAAGCTCACTACGGATGGATGCACGAAGCATAGTGGTTCTTATCATTTTTTTTTTTGAAATCCGAACTTGTTTGTATTTATATTCATAGCTAATCATAGGTGACGGTAATGTTTAACATATGTCATTAGGGTAGAAAAGCAATGTTGTTTAAGCAATGTGGAGTTGAGCTTGATTGGGATTAGACAAAAACAACATTGTCGTCCACCACATTGCTTTTCTATTAGGCATTTCATCAAACAACACACTTGCATCATCTCTTTTTCCAGAAAGCCGAGTAGATTAACACGAAAGTATAAGATCTCAAAAGAGATACTCCAAACCAAGCATGTCGATGCTGATTGATGGCAGATTTTTTGATATTCCTCCAAGAGCCCACATAATACCGCATATGTCATTATACTATGCAAAACTTGCAGTGTGATATACTTTTACTCGCATAAGTAGGACTAGATTTCTGACTCTCCCTTCGCGAACACGAAGAATGCCCAGATTTATTCAAAACCGAAATCGGATTATGTAGTTCATAACTTAAGCAGGAAAACCAGTAAAAAGATCCACAGGGATGGACAAAAGAACATCAATCAATCAGAGGTCCATGAGATTACCAGAGAAGAGGAATCGAAGGAATTTTGAGGAGTTTTAATATTCCGTCCAAATCGCCAACCTCGTAACATCTTCTCGCCCAGTAAATTGAGAAATTGATGAATCTTTAATGTCGACCAATTCACCCAATCGATCAGTCACAACAAAGAAGAACAGTCCAAACCTCTCACTCGATCTCCCTCTCCCTCTCTGTATGCGTGTTTCAGTCGTAAAAGAGATTCAACGAATGACTTGTCTCACGGGCATTTTTGTTCTGTGAAAAATAAGGAGTGGACCTAACAGAATAAAAAAAGTGATTTGGTAGATTAGAGGTGTTATGAAAACATTAGGTGGACTAGAGGTATTATAAAAAGCTATAATGGACCCTATAACAATTTTTTATTTAAACTATCACCTTGTCTTTCTTCTGTAGTGATTGTGAAAATAAGAAAATAGTACCCTCAAAAGTGTTCATGTGAGTCTTGTCAAGTGTGTTCTTCTTGGTTCAGACTTCGGAATATATATCTAGGAAAGGTGACGGAAATGAGGGACTATGATAAAACATAATTTGGAATTCAGAATTTAAATTGATAATATTTAAACTTTAGGACCAAAGTCAAATCCTTCAAACATTGCCCATATGGAAAATATGTCTATGTTCAATCAATCCAACAAAACCAACAACTAATGCATTGTATTGGATGTCCTCTCTCTCTCTCTCTCTCTCTCTCTCTCATATCAATGAATTGAAGGGCTGATTTAGTCTTGAATTTGCGTGGACAATACCCAAGTTCAAGTCCCTATAACTCCTATAGCTAACACTACCCACACGTGGTGGGACCTTAACTTCGGCTCTAACATAGGTGCGGTTAAGTCCCCTACAAATAGTGGTGTGGCGTGACACACCTACCAAAATCTCTCTCTCTCCCCCCTCGATCAGTGCTGATACATGCTGAAATGTACACCTTCTTGCTGGAAATACATTCTTCATTGTCAAAAACTAAGTTTTGGTGCAAGATAATGGTTCTAAATGCTGAGATAAAGATCTAAGTGTAGGAATACCTGCTCATACTTGTTAGAAGTAGGAAATCAGATGCTATTGCTGATAGGAATTGACCTATTCGTTCATCTTTATGAGTATACGACATAAGTACTTCTATGTGTGGATTTAAGTACTAGTGAATTGATAGAAAAGAGCTCATGATTGAAATTAGAAATCTTAAAATGAATTCTTTTGTCTTTGTGTTATAAAAAGTATTGAGGAGAATTATTTTAACTGGTGGTTAAAACTCTAACATGGATACCTATTTCAGGTCGAAAACGGGCACGTCTGAGGTGTCAAAACCATAGTTGTGTCTTTCTTTTGGAAGATGGAGGTGAGTGTTTGACTCACAGATGTTAACTTTGTGTTATCAGTAAAAGATGAAACTGTGTTTTTTCTACCTTAGGCTATATTTACAGAAGGTTTATGTTGTTCAGCGGTTGGGCTTACATCTCTAAATTGGATTAAACTCATTGGAGGCTTAGTCTGGGGCGGGGTGTGACAAATTCTCTATGGATAGTGATTGTATTTTTTTTGTGTCTATCTACAAATTGACTACGGTGAACTTCTACACAGCTCGAGTATACTTTTTGGCATATGAATCCTTTTTGTTGGGACAACGACTATTTGGATGTAAAGTACCCTACTTGTTACGTTGCAAAGAAATAGGTTTTGGGGATATGGATGCTTTTTGTTGGGATGCCTGACTAGTCGGATTTAAACCTTACATATTATGTCTCAAGAATTTTGGCTATTTTGAGGGTATGTGTATAAAAGGGAATGTTTATTGCATTATGACTAGACATATATGAATATTGTGTATTATTGTGACTGTAAAGACATCATATGATGATTTTGGACTTCAATCGTTAAAGTTTAGATTGTAATCATTGGCTATTTAAATTTCATTCTTGAATGGTTTGGGGCATTAATTTGGAGATGGAATCACTACGCCAAATTTCAGCATTTGCGGCATTAGAAAACCACCGGTAAAAGTCCAAAAACCGCCGGTAATAGTATTAACGCCGGTAATAGTATTAACGGCGGTAATCCTCCCGCCGTCAATACCGCCGTCGGGAATACATAAACGGCGGTAATTTACCGCCGGTAATAGTAGCACACTTTTCCCGGCGGTTTTATTACCACCGGTAAAAGTTTTTCCCGGGAAAAAAAGTTTGTCCCAAGTTTTGAACCCGCGACCTTTTGCGTAGAGCTCCGTTACCTAACCACGCGACCAACCAAAATCTTTACGTTTACATTTAAAAAATAAAAATATTTATATTAACTTTTAACGTTTTACCGGCGGTTTTTGGGATTACCGCCGGTAATAGTTATTTTTCCCGGTGGGAATAATTACCGCCGGTAATAGTACTCTTTAACGGCAGTTTTATTACCGCCGGTAAAAAAACTTCGGAAAAGCCATTTTTCCCGGCGGGTGATGAAAACCGCCGGTAATAGTGTCCTTTAACGGCGGTTTTGTTACCGCCGGTAAAAAAAACCGCCGGTAAAAGCAACATTTGGCGTAGTGAATATATGTATGAATGCATAGCTATATGGAATGCACATGTTATGAAGATTTATTTGACCCTGTATAAATTGCATTTCACATGAGAAAGTACTCATTTTGTGACCAATCCAGAGTATAACTTTGGTCACTGAAGACAATTGTTTAGTGACCAACCTACTAGTAGGAAAAGGGTAGTAATTTCTCTTATGACCCCATCGGTGACCAATTAATTTGATTGCTGAAACTATTTTCGGGAACCAATTTCTTTGATCACAAAAATTAGGCTTTGGTGATCAAAGGTCGTTGACTAAAAAGTCAACAAATATCCAACAGTGACTGTTAGTTAGTCACAAAAAACGATCTTCAGTGACCAAAAGTTCTTGCTGTCAAACTTAGTTGGTCAGTGTAGGATACCAAAAGAGACTAAAGTTTAGTCATGGAAGAAATGTTTCAGTGACAAAATTACAATTGATCACCAAAAACGTTCAGTGACCAGGGTTTTGTGACTAAGTTTGTTACAGCCCCTCCCAAATTAATCAGCCGACACTAGACTCTTGACCCATTTTTAAGGGTTTCGTGTGGCCGTTGGTGTTTTGGCAAACATGGTTGTACAGTCGTTTCAGATCGCACATGGCTTAGGGCCGCGTGGAGTTCAAATTTTGTTCGAATGTTGATTGCTCGTACTTTATGCTGTAGAGTTTGGGAGGGCTGGGGATTGGGGTAATTGGGTTGATTGTTGGGTTTATTTGCTCGCAATTATTTTCTACTCTATGATTGTGTTGAATGTGTGTTGTGGATCTATATTCATATACCTGTGTTGCTATACATGGTTAGTAATACATTTCAGTTCTAATATATTTCAGTTCTAATGGTGGTGGAACCTCCTTTTGTGCAGTGGGATCTCGTTAGCTAGGCATAGATATCGTTTATCTCCGGAGAGTGGGTTTTTCTGAGATTACACAGTGAGGCGTGCAAGAGAAGTTGTTCCTGTTCGAGTTCGCCCAAAAAAATGTTTAGATTGTATACAAGGCCTCGTCTACCTTTGTATATGAACTAGTGCATGCTCATGCCTGTGCCTGAAGGCACGGCTTGAGCAATCGACACACGTGCCTGTGCCCATTCTTTATGGTGCTTCGAATTTCAAAGAGGGAGGAGGAGAAGAGGTAGTGAGAGAGAATGTGGTTTGAATTTTGAGAGAGAGAGAGAGAGAATACAAATATGAATATGGTTTGAAATTTTTGGTGTGCTGGGCCGGTGGAGGAAAATGGGAGACAGAGAAAGAGGGAAGTGAGTTGGCAGAGAGATGAATAAAATGTAATATGATGACTGGGAAAAAAAATATAACTACGACAAAAACCGCTCTGTATTGTAATATAGATATGGTGATCGATTGCATTTTGGAATGCTGTTCGGTGGGAAGTCATGAGTCATCGACTTAACATTTGGGTAAATGCTCTCATTTACTACTCCTTCCTGCGGTGCAGCATTACACCTTGTTGCACATCTTGACATATGATTAACTTTCATTGAATTATCAAGATGACAGTTTCTTTATCCCTCAAGTAGCTTCAGTTTGATAATGTATTTATTCTGTATGTTGATCTGAGTAACCTGGAAAGCGTTACTGATCAAATGATTAAACTTTGTCACAAATTAAAAACAACTCCCAAGAGGTTCTTAAATTACGGTTGGATCTGTCATTTATAACATCTGAAGAGTCTATGAGAATTGAAATGGCGAGAAAGGAGATTTGTTGTTTGTTAGTTGTTACTGTTGGAGATTTTCAAAATAATAATTGATTTTGGTTTGGGTTTTTTTTTTTTTTTTGAAAAGATATTGAGAGAGTTTTATGAGAAATGGTGCAACACCTTTCACATAAGTTGTGACTTTATGTGAATAGTTATAACACCCATTAAGGTGGGATGTGTTTATTTGGAATAGATGTGATTGTTAGGAAGGTATGTGAAACATAAGGTGCCTCCAAGAGGCATGACCCTTCTTAATTAATGTCTATTAGAGACATGGCTATTCATGAAATAATGCCTAGAAAGAGGAATGACTTGTCTTCAAAAGACATGTCTATTCCAAATGAGTGTCTACTAAAGACACGATCTTTCACAAAGGGGTACCTATGAGTCTATAAATAGACACTTTGTAAAGTCATTCCGGGTACCAAAAATTCCATAGCAAATTGCTCTCTCTCTACACACTCTATTCTTAGAATTTTAGGCATACTGATATTCGGTTATTCTCGAGAAATTGAATATTAGTTCTTGGTTCTCTTATTCTTCCATAGCGGATATTCTGTCCGTCTTCGTTTGTGCAAACACAGTCAGAAAGAACCTCGAGTTTGGTTTCGTTGTATCTTGAAAGCGGATTTGCTGTTAACCCGGTGCACACCAAATTCAGTCGAATTGGTTGGGGCAAATACTGTCTTTAGGAAAGCGTTGTTACAACGTACCTCAAATGTAATTTATTGTTTCAGCTTTTACTTTGGAGACGACGCCATCAACACCTTTTGAAGACCGGATTTCCAACGGTTACTACTAATCGCATCTTTCATATCTTTGTTGTAAACTCCTCTTTAAAATACATAGTTGTTTTTAGCATACATTTTCATTATACCTCATGTGCAGGGCATTTTACGTATTTATGTTTGAAACAAAAATTTAGAAAGACTAAAAGCAGAGCGGTAACTTGATACAGTATATTTTAAGATATTGGGCGATGCATGCATGCAACAATGTAATCTCAAAGGGGTTCAAGAAGTTACTACCTGGTTTTATACTGCGTTCTGGGTAATTATGTTAGCTTGCCTTTAGTTTTTATTACCAGAAAAGCGGCCGCGCGCAAGGTGCACAGATTTAGGCCCATAGCCCATGCGCATGTGAAGGACCATTATGAATTTGTTATTGTTTTTTTGGTCTCCTCTCAGTCACTCTCTCTCTCTCTCTCCCTCTACCAATCCTCAAACCCGCGACCTGTGACTTCAGTTGTTACACAATAAGCCAACCAGTCAGTAAGAGGACCGGAAATTTTATTAAACAACCGTAGTTAGGAGATTTGCATTAGTAAAATATTGTGGTGTTTTGAAAGCTTAGTTATAATACGTTATTACTATAATGATGGACCAATAAGTCCCATTTTACTGAGCTAAGTACATAAATAGTCTAAATTCAGATCTTAAATTTAGTTTCGAGCATACAGGCCCTTCCAATTGGGAGAGATTGCTACCTTGACTGTGATTCGACGTTCTTTGCACCACAACGGAAAGAGACACATTTATTTTTTCACTTGTTTTGATTGGCTTTAAGCATTTGGTGCACAATTCTCCTTCAAATGCAAGAAGAGTTGGATAGACAAACACATATAAACGTTACATTCGAAGTCGTTGTTGGCCTAGGTATTGGATTGAGTCTTTTAAGGTCAATTACCATCTCACTCACTTTAATTGAATTTGGTGTGAGTTAAATTTAAGCACAAAGATAACAACATTTTAACATTAAAGCTTAAAAATAAACCTTCCAACATTTAAGCACATGATTTATTTCCATATAAATTCTCTAATGCATTATCAGCGAAAGAAATATAGTTGAGGGATTACACCGAAAGAAGTTCACAATGACAATAAACAAACTCCACTTTCAGAAGCCAAGTACTATAAGCCATTAAGCATGAATAAATGCATGATCTTTGTTGAACCAATAACAGAGTAGACAGAAATGTTTGGCCCAGCTAACTCCAGCATAATACTTCAAAAAATTTAGTAGTGGAGCTATAGAATTACGTACATATGTTTCCAAATATCCTAATTATGCTCGAGCTCATCGACTCACAACAATGAAGACATTTAAATTCATCTAAAAACCAGTAAGTATTTACCATCTAAACTAAACGTAAGATTCACTTTATGTTATCGACGAAAGAAGAAATTAAACCAGAACAATTTAAAACCTGGGGTAGCTAGAGTATAGTCCCTCTCATCATACATAAAAGCTGATTTTGACATGCATGCATGAACTTTTATCTTGCTGCTTACGGAATAAAAGCTGATTTTGATTTGAACATCCTTCGCAACTAACAAATGTAAGTTTTAAGCTTCAAATTCATAGCTTCAGCATTAAAGAGATGGTTCCAGCTATGAACTATTCGTTTCATCAAGTTTTTGCAACTAAACATCAAAACCAGCATAGGAGAAGCTATTTCAGCTTCTAATCAATGGATTCCAGCAACCAAGAATCCCATTACTCCAGGTTCTAAAGATTTAGGATCTCAAAATTTTATCTTGGTTTACATCATGTTGAGCATCTTGGAAACAAAAAGTTGTTCAAAAATAATCATGGGAACAAAAATTGATCGAACTACCGCCAAAAGCAGGGACAGAGCCAGAAATTTCACTACGCAGGGGCAAATTTTTTCCCCAATATATTTTGCAGGGGTGAGCTTATATAGTTCACAGGAAAATTTCTTTTTTTCTATATAATACTAAAGGTTTTTTTTTTTCCTTGCCGGGGTGACTGCCCCTACTGACCCCCTCTGGCTCTATCCCTAGCCAAAAGTAAAATACTCAGGTGCAAGAGAGGAAAATGAAGATATGGGACAATTCGCCGGTCAAATATCCTTAGGTATATATATATTCGTATAGTCTTCCATCGGGATGGTTTAATTAGTATAGCCATTTAAATCGGATGAATCGGAATTTTTGTGGACCCCTAATTCCCATTCATGGAATTAGTTAAACGACAGAGACATAATTAGCAATTACATTCTTATCGATGCAAATTTGGAAAGTCAACCTTATGTAGCCGACGGAATTTTTTGCACTCTATTTAGCTGCGGAATGGTTGAGACTTGCCCTAAGCTTCGCCACCCCCATCGTCCGAATTCGGGTTGCGGATCTGCTGTCCCGAAAACCATGTCCGAACTCCGTGTCCTGTTCATCCGAGCCATCCATCTGAGTATTCAACTGCTCAGATTTGCAGCTGAATGTGTATGGCTCAGATTTGTTTGGGGTGAGATGGAATCTGAGCTGTTGATTGCTCGAATGGACGGTTCGGATGGACGGGACAGGGAGTTGGGACAGGAAGTTTGGGACAGCGGATCCGCTTCCCCGAATTCGGAACAAAGTAAAGGATATGAGAGAGATTGAAGATCCCCTACCAAAACAAGTCTGAGGCAAGAGACAAGAGCCAAAGAAATTCAAAAAATTGAATCAAGGATGTGAGAGAGATTGAAGATCCCATACTTGAGAAAACCAGCTTCGATTTCTTCAGCGAAATCAAATTTGTGGGGTTGGTTTTGAATTTCATCACAGAGAGAGAGGAGCAGCAAAGGGCTGAATTATGGAAAGCTGCCCCGTAAATGGGGCGAAAACGAAGTCGTGCCCACTGAAACAAGGGACTATGTAAAGGATTTCAATACGGCGCCGTTTTGGACGAAAATGGGAGGACGAAAACTTATGAACAGTAAACCTCACGGTGCTTTATATATATGGACATGGATATGGATATGGATACGGATATGGATACTTGCGTGAATTTAAACAATGTATTTTGGAACGATGTGATGTATACACAGGTTACCATCACAAATGTGCAGCGGGTGGAATACTTAATTAGTTACACGTGGAGTGTTAATTTATACTACCATTCTTTATTATTTTTCAAATTAACAAGTGTTGGTGTGAATTAATACTTGAGTGGCATGTTTTCTCTTGCGAACGTGAATGGGTGTTTAACAACATTATGTTCAATGAAACTGGTAAGGAAAATAGCTGATGATTGGCCAGTACCGAATCACCCCTGACAGAATATTCACCCTGTTCAAGGTGCTCCAATAATAATAAAAAAGGGTTCTCCAAACATCCATTTTACAGCTTATTAGCTTAATTTCATTACACATACATATTTTACTCGCAAAACAAATGATAATATAGATGTGGATAAGAAAGAAAACGCGAGCTTGAGAACAGTATAACAACCTTCCTCTTAAGAACTAAGAATGACAACACCATGAATCCTCACCGAATTATGAACCATCATCGTGCTTCCAAAATTGAGATAGTCACATCATTTTCTGAACAGCATTCGGGGCGTTTGTGTGAATCTAGGACACTCCTACAATTTGAAAAGGCAGGTTGTTTCGGAGAGGGTACAAGAGCAAGTTCATTGCTGAGCATTGATACAACATCAGACATGGTAGGCCTATCTGCAGCAATTTCTTGAACGCAAAGCAGCCCTATATTTACATATCTCAGCAGTATATTTGTGGAAGATATATCTTCTAATGTCGGATCTTTTACGTCATGTCCCCTGCCACTCTTCCATAAGTCCCATGTCTGTATAAGTAATTTATTATGTTAGTAAATCTCAATTTAAAAGAAAGTAAACAAAAGAAGTGAAAAAATGGAAATAACTTGAAGTATTTGAGTAGCTCACATATCCTAGAAGATCAAGGGAGTCAGTGTGATAGAAGCCCGTGTTCCTTTTCCCGCTTATAATCTCTAACAATAACACTCCAAAGCTGAAGACATCTGATTTGACTGAGAAGATGCCTTCCAAGGCATATTTCGGTGACATGTAGCCACTAGATTTAAGTACGAAACCAATAATCTATGGTAAATTTATCAAGAATAAGTTGTTTCGGTGCAAAGATACGTAAGTGTTTTATGTTATGGATTATGTTTCACTTACTAAGTGCCAACAATTCGCTTTGTTGCTTGTGATCCGTTGCCTCCGAAAATTCTTGCCATCCCAAAATCTGATATTTTTGGGTTCATATCCTTATCCAAAAGAATGTTGCTAGCTTTCAAATCTCTGTGGATAATTTGTAACCTTGAATACTGATGTAGATAGAGAAGCCCTTGAGCAATTCCTTCGATAATTTTAAGGCGTAACTCCCAGTTTAGTATCCCATGTTTGATTGCATCTGTCTCAGTTTTACATAGAAATTATGAATGTCACAATTGACCTAAAAAGTTTTGAACTATCCGTAATCATACAAACACCACAATCATATATAACACAATCTCTTGAAGTATGTGGGAAGTACAAACCGAAAAGGAAGAAATCCAAGCTTTTGTTGGGCATGTACTCGTAGATCAAAATTCTTTCATCTCTTTCAATACAGCAACCCAGTAGTATCACAAGATTCTTGTGTTGAAGTTTTGCTATGAGCATTGCCTCATTTTGTAGTTCCTCCAATCCTTGTCCGGATTTTCGAGAAAGCCTTTTCACAGCTATATTATATCCTCTTTGTAACTTACCCTGAATTATCGAAAGACTAAGTTTCTTTATGCAAACAATATTGTAAAGTAGCATGCTAAGTTAAAAACATGACTTCCATTAACTAAAATGAAATGATCATTTCTGTACAGTGTTAAACACCCAAATTTATGGGATTCGGTGATGGTAAATCTTACCTTGTAAACAGGTCCAAAACCACCCTCTCCAAGCTTATTTGCATCAGAGAAGTTATCAGTAGCAACAGATAGACTAGCAAAACTGAACTGTGGTAAATCAATTTCCTTCTTTCTAGAATTTGGACTCCTACAGGCTTCAGTTAGTGTGTTGTTGCCAGCTCCAACACGTGTGCCAAGATCAAATGACAACAAATCCTTCCCTGCTGTGAAAATTGTATACGCGTTTGGATCATTGACGGATAACAAACACGGAGACTCTAACAATACAACGCTATAGATTTGGCTTAATAAACTTGTCCAGCGGACACAATCAACATACATGTTCTACAAGCCAAAAATTTGAATCCTACCACAAATAAGTAAACTTGCTCAACACTAAACACCAGCTATTTCATGTAAAATGTACTTCGTTTAATTGCTTTAGATTTAGATTGCAAGACCAGAGTTCAGTATTCTTACCTTGCTTTTGTGACTTTCTCCACCACATACAGAAAAACAAGGCTGTAGTTATCAGGGTCCGATGAAAAATCTTCCACAGAGAGAAAATAACGAACTGTATTATTCTATTCAAAATGTTCTCGATGATTACAATGAGCCATTTCAGGCTTATATATGAACAAGACCCTAAACTAACACAAAGCAATCTAATTGGATGACTCCACCTTCACCTGGATTGCTGACTTGGCAACCCCTGAATATAACTACTTTAACTACTTTAACTACTTTAAATTTTATTACAGGCAAGCAAAATGACAACACTTTGAATCTCAGAAAATACTCGCTAATGTGTATGCTTAACAATGGAAACTGCAAGTGCTGTGACGATCCATTTTCTCCTCGTGCCTCTCAGCATCTGCCTACTAGTGTGGAATCAACATGAGAACCAAATTTTGGCCCAAAAGGGGCCATCAAACGTTTAACTTTCCTATATATCTAAAGAGCTTCTGAATGAGAAACAAGGGAGCCTTCTGTGTCAGTGGCATGCATGTTCGCCTCACTAATTCCAGGTTCCGTTTCGAACCCTGGGCTCATGCACTGTTTTGGCTGCATCTCTCCTTTTTCTTTTTCTTTTTTCTCCACATGGCACGAGGAAAAAGACTAGAAATTGATCACGTTATTACTAATTCTGAAATTGGAAAAATGAGAAAATATTCTCTGCGGAAAATTAAGTCCAAGTCTACATTTGGCCTTCTTACCGGCCAGTGTAAGTTTCGAAGGATTATTTACCGCAAAAGATTGACTTGGCAATTAATTTTTGTGGTAATGAGCACAGAAATTGATTTGGGTCTCTAGGCCTGCATCCCTGATGCCTTTCGGCTTTGATTTGGGGGTATGGTTCTGCAGCAAAATGTCCTTGTAGCTCCTTGGTTCTTGGAGGTTTAGGGGGACCATTGTTTCAGTGGTATTCTGAGAGCAGCCACTTTGTGCATATTGCAAAAGGTTAGGATTGTCTTCAATCATCTCCGCCCATACCCACAATGATAGGAGACTAGATGGGTTCTGTTATTGTTTGTGTTGTTTTGTAAGGATCATGTTGTGTGCAAATTACGTTACTGCCCTTACCAGAGAAAACAAAAGAGCACCAGGCCCTAAAATTGACAAGACATAGCTGATTGAGGTTGGATGCAGAACTCTACAGAGATAACGAAGCTCTGAACAGTGAACCGATGACGGCAGCACCTCTTCTTCCAATCTTTCCCCCTGACCTCTATCTCATAGATGAATGAGATCAACAGAAGCAACAACAATAATAACAGAACCCATCTAGTCCCTAATCATTGGGGGTATGGGCGAGGGATGATTGAAGACTGAGCTAACCTTTGGTAATATTCACAAAGTGGCTGCACTCAGAATACCACTGAAACAGTGGCCCCCCTAAATCTCCAAGAACGAGGAGCTACAGGGACGTTTTGCTGCAGAACCATGCCCCCTAATCAAAGTCGAAAGGCATCAGGAAGGGCGGGCCTAGAGACCCAAATTAATTTCTATACTCATTATCATGCTTCCTTCGTTTATGGTCCAGAGCATCTTACTAATGAGTACAAACAATGAGATCAACAGAAGCAAAAGGATAAAAAAAAATGTCTCAACTTTTCGGGATCTTAATTTTTGTGATTAATGACACGCTGAACAGAATCACATATTACTATAATCAGTCTTTGGTGGTTCGGGACTAATGTGGTTTAGGATAATCACTCTTTTAAGTAATTATATCCTAGCATATAAATGGAGCATTATTACATGAAGTACTATATGAGTACTAAAAGTAAGGTGTGCATTAAGCTAATAATTTTTTAGAACTGTATAATTTGTTTGAGATATTATCCTCATACATGGTGCAAATACTTAATTTTGAGTATTCCATTGCTGGTCTCATGTTTATGCAGGTCTTGGGTTCAAGTCTCTTTGTTTGCATTTGTTCCCTGTTTATATTTTGTTTCTCCCATACATATTGTTTCACTCTGTATCTAAAAAATTTGCATATCTCCACATTCAGAAGGGGTTGCATGTGAGAGAGCATATTTAGACAGCTTGATATACATAATACATTAGATAACTAATGAGAATTTTCAATTTTGTCTTATCTATTTTCGTTTGATCAACTTCACAGTATTCTGTTCAAAAAAAAAAAAAACTTCACAGTATGCATTATTACATGGTCAATGATTTTAAAGTTCTTACTATTGTTATCCCAGCACATCGTATTTTGCTCATTGAAGATTATATTTTGTGAAATCGTGGAGTTGTTATGTTATGAAGTTCACTGGGGTTTGTTTGGATTGCGGGACATGTGGTCACAGACGGAACTCATGTACACAAAATACTACACATAATTTTGTATATGAGCAAGAAACAACAAAAACAAAAACAACAAAACGAAACACACAACCTCTCCCTTACTCAAATGCCAAGCACAAGAGAAGAACCGAAAACACGAACAAAAATATGACACTCCGAACACAAAGGGGAAAACATCAAAAGTCCAAAAACTTATTAAAGTAATCTGTAAATAACATGAACAGTATTGTCAAAATTATGTCAACCCAACCACGAATGAACACACAACCAAAACAGGGACATTTGCGTCATCAATTATCTTTTATCTGTTCTAAATGTTCGCAATCAACGATGGCAAACAATTAACCTCTCCTGACTAAAGAACAAATTGAAGCCATAGCAAACCAAATGATTACATACTTAGCTCGTAGTAGGGCTGAATCAAGGGTTGAAATCCAAGCCCTTCGTGCTTAATTGGAAACCCTATCAGCAAAGGTGGACACTTTGGAGGACAATGCGCGCCTGTGCATGGTAGGGGACTGGTCCCAGTTGCTGATTGGTCCTAACACTCGTGGAACAAAACGTCCTCATGAGGATGGGTTTAAGTAAAGACCTATTCTCATGAAATTTTGATAATTAACCCTTGGTAATTGTCATTTTGGTTTCATGCTTTTAAGGCCTTATTTTGTCATAGTTAGCTGATAACGAAATGTTGTCGGTATAAGAAGTGTTTGATTTCCCACGGGGATGGCGATAAATTATATTTCCCTCGTCTTTTTTGGTGATTTTATTTTTGTTGAGGCCTTCTTAAGGTTCTTGTTTCGTATTGAAAAATTCACATTCATCCACGGGTGCCATGCTTGTGATCAACTAAATAGAATGAACTTTTTGTCATCGTTCTTAAGTTTGTATATTCGTTGTTGTAGTGGGTTTCTTGTCAGAGTTTGGTATTCTTGTGATGAATGGTTGGGTGACAAAAGACCTATTACAGAGCAGGACTAAGAAATGTTTTTATGCATTTTATGAATTGTTTATGATGTTTGAGAGGGAAGAAAAAATGTTTAGGATGTTAAGTTAATTAACCCCTAACACAAATTATTTATATTGTTTATAAACCAATTACATCGACTTTCAGTCGGTTTGTTTTTCTCTTGCAACTGGGACCAGTCCCCCACCATGCGCAGGCCCGCAGTGTCCTCCAAAGTGTCCACCCTGGCTGATAGGGTTTCCACTTGAGCACGAAGGGCTTGAATTTCACCCCTCGTTTCAGCCCTAATACGAGCTAAGTATGTCATCATTTTGTCTTCTGTGGCATCAATTTTCTCTTTCAGTTAGGACAGGTTGATTGTTTGCCATCGTTGATTGAGAATTTTTAGGGCAGGAAAAAGGTAATCGATGACGTGAATGTCCCTATTTTGGTTGTGTGTTTGTTCGTGGGTCGACAGAGGAGTTGTTCCATTTTGCCCATCTACGAAATTATGTATAGTATTGTGGACAGTTGCCACCGAAAATTATTTGAAAAGTTTTAGAGTCGCCACTGGGTTTTTATTTTGGAAAAGGATTTAATACCAGAGAAACCATTTAAAAGAATTTTGAAAAAGAATTGACTCTTGCGCCTCTGATTCGGAAAAGGATTTGGTCTATTTGAAAACAGAGAATTTTGGGTTCAGGAGCTAGGTTACTAGTGAAGAAGGTTTTTAAGGCATTCTACTTGTTTGATTGAAAATCGGTCTTTACTAAATGCTTTGTGGGCTTTTTAGAAAACCTTTTATCGCTAAATTTTATTCACATAAACAGTCTTGTATATATATATATATATATATATATATATATATACACAAACATGAAAAACCTCTCCGAAGAGCCACAACCGGCTCCACCTCTCACCACTGCCTCACCATCTCACATTGCTACAACACCTCAATCACAGAGAATACAATCAATACATTTAGGGAAGAAAAAAGCTCCAAAATGTCACCCATGACCTCAAATGGGTGGTGGGTCTGTCGGCTGCCGACACCCACAGCTCTCAGGGAAATGATTCCCTACTTCTCATGCCACATCCACTTGGGTGAATTTCAACAATCACCCCCTTCAACCAAGTGGATAAGCATCGAACATCCGCCACCCTATCATTCATCGGTCTTAAGAACTATTGCAGTTTCCCTGTGCTCACACCAGAGGCTCATTCCACCAAATGATCTCACACACCGCCTGAGAAAAGGCTGACTGATGTAGGACAAGATATGGAAGTTTCTCTGGCTATGTTCGGTTAATAGTTTTAGTTTAGTTTTGATGATGTAAGCAGATGTAATAAATGGAGAGAGATAGAGAGAAAAGTGAGAAAAATGATGATGTCAGCAAAACAGAAATGCCCCAAAACTGGAGCAAAGCTGTAAACCGAACATGCCCTCTATTTTTATTTGTATTGCTTTAGAATAAGATTTTGACTAGGAATATTTTCGTTTAGCTTAGAATTTAGCTTTCCATATTCGGTTTGATTTTGATTTCTAATTTTATTAGGATTCTTGGTCTAGTTGAATTAGGATTTGTTTCTTCTTTAAATAGTTTGAGTCCTAGCTGAATTAGGATTTGCTTCTTCTTTAATTAATCTGAGTCGTAGTCGAATTAGAGTTTTCTTATTATAAATAGGGATGTAACCTTTCATAACAATTCATTGAATCAACTATCAATAATATTTCTAGAGTTCTCTCTATTTTCCTTGTGCGCAAGGTTGCTTATCTTTTTCTTGTGGATTCAAGAACCCGTCTGTTAGAACGAGATCTAACCAATTCGTCTACTAGAACGATATCTAGTCACCCATTTGTCTAGTAGAATGATATCTAGTCTTCTTCCGCTACAACGCTGCGTCAAAGTGGTATCAGAGCAAGGTTCTCCCTTGTTCAATGGCCAAAGACGGAGAACAAACCTTTGGAGACCGTGGGATTAATGGTATGGGGTGCGATCGATGGGCAACGACAACAACTGGCAAAGATACGCACTATGCTTAGTGCGTTGACTGTTGCAATCAATGCTAAGCTACCAGCAGTTTCTGATCTTGATGTTCCAACTCGTGATCAACATGCTCGAGATCCACAAGTTCATGTTCGACAGGCACGTGAGCCAAGGGTGGGTAATGATCTTGGTCGCTTAGGGAATTTTCCTAGGCCTGTCACAAACTATCTAGTTTACGATGGTGGTGGTTCAAAGTTTGATTTGCTTAACTGCATGAATCACAGTTTTTCGAATTTTCAGGTACAACCAATAATTCCTAATTTTGATGGGTTTTGTCATCCGGAGGATTTTATTTATTGGTTTCGAAAAGTTGACAAATTCCTTGAATATATGGAAATTCCAAAAGAGAAGGAAGTTCGATATGTAGCACATAAATTACAAGGTTATATTTCTAAGTGGTGGGAACAGTTGCAATCCAATCGAAGGCGACAATACAAACAGCCTATCAGAACATGGTGTAAGATGAGACAATTGATGGCTATCAGATTTCTTCAATCAAATCATGGGCAGCTGGTATATCAAGAATACCTAAGAAAGCTTGAGTCTAAAAGATTGTTTCGAGATAATTTTGATTCGCAATATCCATCCCAATATAAAAACGAAGTTAGTGTGGATACAAATTACTCAATAAACATGTCAAAGAGTTCCAGTCAATCAAGTTCTGAGAGTCAAAAGCTGAGTCAAGGTCCATCAAATTCAAATCGGTCGCTTCACAATTGTTACAATGGTTTTAGATTCTTAAAACAAGGAGACAAACTAAAACTTGATGAGGAAGAGGTGAATAAGTCCGACACAAATCTAAGGGCCGATCTCAGTCAAGAAAGGGCTCGTGATAATGAGAAAATTGATACGGATGATGGTGAGAATCTAAAAATTAATATCACTAATAGTGATCAAGTTACCGAGGTTCAGAATTATTTTCTATTGGAGGTGGTCAATACTAACAATAGTGCTGAGGAGGAAAAGCAAGTTAGCAACACAAGCGAAGGTACGTCGGGCTTGAAAGAATTGACTTCAAGAGAACCGATCAACAATCCATTCGACGCACACAACCAAAGAATGGATTTACACCATGATTGTACTATGAAGGGTGCTGATGTTGCTTTTGTGGATTTTCTTGATGCGGAGAAATTTGATTGGATTCCAAATATTCGTCTAGTGAATCTTGTTAACAAGTTAAAGCATGAAGAGCAGAGATCATTGCAAGTATTGAATTATTTTTGGAAGAGAGGCAAGAGGGTGAAGCATTCCACATGTTTTGGGTATTATCTTATTTGCGTTCAACTTGCTAAATATTTGAAGGTGACCCTACAATATTTTGGAGGTGAAGTCGCATGGAGTTCATTGTTGAAGGTCATGTTCGAGAAGATTAATTTGAAGTATAAAGTTGATGCGGACAAGATCAGACGAATCACGTTTCTTCAAACACTAGAAACTCGAGGGCGAGTTTTTTTTAAGGGAGGGAATGATGTAGGACAAGATATGGAAGTTTCTCTATTTTTATTTGTATTGCTTTAGAATTAGATTTTGACTAGGAATATTTTCGTTTAGCTTAGAATTATTAGCTTTTCATATTCGGTTTGATTTTGATTTCCAATTTTATTAGGATTCTTGGTCTAGTTGAATTAGGATTTGTTTCTTCTTTAAATAGTTTGAGTCCTAGCTGAATTAGGATTTGCTTCTTTTTTAATTGATTTGAGTCGTAGTCGAATTAGAGTTTGCTTATTATAAATAGGGATGTAACCTTTCATAACAATTCATTGAATCAACTATCAATAATATTTTTAGAGTTCTCTCTATTTTCCTTGTGTGCAAGGTTGCTTCTCTTTTCCTTGTGGATTCAAGAACCCGTCTGTTAGAACGAGATCTAACCAATTCGTCTACTAGAACGATATCTAGTCACCCATTCGTCTGCTAGAACGATATCTAGTCTTCTTCTGCTACAACGTTGCATCACTGACACATGTCTCTATTGACACACAGCATTCCCTCTCGAGCATCATTGCACCCCCAAACTGATAAGTCCCCAATACTGTAGATATCCGGGCTTATCTAACTATTTTTGTTCACACACACACGCGTTTTAGCGCTTTATATGTTTGATATACGCGTAGTGTTATTTTTTATAGTTACGGGTGAAACACGCAAATAAGCGCATTTGGAGTGCATTGGGAATCATCCCAAGTTACCAAGGGTCACGTGCCCCATGGCACGCCAACACCAAGCCTCACGAGCCACGAAACGATGATTCGGCCGAGGCTCGGGAATGCGAAAAGTCACAAGTCACGCGTTGGATTGAAAGCGTGTCACAACCTCACAAAGACTCCCGGTGGAATCCGGGAGTAACCAAGCATGCACGAAACCAAGGAACACCTCCCCGAGGGTCGCGCAACTCGTTTTAGTGTTTTGAAGGAAGTCCGGAAAAACGGAAGGCCAAGGGAGTGACCAAAGGCATCATCAAACCAATAGTGGATCGATCCAGTGAAGGAGTGGATCGATCCACTCAAGTCAAAAACATGATCAGAGCATTCTGGATCGATCCACTCCCAATAGTGGATCGATCCACTCCACTCCAAAAGTTCACCAAAGCATAGTGGATCAATCCAGTGCAAAGAGTGGATCGATCCACTCAAGGCCAACACTGCATCAGCAATAGTGGATCGATCCAGTCCCAATAGTGGATCGATCCACTCCCATCCAAATGACCACCAGAGCATTCTGTATCGATCCACTCCCATAGTGGATCGACCCACATCAATCAGTGAAGCATTTTGCAAGCTCTTTTTGCACTTTCTATTAATGGAAACTTTGTGTTGTGTGTGCTTTATTAGATATTATGTAGAGAGAGAAGTGGTAGACTATATACACTCTCCTCTCTCCCCTTTCAACATATATTCTATTTTACTTCTTTAGCTAGTTTTTGGGCTCTCACCTCTCTCCTCTATGGGAGAGGATTTTGAAGCTCTCTCCCTATAGAAAACTCACGTTAGTTTCGTGTTTCGTTTAATTTCTTGTGATTTAATAGTTCTTGTAATCCTTAGATCTTCATATATATCAAGTTTATTTCCGTAAAATCATGTTCTTCATTTCTGTTACGTTTCAAGTTATGTCTTTCATTCCTATGATTGAGTAGTCTAAATAGGCTCGGTCATAGGGTGATTAGCACTCCATGACTTAGGTTTAATTCGTTCTTCTCGCCAAACACTTCTTGTTTAATAAAGTCACGGATTCATCTTTATGTATCAAAATTTGGATTTGTTAATCTCATTGATCTCTCGTGGCCGAGGGTTAATTCACCTAGGTACGAGTGACACTTTGGGCGATGTCAATCTAAAACATTGTCTAATTGGCTCAAGAACCCTAAACTTTATCGAACACCATTTCTAGTTCAAAGAGATAGGATCGATTTTATATACCAAAGTCTAGGTTTGTTAATCTTTTTTATCTCTCGTAGTTAAGGATTGATTCTCCTTTTCACGTGTGATGCTTGGAGCGATGTCAACTTAGATGTTTGCCAAATGGTTACAGGAATCCTAATCTCATCAAGAGATGAACGAATTAGCCTAAGTTATGGTGGTTATGACCTCCTAGACTTAGCCTTGTTTTAATTCAGTCTTTCCAAGTCATTCTCGTAGTCGAGAGAATTCCACCAAACAAATCACAAACTAAGTTTGCCGCTTCAAGGCCGAAAACCTACACTTGCAAGACAACTCTCACGCCGGGTGCGTTCGGTCCCTATGGATTCGACCCGGTCTTACCGGTTATTATGCTACCGCCGACCTAGCTCTACGCTTGGGGTGACACCATTTACGATACAATCTAAGGTCGCAAGCGCAAACCGAGATACGCAAACTCTGGAACACCTTTGTGACCTGCTAAATCTTCGTGCCTCCTACCGACCTCCGTCGATATCTGCACCCCCTTGACTGAACTGCCCGCACCCCTTGAATGGAGTGCTCGCAATAGAGTCCATTTATACCCGCCCTCCTCCATGCCTAAGCGCCTACATTACACCCCGGGATGCCATAAACCACGTCCACCAAACCTGGGACGCCCATGTCCAGTCACGGGACACAATCTCGTGACACCATCTTTCCATCGTCTTGAGTACTCATGCCTGGAGAGGAACCCGTCATAAACCCACAAAAGGAAGAGAACTCTGCAATGCATTGACTTCACACTGTCTCAATTTTTCTATCCAGAGCTACCGTGAACACTCCACAACAACCAGTTGCTCCCCTTCTGATCACAAATACCACACTTTCTGATTCGATAACTGGCACAGCTTACGTCTCAGGTCGCGACTCCTCGTACTCCTGTGCCCTTTTTCAGTGTGCCTCCACAACTGTTGTTCTCCTGCTCACGTCACAAAACACCCATACTGCTTTTCCGTGCCTGACATCAGCTCCATCTGTCATTGCAATCTCCACAAGCCAGTGTCGTGGCCCATCATACTATCCATGCAGCCCGAATCACAATTGCATCTCCTGATGATAGATCTCCTAATTGAGCCAAACTGCCTCTGATCACTATTGATCATCTCCGATCTGTCACTCTAATAAGTGCCTGTGTCATTAACAAACAAGCTCATCAGTACCCCCAAAATCAAGATACTTAGCCCGAAAGGATGTATCATTGCTCATTATGCTCCGACAGATCACGACCCGATGGCCTTCAAATCCATAATCACTTGATTGCCCTGATCAACCTCTGATCTTTACAAGTCTGTCCAATCCTTCCTTGGTGGGTAGCAATCGTGCACTGTCTGCCTCCTTTGCCACAATATAGGGCCTCCCGTCAACACTCGTCATCTCCACTGGGTCTCCTCCAGCTTCTTGGTTCTTCCACGTTCCATTTCCGGCCTTCCCCAGCACTCCCTGAACTCCATCGGATCTCCCTGGTTTGCATCAAACTCGACCACATCCCATCCGATTGACCTTGACCATGTCAGATCCTCCTCAAACTCTCTGAATGTGTCTAGAACTACAAAATCTGACTCGAATATGACAAATCCGAGTTCACCATTGAATCCGGAACAATCCAATTAGAACAAGCCTCCTTACAACCCAAAATGCCTCCAAACGTCCGATTCCGGCTCAATCTAGTAATAACACCTACTTCCGAGCCTCTACATGGAAAACAGAGCACGTGGTTGGATCCGGAACGTCGAGATAGTCCAAATCGACTACTCATACGCGAAAAACGAAGCTATATCAGCTCTAGAATCGCCAAAAAACCCTTTGAACCACTGCTGGAACCCTTCTGACCCTCTTGAACCTTCTAACCCTCCCTTGAACCTTGACTCGGGTCAAATATGTCAAAAAGTCCAAATTGAACAAGGGGTCAAACTGGCCAGATCTTGACCCTTGTTGATGTGTCGCCACATCATCGTTGATCGCATGATATGGCTATTGACCGTCCTATGTGGTTGCTGACTTAGCATCGCTGACATCATGTTGATGTCTCCATGTCATCATCGTCTTCAACCTGCAGAAAGTGCGTGAAAAATACCAGTTGCGCGTTAGATCCACTCTCCAGTTTGACCAAACTTTAATCGGAAGGCGCGGCTCACCCCGACGTCGGATCAAGGCCTATTATACCTTCCTGAAATCGTCTCTGTGAGAGGAATTCAAATCCATGGTCAAAAATGATTTTCGACCAACTTCGTTTTTCCAGATTTTCGAATAGTGTGCTTAAACCGTGACTCCGGCAACCCCAACGTTCCACCTGAGCTTTGATACCATTTGTTGTTCCCAGGGGTCAACAACGCACACAACACACAGAAATCTGAGAAAAACTCCGTCTTTTATATATATACACAAGAATATACGCAAACATGAAAACCTCTCCGGGGAGCCACAACCGAATCCCCCCCTCACCACTGCCTCACTCTCTCACATTGCTACCACACCTCAATCACAGAGAATACAAGCAATAAATATAGGCGAGGAAAAAGCTCCAAAACATCACCCATGACCTCAAATGGGTCCTCTATCGGCTGCTGACACCGACAGCTCTGAGGGAAATGATTCCCTACTTCTCATGCCTCATCCACTTGGGTGAATTTCAACATAAATAACTATAATTGACAGGATCTAACATAAACAATAATGAATTAACAGAAAAATTATGATTACGTTAAACACTGCCTCAGGAAAACTGATTTTTGAATTTTAAGATTTGAACAGTACCGTGTGGCACTAGGAAAGTGTTGTGCGGTGCTGTTGTTTTATGGATAGTGTGAAAACCAGCAAATTTTGAAAGAAAATAGGAGTGAAGATCTTTTTCAATATAGAAAACATCAAATGGTACCTTGAACCTTGGAGGTACGAAGTAACTAGAAGACACAAAGCACAAGAAATGTATCTCCTTAAAAGGACAGTAGTGCATGGCAAAGGAAGTGTCGCACGGCATTGTCTAACAGACCTCAAGGACAACTTTACGTTTTAGTGGTATTTTGTTGAAAGCTTTGGTTTACTAAGTCTAGGAGAGGTATAAGGAACCACCTAAGCCTAGCAACACCCCTCAAAGTACCAAAGTAATGGGCTTTGGCAAAGAAATGAAGTTTATACCTCTGAAATGAGATTCTTGAAATGAATATCCTTCTTGAGCTTTCGATTTGGCTTCAAAGTGACAATGGAGCTTTTGATAGTGACCTTGAAGGAAAGGCTATAGAGAAGGTTTATTTTGGGAATTTTGGTGAGTTTTTGAGTTGGTTTTTTGGCTTTTGAGAGTGGTGTTAAACTGGTTAAGACATGGACGTGATTTAAGCAGAGCTTTGAGAGGTTTTCTTCATAGATTTTTAGAATGTTCCAACCTTAAAACCTCTTGGTGTTCATAGGCAAATATCAAAACTCTTTTCCAAGTACAAAGGCTATGGAGGGCCAACCCTAGCCTTTTGGCACCCCTAGGCTTCCTAATTAAGCATTTGCAGGAGTTTTTGGTCAAGAATGGGGGCTGCTTGCAACCCATGAAAATTGATGAAAAGCCCAATAGTGCCGTGCGGCACTATCACTCTACCATGCAACACAGTTTTGGCACTATCACTCTACCGTGCGACACAGTTTTGTGGCCAATTTGGTTTTGAGGAGGAAGAAGTGTTGCACATTACTTTTGGCTGAGGTTCATGTGTCGTACGGCATAGTTGACCAAGGTTGACTTTGTTTGTTGAAGGGTATTGCTTCAAAACGTCATTCAGGCATTTCTTTTCTCATCATTGGGGATTCTAAAGATGCCCGAAGATTTCCAAATATGGGTGTCTATAGGTATTTTGTGTACATCAGTTCCGTCTGTGACCACATGTCCCGCAATCCAATCAAACCCCTATGAACTTCATAACAACACAACTCCGCGATTTCACAAGATATAATCTTCAATGAGCAAAATACGACGTGCGTAGCACGTCAGGATAACACTAGTTGCTAATAAACATAAAATCATCTATGTGATGATTAATAGTCAATCTAATCAGCTGTAGCCAAGATTCTGTAACACTTGCAAGTAAAACCCTGATGAGAAGTGCATGAAGAGAGATGCTTAAGATTTCAAATTTCCGGATCGGGATTGGTTCGTGTGGATGTGTCAAACTAGTGACCCAAATTTTCACAAGATACTCAACAAATTCAGGCCCATCAAAAGCTCAAGCAACGTCCTAGCTATGAATTGTACATGCAGCGGCAATGGAATATCAAAGCGGAATCCATTGAGGGTCAGATCTTACCTTTATCTTCGAGGTCTTTCCCCCCAAGGCACCCTTTCATCCGGAGTATTTCCAGGATCAACAAAAAGAATACGAAGGAAGCAGCCCCGATGCCGACAATAGCTCCGATAGATGGCCCAGTACTAACATTAAAATCTACAGGAAAGAGGAAAATCAGTCGCTTACAAGGTAGGAGCATTAAAAAAAAACAAGAAGAGTAACCCGAAATGGAAGATATTACCCACTTGGAGTTATTTCGATGGCAGATATTAGAGGTCCATATACGCCTTTGTCAGGAATTGAATTAGTCCCCTTCCCTTTCCAGTATAGGTGTATCTCCAGAGTGCTACCATTAACAAGAACTTCAGGAAATTCCTCGGGGATGCCTATACCGACACCGCCAGCTTTCTCCTTTATGTTAAAATCCGTCAAAACTTCTTTCCCCTTAGGAAGAGAAAAAGTAAGCTTGCGTTATTTATCTTCCTGAAGCTAGAAAGATGAATGGTCTTGCTAACCATGATAATACCATAGAAGTACTAAACGTTAGAATTTCAATACGCAATCAGAGATTTCTACACCTGTTTCATGTACACCGATATGTTTTTAGCACATTAACCACCGCCTTAAGGGCAGTCGTGACTCGTGAGCATATCTTGAAAAAAAAAGTACAGAAAAGAAAGAGCCGTAAAGCAATTTGTTCGTGAAAATTTGGTGAATGGTAAATGAGACATGCATGAAATCTACAAGATCAACGGCCTCGTTGCTTACTTGGATTGCAACATTAAAAATGCGTCTTCCAAGGCTGCTAAATGTCTGATCATCAGAGAACATTATTTCCGCAAAATGCAGACGGACTTTATAACTTCCCTTACGCAAGCAAAGTCCATAATACTTCAGTGAAATAGGGGCAAGGCGGGCTGTTTTATAGAACTCGGCACCATTCAAATCCAAGGAGAATGAGTTGTTTGCCTTCCCGCCCTCGTTATTCATGAAAACCCCTGTGCTGCTATAAGCCCATTTTTCTGTAACAAAAAAGTATGATGGATCCGCTCTGGTTGAGTCATCTTCATATTCCTTCCCCTCGGCGGTTATTCGGCTGCCTCCGCAATTGATAAATAACTCATGGTCTACACATAACAAAGAGACCATAAACTTAAAATCTAGGTGCATCCATTTCATAATAGAGGGGTTGGGACATTAATACATACTTTTGGGTGATGTGGAGCAAGGGAGATCCTTCTTCACACACCAATCAACTCTGCAAAACGAGTTTAGCTTCATTCACCCATGACATCTTATCCGCTGGTGTTAAAGTAAGATTAGATAAATTAATTTCTAGTACGTTACGAACTTACAAGTTGCTCTCTGTGAATGAACGGCTGGATACCAAGTTCCTGTTGACCGATATACAAAGGATGACTTCAAGATGATATGTAATACTGGAAGTCAAACAGAACTAAAAGCGCAAAAAGCTTACACACTAGACGTATGGCAAGCAACTCCAGATGACTCATTAAAGTTGTTGTATGATACATCTCTGCAATAGGAACAGGCATGACATTTGTGATGAATTTGCACGGTAAAATTCTATGCCTTACAAGGAATCAGAAGGGTGGTAAAATACTAACATCTTCTTATTTCCGTTGTTTGTAATCCAAACAGGCAGTGCTCCAGTCAGTGAGTTGTTACTCAGTGACCTACATTATTAGGCAATAGTATGTCACACGCTGAATAGAAATTATTCATGATACTGCCGGGAAGCTTCAAACATTAGTAAGCAAAATATACACACTGCATAAAATTTTGGCTGTACCACGATCTAAAACTAGTGACTCACATGAAATCTAGATCGGCCTGAAGCGAGGCCGGAATTTCACCAGACAACTTGTTAAAGCTCAGATCTCTGCAAGCAAAAAGATGACTTCAATGTCGTAACACTACACCACAGAAAGGCAGAAATATAAAGTGAAAGATGACTTCAATGTAGTAAAACTCTGAACGTACCCTAACCAACAACTCTAGAAGGAAAACTAAAGAGCACAAAACGAATATACCAAACAAATTAATTTCTTACATACAATTCTAAGGTGTCAAGCCATTAAACAGATTCCTTGCCACTGTAACTAGCTAAACATGAACAGTCACATATAGTGTCACACCAAACCACATAAGTCATTGAACTAATAAATCTCAAAACCCAGTATCTCTCGATAAGACTACCAACAAAATGAACTTACAAAGTTTTGAGACTAGGCAGGCGACCGATGTAATCTGGGATTGGACCAGTGATTAAGCAATTTCTCAATACCCTATACAATGAAGTAAAATTTAGCTCATTAAGGTAACTAAACATAAAATTGAAAAACATAAAGAGTTCATCGTCCCACGAAGTATACTCAAATTCAACGTACAGATATTTCAACTTTGTCATTGTCTGCAGATCAGGGAACTTCATATCTGACCCAGTCAAATCAGATATCCTTCTGAAAAAGATAAAGATGGATCAGATCAATCTCCTTCAGATATCCTACTAAATAGGATGAAGTATTAGGAAATGAAAATAAGTCCTCACAGTTCTTCTAAATTTATTAGCTGGGATATTGTAGAAGGAATAGGGCCACTCATGGATGTGCCTTGCATGTCCCTGAAACAATGAAAAGTAGTTAAATCAAAATATTCATTTGAGATTTTTCTTGCATAAATTTGAAATTTAAATTGCATTCATTTGAGAACTTCTTTCATAGCTGCTAAAGTTTAAAAGAACTTTTGTGAATTTTCCTCAGGTGAGAGAAGATTGATTAGAATAAATAATACAAGGTGATACTCACAGTCTCCTAATTTTCGTCCAGTTCCCTATCAGATCTGGTATGTTGCCCGACAGTGTACTCCCATCTATCCTACTGCAATTAGAGAATGGAATTTCAGAATTATTGAGGCTCAAGGACAGGGACGGAGCCAGGATTTCATATCCAGGGTGGCCGCAACATAAACAACCAGATTTTCAAAATTCAAGTTTTAATGTCTAAAACAATTAAATATTCTAAATTGTACTTGATGCAAAACACAATATCTCCGTGCTCTTAACAAATAAAGAATAACTAAAAAGTAAAAAATAAAAGCATTTCAATGGTTACTGTGACACTCCTTTAGATCTCAAATATCATATATTATTGAGTCAGAACTAATTTTCAAAGATAATTTCCTTCCTGATGAACAAACCCAAAGTAACTATGAGAAACTCATTTTACACATGAACCCTGAGGCAAGAGCCTAAACAAACCCTGAGAGTCGGTTTTACTTAATCCTTAAACTTACTAGAGTTGAAAATGGTAATTAAAATTCTTCTTTCAGGAGACCACTCATGTGATGTTTTCGTAGAGTATAAGGATGAGTTTTCACTATAATATATTTGGCATTTTCAGCATTCTTGGACATCAACTGATTTGATAACTTGTAATTTAAAAATACCAAAAGTATTGAAAATTTCTTAGTGAAAACTCAGCCTTAAGAGACAAAATTTGTTGGCACAGGGTTCTATATTAATCTAGGGGTAGCCCATACATAAGATGTTTTAATGGTAAAATAAAAAAAAACAAAAAAAAAACATAGTGGAAATTTTCTACTGGGGGGTGGCCTTGGCCCCCAATAGACCACCAGTACCTCCGTCCCTGCTCAAGGATGATAAATTTCAGCCCAACCACCACTTACAAATCTGTCAAGTTCTTTAGTTTGCTGAATTCTTCTGGAATTGATCCCGTAAAACTGTTAGCAGAAAGAAGGCTGCAGGAAAGTGAGTAAACAATTCTTCCATAAATTTTCGTGGAACAATGCTCATGCATACACACAAAGGACAACGTTCATGCATATAAGAGATTTTTAACAATGCTCATGCATACACACAATGGTTCAATGCTAGAAAGGCAACAACAGGAATATCATCGCTACATAAGACATAATCCAATAGAATGGGAGAGTAAAAAGAAAAGGAAATTAAGGGAAACCTTCCAAGAACTCCACATGTAGGAGAAATAAACAATTGCAAACATTGCCACAAGATTATGCATACACCATTTTTCTTCTTATTGAAAGAACCTAGTCTAGCCCTGATCAGACAAGGGGAACGGGGGTCACCCCAACCACCCTATACAGGGTTCGACCCATAACCTCCACATGGAGAAGTTTGGGCAATGACTCTTAGGCTACAATGGCCTTGGCATGCACAAATACCCATAAGAGGCATAAAATATTGATCTTATTTATCAAGGGGTGCAAATTTAATCTTGTAGTCAATCCTTTCTTTATCTTCACAGCTTCTTTCCATTATAACCCCTAAAGATTTTTGGTTGGGAACCACCACCACTATGCTTCAAAACGAAAAAAAATTGAGCGGAAAGAAGCAGCAAGTTTAGAATAACAAAGAGAGGATTTTAAGTTATACAGTCTTTTCAAACGGGACAAATTTCCCAGATTTGGATGAAGAGAGCCTCCAAGCTCATTATCTTCCAAGACCCTGGAAAAGAAAAGTTTCATGTTAAAACCAAGGTCTGACGTCACAGTACAAGACACAGTTAATTGTTCACAACTTACAGCCCCTCAAGAGTAGCAATATCTCCAATTTCCTTGGGAATTGAACCATTAATGCGGTTTCCCAAAAGGGACCTGTAGTATAGAAATGATCAAAGTCCAGCCTACCAATGTTAAACTAATAAATGCGTAACAGGAAAAAGCTGATAGAGATTCAAGAGCACATCAACCAGAAACTTACAAATTGGTGAGAGGAAGATTAGCAAAAGTCGTTGGAATCGTCCCACTGATATAGTTGCGAGTGAGATCGCTGTGGTGATAAAACAAGCCCTAGTTAGTCGCAACTAATTTCAAAACGGTCATCACATTAGAAGGGGTCAAAAAATTTCATCTCAGTTAGTTTCTGCTGGGATGAGAAAAGGGATCATACTGATTGTGCTACTATAAGAGAACTAGAGAAGACAAACAGGTAACTATGATAGATTATAAGATTTGCAGGATAGTAGCTTTTGCACTTCATTCGTATAATTTCTTAGCTCACAATGTCAAACTTCACAAGCCTGTTCACCGCCTCAATTGCCATATACCCTTGTACCAAAAAAACACAGTAAGCAGCACTTAATAAACAAATTATTTACTTTGTTTCCTTGGGACATCCAAACATCACTTTAGGTTTTAGACTTCATGATTCAGTGTATGTATGACAGTATGATTACGTTAACAAATATAAAAAAATTAAAGATTGCTGCTTTAGACTTCACAATTCAGTGTATGTATGATTATATTAACAAATGGAACAAATTAAAGAACTAACATAAATGAACCAATGAGGTCGATTCTTCAATCTGTTAGTGACTTCTAAATGAAATTGAGTTGTGTCACTTACATTTCTTGCAGAAAAGTAAGGTCAGTAAATTCTGCTGGTAGATTTCCTGTCAAATTTTGACCTTTCAACTGTCTGTTATTGACAAGACAAAATCAGAGGAAGTAAGATAAAATTAAATAGTAGAGAAAAGTACCTTACACTTGTAGCAATCCATACCATATGAGAACATAAATTACATTTACTTTGGAGAATAAGATTACTTCCAAGAAAGTTTGGTAGAAAGTTTGAAATCAAAGTGATAAAATTTAGGGTCAACTTAACAATTTTCTAGAAACAAATACTCTTCTCTCATTGTTTATTTGCATCACATGGATATAGCGAGAATATATTGTGAATCAATTATAGCAAAATGGAGGATTTGAAAGCATGCCATACATGTTGGTGACATGGGTGGCATTGGGATTGGTGATGTGAGTGGCGTTGTTATTGCATGTAATGTTGGTAAGAATAGGATCATTCGATCCTCCATTCACAAATCCATCACTGCAGAAACTTTGGCTAATTTTCCAATTTTTGATCTGCAGTTTTGTTGATATTGCTTCAAGAGCTAGCACTGTTACACAGAAGAAAGTGCAAAATTGGTCAGCACCATACCAAACTAATAATCTGGTTGTACACGAAGCAGATTTTGAGCCAAGGACATACAGTACCCTTCTTTTTTGCTAAATTCATTAACTTCCTATTTGTTGTCACTTAATGATGCTAATTCACAGGTAGCAATTTCTTGACAAGTCCCATGAAGAGAACAATCTAAAACATCTAGTAAAATAGTTGCTACCTTATTCTTAATTAGTACATGCCTTCCAATTACCTTGACCTGTATGAGGCTACGACTGTGGAGTAACTTAACAACAGAAGTTTGTAACTGGACTCGCATGCTAATTGAGGGTAAGTTAATGCTAAGCATATGTAACACTAGCCACTTTTAGCCGAGTCTTATTTTGTTCACCCACTTAAATATTTGATCAAGATTACTCACTTTACATGAGGTTTACACAGGTTAATTTCTACCTTAATTATCTGATCCGAATTTTCATGAGCCAGTAAACAACATAAGAAAATGCAAACACCGCCCTTACAGTGATGGATGATGCATACAAAGTGCATCAATATTTAGAAAAAGTGCATCGATGATTGTGAAAGCGTATTGGTATTTGTAAGATGCGTGTATTCAAATTATAACGTGTTTGACATTATATGCTTATTATCTACCGGATAATAGGTAGTGATAAGCAAGAGCCAACAAAATGGTAATACAGAGTGTGAGAAAAACTTTGGTGCCGGACGGGTACCACGTGGCTATACCCGTCGCGCATCTTGTCGGTCGAAAAATGTTTTTGGATGGCCCAGATTTTAAAGAGAAAGGGGAGAGAGAAATAGGAGAGAGGATGGGGAAGGGTTGAGAGAAATCTAACACTTTTGGCCGGCCGAGATGTGGGCTCGGCACCACGTGTACATATACCCGCTCGGCACCCAAGTTTTTCTCACGGAGTGGAGTATCTCACTTTTGAACTTACCTTAGAAGTTAGAACAATCAAATGCGTTGGGTGAGAATTGAAGGAATCATGCGGTAAAGATTTGACGTGCTTGTTGTTTGACACTATAATTAGTCAAGCTTCAGGCCCTGTACCTTTCACTAATTATCATTAAGATAATAGCGTTTTGGTCAGTCAGACAAACTTCCTGAGCCCAATTTGCCCACATGCTAAAAAACAACTTCTTTTTTCGATAACCATTCATCCTTTTTTTTTCCTCCAGTTTATTATAAGTAGTCTGTATTTTCTGGTTTGTCTCAACTAAAAATCGTCAAAATGTGGGGGGTGAAAAAAAAACCAAAAAAAAAAAACCCATTAAAAGAGAAGTTCCATAAATAAAGCTGACTTTTTAGACATCACAAAGAAAGTTGCATTCAGACCCCAGAAGAACCAAACACGAAGATGGTAATGCAGGATATGGAGATACTACTATATAATATTGAAAAAGGAAACCACAACAACCAATAATGGGTATTTGAGATTATTTTTCCGTTTTTTGCATTTTTCTTTTCATTAGTACATTTTTTACTTTTTAAATTATGACCGGAATGAATTATGAATTTGTAGAGTATTTGAAAAATATGTAACATAATGTATTTTACAACAGATATGTTCACATTCTGTAGGCCTTTTAATTAACAAAATAAGAAAAATAGAAAATGCATTTTCGGAGAATGGGTTCTGACTTTTCTCTCCCAAACACCAAAGAGTTGAAACGCTATGTGGATTCAAAAAATAACCTCCCAAACACAGCCCCTAAAAAAGACCCAAGGTGGGAGACAAATCTTGACCGTTGACTCATTCTAAAATCCAATAAATTGAATGATGGCGTCTCTATCAGATAATCAAATGGGCCGACACCGACGGAACGGACAAGAAAATGACACGTTAATAGTCCCCACCACTGATATTCTCCTAATAAACACGTAAACATCTCACTTCTAATAATTGAGATGTTATTATATCACCAACTTGTGGGCAGTAAAGTACACATGAAAAAGTAATAATTTCCGTGTTTGAATTCTACAGAAGCCAGCCGTCCTAAAGTTTGGAATCATTAGGGTTATCTTCATTAGTTACTTTTAAGTTCTCAAAATAAAATAAGGTGCGAAAAAGTTGGTCCGAATATACGGTTATCAAAATAAAAAATAAAAAACACCACCCAATCCTCTAATATAGTAAACACAAAAGCATACAAGGACGTATATGCATCCAAGTGCTACATGGAGCTTTACCCCGATTAATGAATGATGCGATTAGTCCGTAAGGGTTAGTTGATGTGGGCGTAAATTTATCCGGACATCGTGAGTTATTAACGAGAAAACTTTGCATTTTGCACAAACTACCTCCCATCGTTCAAGAGTGATGAGAATTTTTTTAATTCTTAAGAATTTTGGTAAATTTGTGGTAAGATTTGGTATGATTATAAACCAAAGTGTGTGTGGTGGAAGCTTAAGGGACAAAGTTACCGTTGCTAAGCCCATTAACGGACATAAAACACTACGATTTCAATCTAATCAAACTGAATCAAACACAAAGACGAGAAATTTTAGAAACCGAAAAAGAAAAAAAAAATCTGGATAAATTATTTTGCTAAAACACCCCTAAACCAACAGAGAAAGTAAATTATGGAAAGAACTGGAGCGAGAATCAGTGGAAATTTTGTTACCTTCTTGTTGGGGAACCAGGGGAAGATTTTGAGCGACGGATCTGTAGTCCGCGAAGTAATTTGAAACCAGATAAACCAAGAGAAGAATCGACATCATCTTCTTCGATACGGCTGCGGCCGTTCCACAAACGCCCTCCATCGATCTTATGAGGGAGATACAGAGGAATAGATACAGAGAGTAGAGAGAGAGAGTACTGGTACGCGGAGAGAGAGAGAGAGAGAGGATTTGGTTGGTTCGTTGGGTTGGTGGTTAATTAGTAGGGGGTGGAGGCGGGAAAGAGAGGGGAAATGCAGAGAGGGGATCTTACTAAAATAATCTGGTCCTATCCTATAGTGCAGGGGTGGATTTAGGAATGACAATTATTAAGTCTCATCTTATCCCGAACCCGTCCCAACCCTGCTCCGATTGGGGCGGGTTCCTGCCTAATTTTCAGCTATTGAATGAAAATTAAAAGTACCTAATCAAGTTCGTATATATTCGTACCGTAATATTTTTGTGATACTACTAAAAAATAGTGTAATATTTTATCCTTGTATTTTCACCGTTATACTAAAATGCACTTACCTTATATATAATTGTTTCCTTCTATTCAGTATTTAGGCTTAGCACATATGTCCAGATTCATTGGAGATAAAATCACCTCCCCACTTCATTTGCTAAAATTACCCACTTGATTTTAGCAAATGGAAAACTAAGCCAATAATTTTCTCTCATTTTTTTACTGGGCAGGTCAACCTGACTCCTCTGAAGAGGCGGGAAATGGGACACCCACGAATTATCCGGGAGGGATTCAGGGCGGAGTCGGGGCCGCGTTATGCATTTCAGTCAAGATCAGAGTAAGTCAAAATCTGCCTCGTTGCCATCCCTAGGTGCACTACAAGGGTATAGTGCGAGATCCGAGTCGTACAATTTTGCAATATGGACCATAGGAGACATTTTTTAATGGCTCGGATCTCAACTGTACTCCTATTGTGTTCCCTTAGCTTTGGTTTCAAATTAAGTGGAATGGTATTCTATGGGCAGCGTAGCCTGCCTTCATTTTGTTAAATGTCCGAATAATTGTTGCAGTTGTATTAAAGAGTTGCAGTTGTATTAAAGATTCCAAGAAAAAAAAAAAAAAAAAACCAGAAAGATACTCCATTGAATTGTCCAAGACAATAACTGGAGAGGAGCTCAACCCTAATTCCATGAAATATCACAATTTCAAACTCTTATAGTTTTATATATATTGGGTACTTGTGCGTACATGCCTTAAAAGACACAATTTTAATTTCACTCTTATCTCTTTTATTGCGACTTGTGTCGGTTCAAAATTACAAAGAGAAGATTGAATGGAACTTGGAGTAGTACAGAATGATCATTTCGCCTCCTGAGAAGTGACATTTTTTCAAAGAAAAATCAGTGTTAAGTAGTAATCAAAATGGGAGAAAATAGTACTTTGGCAGTTGAAAGTGGTATATCAAAACAAATTGGCAATGGGAAATGCATATGGTAGTGTCCACAAAATAAATTGGCTTCACATTATGGGGCTTGATGGCAAAGGGTGTCATTCAATTCTTTCATTTTCGTAACACCGACCCATTTGTTTGACGGGATTATACATAATGCTATAGCCTATAGGTTCATGCGCGCAAGAAAGCTTATACAAAATCATACATAGAATGTGAGTAATGTACGTGAGAACATAAAGTCGTGTTTTGCAAACACGTTTTTAAAAAAGCACTCATATTCTGTGTATGGTTCGGTGTAAGCTTCTTTGCGCATAACATTTCTGAGGTTAATAATACCTCAACACATCACTTGTTAAGAGGTAGCTCAAAATGGAATAATCGACTGTAAAAAAATAAACAGAGGAAGTATGTACATGATCATATATTTTGTAGAATTACATATCCAATGTGCATTGAATCTGGTAGGTAAATTTTCTTTAACAAAATGCGATAATGTGATCCCATTAAATATACACTTCAATTCGTTGCCCATCTTCGGTCGGGCAATGTACGTGTATGCAACACCCATTTTAGTTAGCAGTGATGGCTCTACATTATAAGCACCCTCATTAAAAATAATACTAATAAATAAATAAATAAACTTTTTAGAGGACCAAAATATAAAGGTCGCTCATGACTCCTGAGTAGCCTCAATGCTTTGTTTTCCTGAGTGGTATAGTACGGCACGTGGAAAATAACAATCAGAGAGAAGTAACGAGACGAATTTTTTTTTTTTTACCTCCTTTGGGTAATAATCCAATAATCCGGATTATTAGATTATTCACTTGTCCTTATTCAATTTTTTTTTTGCATCCGTTAGTTTTGCATCAAGATTTTGTGGTTTCTAGATTCCTTTCGACGAGACGAATCTAACAAGTATAAAATTATGGTCAAAACTCACAATTTTTTGAATAAAGCCAAAATATGTGAATTATTAATTTTGATGCAAAACTAACGGATGCAAAAAAAATTTGAATAAAAACAAACGAATAATCCAATAATCCAAATTATTGGATTATTACCCAAAGGAGGCCTAGTTTCATATTATTTGTCTCATGATTCATACAAATATGTGAAAATTTGTACATATGTAAATAGTTAATGGAGCTCGTAGCATTAAAGTGATTCTTGGATACGTGACCAAAAAAAAAAATTGGAACTGCCACTGTGATCGCTTTATGAGTACGTACCTGTGAAAGAATTGACCACCTAATTACCAAAATTCAGTGATGGCGTTCCAATTGGTCAAGACATGCTTTTAATTAGTAGCTACCTATTTTGGAATTTTCAATCACATGCAAACAAGTATTAATGTACACTTTATCCCTTTATACTCTCTGACAAACCAAAAATAAGCTCTGGAACTTTGATCATTTCGTCCCCTAAATTTATTTCGGCATTTTTGTCTTTCCAGGTGTACCAAAATACCCACCATTATTTTATTATTATTATTATTATTATTATTATTATTATTATTATATTTTATTTTATTTTTCACAATTTGTTTTTGGTTAATTTTGCATAAAGTTGTTTTGGCGTAACCGCGCATTTGTCTTGATATATTGTTTTAAATAAGCTCCACATTTTTACAGTGGTTTTATTCCTTTCGCCCGGATGAACGATCAATCTTAAATGTGTTGGCAAGAAAATAAAAGAAAGTTTTTTTTATTTTTTGGATTTCTCGTTGCTAGAAATCCCGTGGTGGAATAGGTGTGCACCAAATTTATTTGTGGAGTAGAGAGAATGCTGCATCTACCACATTAGAGGTCCAAATACAATCCAATAACTTTAATACCGCGCTTAGTTACAAGCCCATACTATTGAACTCGGCACCGTTCTAACCTTTTCCAACAAACGGCAGCCTAACCTTCAGTTTTTTCTGCCCTATTTAATCAATGGGAGAACATTCTTTACATCAGCGGTGTAAACCAAAATTTCCTCCAAATCTATTACATGCGACATGTGTCCAAATAGTGGTCGCAAAAGGTAGAATATGGACACATGACGCAATGCAATCGATTTGGATGAAACTTTAATTTACAATGCCGGTATTAAAAATGTTCTCTCTTAATGAAGGGATCTAGTCCAAACCGTGTCTAACTTTGATATCCATCTCGCCGATAAAAAAAAAAAAAACTTAGATATCCATCTCCTCGAATGTTTTCCAGTGCATAGCCACAAGCTTAGATTAAAATTAAGTTAAATACATTAAGCTAGACATTGCTAAAATACAAATTCAACCACAAAAAATTGGAGTCTATCAGGTAGCCGAGTAACCACTACACGCATGTAGTCAGCTCACTCACTACAAGACCCCCAATTCCACTCATAAAGTGCTACTATTATTGATCATATTACGCATTATATTTTCACACTAAACTGTACCTAAAAATTAGCAAGAAATACGTATTATGCGTTGTGTTTTGAAGGGTAAGGTTTTGTAATACTTTGATCTAATTTCGTATTTCACGTCTCTTTCTCCTTCGTATCTCTTTTTTCGTCCGTCCGATCTTCCTGTATAATTTTTTTTGAACCTTTCCTTTGTAGAATTTGAAATGAAAGTATTATGCGTCGTTCAGAAAAAAAAATAAAGAAACATTATTGGGGACGTTTTACGTTTACAAATAAAAAATTTGCACTTTTTTCCATCTTTGGCCTTGTAAGGGTTGTGAACTCATTTCGATAATTGGCTGATTTTAGCAGCCAGCCATATGTGAAACCATTTATTATTATTGACAAACAAAGTCATGTATGAATTGACCAGTATGGTCCTAATCCGTGTGTCATTTTCGATGTTCGGCCTCCTTTGGCTAAAAAACCGGTTTTTTGGTTTTTTTGGTTTTTTCATTTGTCCTTATTCAAATTTTTTTTGCATTCGTTAGTTTTGCATGAAGATTTTGTGGTTTCTGAATTCCTCTCGACGAGAGGAATCTAACAAGTTTAAATTCATGGTCAAACCAAATATTTTTTGAATAAAGCCAAAATAGGTGGATTATTAATAATCCACCTATTTTGGCTTTATTGAAAAAAATTTAAGTTTTGACCATAATTTTATACTTGTTAGATTCGTCTCGTCGAGAGGAATCCAGAAACCACAAAATCTTGATGCAAAACTAACGGATGCAAAAAAAATTTGAATAAGGACAAACGAATAATCCAATAATCCGGATTATTACCCAAAAGAGGCCGGTAGTTAGGCCGGACGCCTGTGCATTATGTGCACAGCTGGTGTTGCGCGGAATCACAGACATCCATTGCTTGGAAATGACCCAGATTTCAAACTATTCGCATGAAAAGAAAAACTATTCGCGCGAATAGTTTGTTTTTAATCTGAATCGCTAAAAACACTTGACGTGAATAGTTGGTTTTTAATTTGAATCCTTGAAAACACTTGTGGACGGCTGTGATTCTGTGCAGCACCTGCTGTGCACAAGCTGCACAATAGCCCCCCGCGTCCAGTTAGGCCTATACTCCGGGCCTGTTTGGCCGACAGGTTTTCCTATTTTTAAGTTTTCCCATTTTTCAGGTTTTCCTTTTTACATTTTGGCTGTTTGGCTGAGAAAACGCAGAATACGTTCAGGCAAAACACCTTTTCCAAATTTGACAATTGCAGCAAAAATTAAAAAAAGAGCCTGAAGGAGCTTTGCACTTTCTGCTTCTCATTCTTGTTTTCCCCTCAAATATTAGATTACCATTCTACCCCATGTTTACGTTTATCCTCTTGGAATACCTTTGTTTTCGGTTGTAATCATTTTTTTTTTTTTTAATTTGTAAGCTTAATTTGTGTAACGTTTCAATTTGTAGCCTTTGCTGCTTGTTTTCGGACATTTTGTTTTTTTTTATTATATGTGTAATGTTCTTCATGTGAATGTCTATTGACTACTCTGCACATGTTTTTTGAAGAATATAACACAGCTGACAGGGGGCTTATTCCTAACTCCTCAGATTCGACTACGAAGAAATTGGGTTTTTGACATTCGAAGCCCCTCTTAAGTTCTATCAATTCTTTTTGAAGTCAGTCCATACGGATTTTTGCTTTGACTTTAATTGAAACCCCTCCTGGTGGAATGCTTGGGATTGGTACCCTAGAATTCATTGAAGTGCGCGTAAAATTAATAAATCAACCAACAGTTTATGGTTAGTTTTCCTTGTACTTAATGATATTTTTCCCATCTCTCGTTAAGGGGCAGGAGCTGCACATGATCCTGCTAATGGCATTCCCTCTTTTAGTAAACTTCCAGAACTAGGACGAAGGTAGGATTCTACATTTCTGTTCATATTAGTAATCGCTTAAATTTAGCCGCAAGAGTTAATCCGGTAGTTTCGTGGGTTAGCTCCTCACACAATTGATTAGGGTTTGATTTTTGGCGCAAGACCGAAAGAAAATAATTTATTGTGAATCCCTTAGTCCCCGGTGTGGATAACATTGACCAGATCAGAGAGGGAATTAGTCGATGTGTGCGTAAACAAGCTCGGAGATTTTTTGCGTAAGACCAAAAGAAAATAAATTATTGTGAATCCCTTAGTCTCGGCATGAATGACATACTTTTGACCAGATCAGAGAAAGAACTAGTCGATATGCGCATAAACAGGCCTGGACAATCCTAACCGTTGGGAAAAATATTTGTTTGGCCATTGCACAAAGACTCTTCAACGACAAAGTTCAAGTCATATGATATGACCCTTCGCTAGTCCTACGTTTTCATTCCAATGTACAAAAAAAGACTCTTTACCAACCCAGTACTTTACACAACCCAAAGACGGATTATTATTCAGCGCTCCCGGAATACAATGAGACATTTTTTATGTGGTAATCCAAATTGTTTACGTACCAAAAAATCAGACGGTGGTCAGTTATCATTAATTTTTGTTGGGTTGTTGGGAAATAAAAAATGACCCACATCGTGTGTGGTGACAATATTTTATTTGTAAGTACCCAAATAATTAGCCCAATGGAGATGCAGGATTTATCACTCCAAAGTTGCATGGTCAATTCTCATCGGCGGCGTTTTGTCCTTGGAGTCAGTTCATCTTGCAATTGGCACGTGGATGCATGGCTAGCTGAGCTGGTCAATGAAAATTCCAAAATGCGGGGCTAATTAAAAAACATATATTTGACCAATTGGAATGACACCATTGAATTTGGTAGGGCTGCGTCAATTCTCTCACAGGTAACTCATAAGTACATTATATTTTACCGGTACATTAAGATATTGTAAAATTAGCATAAAAACTGTACTTTACTATCTTACTTTGCATAAAGACACGTGCCTAATTGGCACACAATAAGCACACAAATAAATAAAAAAACACACACTCTAATATACTTTTTTACACTTTTCAATATACTTTCACATATTTCTATACATTTTTCACACATTTCAGTACACGTAGCATTTTCTTTTACTTAAAAGAAAGCTACTAGTCAATAATATTCCCCGCCCTCGATCCTTTTTCCATATCATCCAGCCCTTCTTCCTTTCCCCTTTGTGGAAAGCAAAAATAGATATGTTTGTCTTATTTTGAACTTGAGAAAAGAAAATGAAGATAAAACAATTACAAAGGAAATTTTGAAGAAACTGCTTGATTCTTCTATTTGCTACAATAATTTTTTCACTGTTTTCAATTGAACCAAAAAGAGAATAATATTTTCTTTTTCTCTTCTTTAATTTCTTCGATCCCTCTCACATGTGTCCCTCTCTTCACCTAGTTTTATCTTTTCCACTTTTTCTTCGGTCCGATCCGCTTTATATTTCTTTAGAAATTCTCTTAATAGCATTCGAAATTAGATTATTATGCATCGTTTATTAAAAATTAATTATTATCATGGCTATTCATAAATCAACGTACGATTTGTTCTAATAATTGGCACTTCAAAACACAAAACAAATATCGTGCATCGGTCATAAGTAAAAAGATTGCTTCCCCGAAACAAATATTCCAACTTTGCCCTTGTAAAAAGGGTTGAACTTATTTCAATATTTGGCTTATTTTAGCAGCCACCCATATGTGAAACCATTTATTATTATGGACAAAGAAAGTAGTACTAGATATTTTACCACATTATATATAGTAGGAAACAGAGACCCTAGAGGGCACATATGGACCGTCTAAAAGTGTTTTTAACAGTTCGAATTTAAATATAAAACTCTTCATTTAAATAAATCTCATGAAAGAATTTTATTTAAGTTTAGACCATCGATTGTAAAAATGAACAGTTTACCCATCCTACAGGGATCAATGTCAAACCAAGACCCTTGACAATAGCCAGCCAATAGAATTGCCCATGATTTTTTGGGAAACTTCCGCCCATTTAAGAATTTGGAATTTCTTATCAGATTTTGATAGGTAGGGACACTAGTCATTAATTTTGATAGATGGCTGTGAGTTTTCACTTTACCATCGAATGGCCATGTTCAATGTTTCCTAGCCGTATGTGGGGCCCATTGCTTTGCGCGCCCCCCCCCTCTGCCGTCCCAAATTCCTTTTATTTTTTTTTTTCAAATTTTAATAATTTCATTTTACTATAACTTTATTATTAATATTAATTAATTTATTTATTACTTTATTTCTTTTATTTAGTTAACTCATTTCTTTATATTAATTCATTTAATTATTTAATTCATTTATTTTATTTAGTTTTTTTATTTAATTCATTTCTTTTTTTTAAATATTTATTTATATCTTTTATTAATATCTTTTTTCTATTATTAATATTAATTTATTTCCTTATTTATTTTATTTAGTTAACTAATTTCTTTATATTAATTCATTTAATTATTGAATTCATATATTTTGTTTTATATAGTTTTTTTTTCTCTTTTATTTACTAAATATTGTTTATTTACTTCATTTTTTAATTACTTCATTTTTTAATTACTTTATTTATCTTTTACTTGATTACTTTGATCCTGGCCCCCCCCAATGCCTTACCACGTGTTCCTTATGAGACCTATCTTTGATCCTGGCCCCCCCAATGCCTTGCCACGTGTTCCTTATGAGACCTATCTTTGATCCTGCCCCCCTCAATGCCTTATCTATTTATATTACTCATTCTTCGACTACTTCACACCTTCTCTTCTTAATGCTCCCACTACTTCATACATACATTCATAGAACATCTCCCAATATTTTTCTTTCTTTTTTCGTAATTCATCGAAGAACATTATGGATGGCTACTACGATCCAGATGGTTGGTCATTTGAGAATGATGTGCCAAGTCAGGAGAGCATCTCCTACAGTAGTCGCGACTATGCACCTGAATTTAGCACTGACCAGGTTAGTTATTTTCTTTGTTCTTATGCATATTCGTCGGTTATTTTGACTGAGATAAAATATGGTACGACTGAATAATGTTTTACTTATACATTTTCGTTGTTTATTTTTTTTTTTATAGATTTTAGAAAGTAGAGAAGATATGTTAGCTTGGGCGAAGAGAGTTGGTCTCGAAAACGGTATTGTGGTACGACATGATCTTATCGAAGAAATTATTCAGAATAGATATCTCTATGATGCGGTTTATCAAGAACAAAATAGGGCAGATGAGATGCTAGAGTCACTGAGCTGTTGGATGTCTACAGCTCCATATACAAAATGGATGGACTGTATGAGTTTGGGGATAGTCATCGCATCACGGTACAACATTGTACTACACACATTTGACACGAATGTTGGAGGTTGTTTTACTCACTTGCCCTTGAGATCCCGTCCAGTTCTAGTCCGACAGCGCAAAGAAATAGCTATTGCCCGTATTAACAATCACTTTGTACAACTTTTTTTGCGCCCCAATCACCCTGTACCACCCATCCCAATGTGGTGGTGGAATACTGCATCGGATGAAGCTAAAGGATGGGCTTTAAGTTATGACACACGTCTTAATTTTTGGTTTGAGGTACTGGGTGTCGTGCCGGGACCACAATTTGGAGGCAATATTGATTAGGGCTGACCACTTGTCAACGTGATTGTAATATTTATTCACTTTAAAACGTTATTGTAATATTATTATTCACTTTTAGAAGTTTTATTTATTTATTATTCATTGTTAAGACAACTTAATTAACTAATTAAAATAATTAGTTAATAATAATATTAAAATAATTAGTTAATAATAATAGAAGTTTTTTATTTATTATAAAGTTTCTAAATACAAAGTGAAATTTAAATGCAAATTTAAGAAAATAATTTATTTGCAAATGTAATTTGAATAAACCAAATTAAATGAGTAATTAATTAAATAAATGAAATCAGTAAATGAAATTATTAAAATTAGAGTAATTAAATAAATAAAGTTGAAAAAAAAAAAAAAGAGAGTGGCCGGAAATAAAAAACGAAAAAAAAAAAAAAGGTGTCGGGGGGTGCAAAGCACCTCTCGTATGTGGGCCGCCAATACTCCTTTGTGGTCCCCCCGTTCAATGAATCTCTTGTCTGCATCTGTTTTTTGTTGGATAATATAACAGCTGAGTTGATGTGAAGATCTCATTCCTCACCTCAGGTTCGACTTCCAATCGTACGTCATTGGTGAAAGTATTTTAGGGCTATTGGAAATTTGTCCGGCCGTTATTTTTTTAGCTTGGTGGTCAATAATTATTATAAGTGCACGTAAGTAACCAGACGTAACAACCAGTTATAGAAGATATATATTGTTTAGATAACATCCTTGGCGAACCGGATTCGATAAGACTTTCTCAACAAATAGATTTTTTAACAATCAATTGCGAAAACAAAACGAGCGAATTTTCAATTTATATAGTCTTGTAGTTTTTATTAAAACCTATAAAGTTGAGTTTTCAGCGTTTGAAGAATCTCAGGTCTATCAATTTCTTTGGGGGCTAGTGCATATTAAGATTTTTACTCTAGCTTTCCGTAAGATTCCAAACAGAAAACTCCAGACGGCATGATTGGTCTCCGAAAATTCGTGGAACTTCGCATAAAATTCAAAAGTTGGATTTTTGGCATGATGATTTGATTTTCCGTGGGATGACCCGCATAAGACTGCGATTGACAAGAGAGACTACTGTTGGATTGTAGATAGATAATAGTATTGAATTTTGTAGTCATGAAATCAAGCAACATTTTCATAATTATTCTCGTTGTCAATAATTTTTTGATCCACCCCACCTCACGCGCTCACCTCACTCGTAAGCACAGAAAAGACTGCAGGGATTAGCTAATTGAGGTGCACAATAGGTAATAGCTGGCCCGTGACACTCTACATTATAAATAAAAATTAAAAAAATCATGGTTAATTGGGTAATAAAACCAGTTTGGTTTTTTTATTTGTCCTTATTCAAAAAAAAATTTTGAATTTGTTAGTTTTGCCTCAATTTTTTGTGGTTTCTTGGTTCGTCTCGGCGAGGAGAATCTAAAGAGTATAAAATTATTAACCAAACTAAAGTTTTGTGAATAAAGACAAAAAATAATCCAAAAATCCACAAAAATTTGGATTGTTTTTGTCTTTATTCACAAAACTTTAAGTTTGATTAATAATTTTATACTTTTTAGATTCCTCTCATCGAGACGAACCAAGAAACCACAAAAAATCGATGCAAAACTAACAAATTCAAAAAAAAAAATTGAATAAAGACAAATAAAAAACCAAACTGATTTTTTTACCCAAAATATTAGTTTTCCTTTCATTAATTTTGTTTTCCATTTCTCGTTAAGGCGCAGGAGCTGCACATGATGCTGGTAATGGCATTTCCTCATTTCGTAAACTTCCAAAACCAGAACGAAGGTAGAATGCTATGTTTCTGTTCATTGATTGACCTACATTTTAATGCCATTGTACAAAGACTCTCTGTGAACGAGTACTTCCTATAAGTAAGCGCTCATTTGGATGTCGGAATGGATAGTCGGATTGGAAATCTTGGACTATTTCCTGGCTTACGCGTATGGCTTGGTTTGAGACTCCATTTGTAACCCGGACTATTTAATTCTCCTCCCATTTAATCTGGGCTTGGGCGGATCTGTACATATTTAATCCAATCCACCTCAAACTCTCTTATTTTTCTTTATCCGCACATTTCAACTACGAAACAAACGGCGCATTATTTTATCCTCCTTATTAGCAAAATCTTCCAAACCAAGTATTATTTAATCCTCATCTATAAATCTCATATCAATATGGGTTTACCCTCCTTAAATTATACCCTTTGCTATTTTATCTTTTCTCATTATTTTATCCACTCAAAACTAATCTCGCATCTAATCGAGCCGTAATGGGGTACGTTGTGTCGTTGTCGCAATAGTTAATCGATTCGTCTTGGTGGGGCTTATCCACCCAAGGTTATATGATCAACTCTCTTCGGCAGAGATTTGTCCTTGAAGCTATCTTATTTCATCAGAGCCGGCTCAAAAAGTTTGGGGGCCAAGAGCGAACTCATTAAACGAGCGTCACTCTCTATATTTTGCATACAAAGGTCGGTCAATAGAGTCTTTATAAAAACCATTACAAATTGTAAATGTATAGTTATCCAAAAATAAACATCCATTACAATACCTTAAAATCCACCATTTATGCATAAAAGGCTTAGACAAACACTATCCGGGACTACATATACGGGTCCTAAAAAATTGGAAGCCCCCATTTTAAACATTTTTTTGTGGGCCTAAAGTCTAGGCTTCTTCGGCTTTGTCTTAAGCCGGCTCCGTATTTCATGCAAATGCGTGCAAACTGAAAATGGTTGTGAAACGGAGTGAGAGATTAGTCCGTGTCATCGCTACTCCTTAATTTTGTTAAAATAAAAAAAAAACACCTTAAAAATTGTTTTAAATTCCACTTACAAACAGATACACAGACAACAACGACGTGCAATCAATGCATGCAACTAGTCATGCAAGTGGGTCTGAAACCCTGAATTCTTCTGCCACCAATCCATTTAACCCATGCAATTAATGCAATGAGAGAGAGAGAGGGGTCCTCCTCCATCCTTCAAAAAGTAAAACAAGTTACGTAAATAATTCAGCTCAGGACTTAGTCAAATACAGAGGATCTTACCCACTCACCAAGCATCATTATTCAATCATGAGACAGGAGTACTCCAATATTCTAACTTAGAATATCAAGGGGTGTTCCACTACCAAAAAAAAAAATTTTAAAAAAAATTAATACATGTCATTCTCTCACAATATATTACATAAAAACTGTGAAAAGTCAGTTTGTTCAAAAAACTTCCTTAGTGGAACACCCCCTAAGGTGAGTTTACTTAATTTTTTAGGGGCTTTATGACACGATATTTTTAGCTACTTTTTCTTGTAATTTTTATTAGATTCAGGTCAAATTGTACACATTATTTTTTGTTTCAACGAGAGGAAGGCGCTAGAAAAAACCAAAAAGATATAAAAAAAAAAAAAAGTCAAAATTTTGGTTCTTTTTTTGTAGTCTTTTGAGCTTCGGTTTATAATTAGTCTCTTGTTGGTGAATGATGGAATTGATCCCCTAAAAATTACAATATTCACGTATACTAATCCGAATACTCTAGTTACTGGAAAAAAAAAGTACTCCCTCCGTCCCAATTTGCTTGTTCCTTTTGGGGAAGTGAGGTTTTAAGGGGTATGAAAACTTTGTATTGCCTTTTATGTTTTGCTCTTAAATCTAGTGAATATTATTGTGGCCAATTTTGTAAGGCTAATTTTTTATATGAAACTCAAACCATATGTAATATGGATCTTGCTTGATAAATATGAATTTGTTTTATTATACGAAGTTTTCAAAATCATACGAACCGTTGTAAAATAAAAGATAATGGATAAGCCAATTGAGATAGAAAAAACACTTTTAATGGTAAAACTGGAAAGTAACCTTGTTTTAACGGATGTTTTTAGAAATGAGACAAATATTTTGAGACATCCCAAAGTAAAAAAAAAAGTACCTGCAATTTTTTTTTTTTTTGAAATGTAAAGTACCTGCAATTTGAGAACGATGCACAACCACGAGCCTATCCTAATCCTTTTGAAATGTCAGTTGACCAGAACGAAATCAAATCGAATCTCTAAAAGAAATATCGTAAATATGGTGGTACCCCAAAAGTACGGATTAATTTAAATAAAACTTTGGTACACCATTTGGTGTACACCAAATACACACACCGTTGTGTGGAGTTCGTCTCGGATTTTCACACATTTGATCGAAGTCACTCAGTTTCTTTAAAATGTTTTTTTAAGGATTCATGTAAAAAATTAACTCGATCAGATATCGGTAGAAGCTTTGATCAGTTCTTTGTTCAATTTTCTAAAAGGAAATTGAGCAACGAATCGATCAAGCTCTTACCGATATCCGACTGAGTTGGGTTTTTATAGGTACCCCGTACCCTTAAAAACATAGTTTGAATAAATTGAGTGGCTCCAATCGTCTGTGTTAAATCTCAAAATAGATCTCGCACAACGCAGTGTGCATTTAGAGTGCACGAAATGGTGTGCATTTGGATTAATCTCCCTCCATATTTACCTCTCTTGTTTTGTAATAATTGGAGAATTTTGTGTCATTTTCAACGTCTCTCTCTGTCATTTAATTACTCCATTTTTGTGGTACCGAACTATAGGACTATTCCCAGTTCAAAAAAAAATCTATAGGACTATTCCTCCATAGTGAGATATGCAAGATATGTCCAATACAGTCTTTCCCAAAGCTCTCTCTCATTCCTCTCTGATTCAAATTCCTCTCTGATTCAATATGATATTCCCTCGAAGTTTTAGTTTAGTGATTGGAATATTCATTTGCTTCACAACTTTTGCCTATGGAGCCACTCTTCTTCCCCCTGATGAAGGTATTCAAACAGAGCAATCAATTACCAAGAACAGAGATTACAAATTAAAGACCCTTTTTTTCCTTTTCTTGATTATTTTGTTGTAAATTGATTCTTGCAATTATCAACAAACAATAAAATTTCTGGGTTTTTTTGTTGCAGTGGAAGCATTAAAGGAAATCGGGAAGATAATGGGAAAGACTAATTGGACTTTGAGAATAGCGTCACCTGTGATTGCTCCTTCGTCAATAAGACTGTCTGCCACATTATTCGCATGTCTCTCTCTCTTTCTCTCTCTCTCTCTCTTGCATAGACATATCAAACTCTGTTTTTTTATTGGAGATCGGTAAATACTTGATCAAATTGTATTGTTTGCTTGTCTATTTCTCTTGAGACAAATATGACTTGTTCAAATGGATACCAATGTTTGGTGAACTTGATTTTATCGGCAAATACCATTAAGATTTGGAAAATGAATAGTTTGGACTCGGTCAATAATGACTCAATTTTTTTTTTGTATTAGTTAATTTTGTGTCGATTTTTTTGGTGGATTATTGATTCGTCTCAACGAGAGGAATCTAAAGAGTAAATTATATTATAAAAATATTTAAAAAATTTCCTAAAGACAAAAATAATTCAATTTTTTGTTTATTATTGGATTATTTTTGTCTTTATTCGCATAATTTTTAGTTCAGTTAATAATTTCTTATTCTTTAGATTACTCTCGTCAACGCAAAACTAGCAAATGTAATTTTTTTTGAATAAAGTTAAAAAAAAAAAAAAATCCTCTGATGACAGAATCTTGATTCTGTAGTCTCCTCCACAGAATTTTTCATTCAATTGTGTAGTTTGTGGAGAAGTGCATCGAGGACTAACGTTAACTTGATTGGACATCTTTGGGTAGCAGTTGTGCAGGGAAAAAAAAATACTATAGCCAATTTGGTTGGTAACTCCAACTACACACTTGTTCCAAAAAAAAAAAAAATTACTAGGAGTATGTGATTTGCGATTTGCTCATGAAACAAAAAAAACTTCGATGAAACTGATTTTTTGCGTGAGTAATGTTCACGTCGAGTTTTATAAAAAGACTGATTTCAATCATCGTTGGAGATATGTAAACCCACAAAAACTCAAAACCAGAAGAAACTTAATGAGTTCTACAAATTAATTTAAGCTTTATCTTGATTACGAAAAGAATAAAAATTCCTGTAGTGAGTGAGCTCATTACATGCGTGTAGTGAGCTCTCTCAGCCGTCTGATCCGAGATCAACAATCCGGAGAAATTGGAGATAAAGTAAATGTAAAAGTGCTTTTTTAAAGTGAAAAACGATCCGGACCATTGATCTCGGATCGGACGACCGAGAGAGCTCACTACACGCATGTAGTGAGCTCACTCACTACATGCCTCCCTGTTCCGTTTTCAGATGAGTTCTACTTTATTCGTATCACAAGCCGATACTGAGTAATTTCAAATTTTGTTATACCATAATGAGCTAAACGAGTGTTAAAGATGTTTAGTTTTCTAACTAATTTTGAAAGTGCTTTTAACGAAGAAATAAGCCAATTTCAACCATTAGGCAATGATACTCATACTCAAATCATTATTGAAAATGCAGAGCACTGAAATCACAGGATCTTCCGGGAATGCTCCCGTCGGAATTGGTGAGACTCCCTCATCTCCAAGATATGTAAGTAACCCTAACTCATAATCGAGTTCTAGCTTAAATTAGTTTGGCTTTGTTCGTTTTAGGGTTTTAGTTTTGTTTTGTAATCATTACATTCATTTCTCTCTCTATATCTCTCTACTCATTATCTCTATCTCCAAAACTAAACTAAACTAAACTAAAATTACTAAACGGACAATTTTGTAACTTCAAAACAACTGGTCCTAATTCCCACACTTCGCGTGTCAATTTACTATTTTGTCCATTCTTTTATCAGGATCCACTCCTCCCTCATCACCACCACTACTACCTCCTCCCCCGGCCCAACCACCACTGTGGCTACCACATCTTTGTCTTTCTCCTCGCTCGCTTAGTTGCCATGTAATAGCCTTATCGAGAAATGGCTAAATAAGATCAACCACCATCACCTATACCGAGCACCAATCGAAATCACCAACCACTGCCGTTGCCTTAAACCACAACAAAATCACAAAGGCCACCATTGCTAATTGTTCGAAATTATAAATTCGATTGATCGTGGGTTGTTCAGAATTATAAATCCAAACAAATGTTGATTGTTTGAACTTATAAATCCAAACAACTTATATTCACGATGGGCGATTTTCATGGGATAAAGTCGAACTTAAAGTCAAATTTAACAAAAATTCTGAGATTCCGAAAGTACGAGTAAAAATACCGTAACATTAATTTAGGCCAAGGTGGTCCTAATTCTTGCCCTTATTTCCTCTATTTTAAGCTTTTATTTAGCCCATGAGAATCCTTTATTTAGCAAGCATTTGCTCAACTGCACCAATTGAAACCATTTTAATTGTCAAATTCACACTCTTATTCCCACAGTGATCTTAGTCGCAACTACCTCAACGGTACAATCCCTCCAGAATGGGGTTCCATGAAACTCGTCAACATGTATGTATCACCAGTTTTGTATGTCTGTGTATTTGAATGAATATATGACATATTTGTATCTGCACGTTTATGTATGGCATCTTGAGGATTTTCTTGTTTCGTGGTTCCTTATAACCAACTATGTCAATGCAGTTCTCTGCTGGGAAACAGATTAACGGGTCCAATCCCGAAAGAGTTTGGAAACATCAGCACGCTTGCAAATCTGTAAAAAAATCTTTATACGCATTTCAATTCATAACTATGCATGTGGAAATTTTGAATGATTTTGTTGCTTAGATTATGAATTTTTGATATTTCTAGAACCGTGGAGTTCAATCAGTTGTCAGGACTCATTCCTAAAGAGCTTGGGAGTCTTCCTCTCTTAGAGAAACTGTAAGACCCCATATATGTTGGCTTTGGTTCAATTTATTCACCTGTTGTATACACTTCATTAGGTTAATATCTTCAATAGTCTGTATCTGAGCAAGAACATCTTGTCGGGACTCGAAGAACATTATGTGTTTGAGAAGTCTACTAAGGCACCGAGCGTGCGCACAACAATCCTTACAATGAGTCAGTGCATGATTGGTAGTTTCGGGGATAACCTTTTTGCAATCATAAATCTAGCATTGCCACATTCAACTGTTGTGTAAGCTATTGTACGCAAATGTTGTGTTAGTAGACTTGCTCACATTGTACGTATTTTAATAGTGGGGTGGGATGACCCAACGGGTGGCCCCAGTGGTTAAGGGAAACTTTATACCCATCAAGGATGTCCTATTCATGATATCTCAAAGATGAGAAACTGTTGATATTTACGGCCATATCATATCAGGCGTGAGTATGTGTCCAAGCATCAGGCCTTTTAAAGCTTAAATCTTTAGATATTGCGCTATGTATCCACAAGATTAGTATGGATGGAAACAATCTTCCATAGTTACTCCCTCTTTGTCCATTTTCTATACTTGTATCCTCGATCAGATCAACAAATAATGTACTTTCAAATTTATGAATTTTTTCTTTCCATAATACATCAACATGGACAAACAATATGGGACGAGTGGAATATTTGTGGATATAACGCATGATACTCTTAGTCTCCCTGATTTTATGTTGTGAGTTATTCATAGATGATCTTAAAATCAAATGGGATAAAGAAAATAACACGAGTTTCGCATTTCACAATTCATCATCAAAATTAGAGAATCGAAGTATCGAAATTTGATATTGTGTTGTATGCACATCTGACACTCGTACCAAAGTTTGTCTGACATGGACAATTACTTTGATTTAGAACATTCCATGTAACATAGGCTATTAGAGTAAATGTACATTGGCACTAGATTTTTAAGAACAATGATTCACTGGTTGGCTACGATTACTGTTGAAGGCATTTGACTTCAAACAATTTTACCGGGGAATATTGTAAAAAATAACTTTCGGGCTGGAATTGGAAAGGAGCTGTTTGACTTCTTCAAACCATAATACATTACTGATTGTCTGATTGTCATTATGTTGCCTATGCTTTTAACCAGAGGCTTGGAGTGGAACGAACGCGGAGCAAACACATGCCAGGGCCAAACGACGCCGTTATCGGGCTCAAGATATCCGGGAGCCTTACCGCCGGCCGTCGCTGTAGTGAAAAGAGCCTTAAGCAAGATTAAGAAGCCTGTCACTTTACTTGACATCACAGCTCTATCCCTGCTGAGGAAAGATGGGCATCCTTCTATTTATGGAAACAGTGGTGCAAAAGGACTTGACTGCACCCATTGGTGCATTGCAGGAGTCCCTGATACTTGGAACGAGATCCTTTATCACCTTATTTCTTACGAAAAATGAGCTAGTATTATTTATTGCTATTGAAATGTCTTCGTAGAAAATCGTAGACTTAATAAGGGTTAATTTAGCGAGATTAGTTTCCAGAGATCAGTTGGTGTGCACATAAGGTGGCTAAACACCTTAATATATGGGTCGTTGATACTTGTATCGAGACTCGGGGTATGCTAGTTTTAGTTAGTGCAAAAAAATTTGTTACTGGTTTTTTGAGAGGTAATAATTGAATACAATCTTATTTTGGTACTTTTATTTGTCAAGTTGTTTTATAGAAATTATCATGCATGTTTGTGTCTTCTTTGCTTCGTATGCTTTCATGTTGTCTTAGCCTATGGAGCAATAAGAGCAACTTCAATGCACAATAACGATACTACCAAAATTTAAGGATGTTATTCTAACTACTAAATTGGGGTACAATATGTAGTTGCCCCTTGAATTGATTTTCTTTTACTTAGTCCTTAAACTACTAATTGAACACACTTTCTCCTTAAACTACCAAACCGTTACACACTTCACCCAATTCTTTGCTCCCATCCAAGGGATGGATGGAAAAAAATGAGAGGGTTCAACCCTAAGGCCTTAAGAAGGCCACCATTCCCATCAGCTCGATCTCATCCCTCTCTGTCGCACTCTTCTTCTCTTTCCCAGTCCCCTGGTTAGGTCTCTCTCTCTAACATCTGCACGGCAAGTGCCGGCTCTGAGATTTATAAGGCATAAAGCGATTTTTTCTAAGTTGGACGCTCAACTCTCAATGTAGCATAGTTAAAAACACTAAGGAAAACAAAAAAATTCCATAAGTAAGTCATACAGTCATTTGAAAGCACAATTACTATATAAAATTGGAGGCCCTAAAAATTAGTCAAAATTTGGAGGCCTAAAGCAGTGGCTTTATGGGCTTTAGTCCAAAGCCAGCTCGATCTGTTGTTGTTCCATCTTTCTCTTCTGTTGAATATGAAAGCAAGAAACAAGATTTGACAATTTCATGGAAGCAATAGACTTTGTAGGTTGTCAAGAAGCAAGCCTAACCCAACCACACCTGAGACTCTAAAAACTTAAAGTAAGAATCCGAAACAACAGACCCAATAGCACCAGACTTGCTAAATTTTCATGTTTTGATAGCAAAAAATACAGTCTTGCATCTTATCCAACTTTAAAACCATGATAATCTTCAAAGTGTGTATCCAGCAACGTATCTTGCGCGCCTAAAAATGCATCCCGAGAAAGACACCAACCTCCTGTCTCTTTTTTTTTCTGATGGATAATGGTGGCTGGGAGAGAGAGGACTGTGACAGAGATGCCTCTTACGGTTTTTATTATATAGGTGGCCCCTTTTTTAAGGTTCAGGTCGGATTGACCCATGTTTTTGGCACCAAGAACCTTCTAGGGTTGAACCCTCTCAATTTTTCCGTCCATATCCCCTGGATGGGAGTGAAGAATTGGGTGAAGTGTGTAATGATTGGGTAGTTTAAGGGGGAAGTGTGTTCAATTGGTAGTTCAAGGACTGAGTAAAAAAGAATCGAATAGTATATGTATCTGGTTTTTTGGTCTGTGGTATCATTACTTGTTCGGGGAGTTGTTTTTTATCTTTGTAGCTGGGTGTGAAAAGTTTGGTCTATCTTGCTTGTGTCTAGGCTGGTTTTTTTTGGATTGTCTACCCCTCTATGGTTGTTTGTTGGAGTCTGTCATATTTGTGTTTGGCTATTTTTTGGGTATGGTCCTATATTTGATTCTCTTCAGGGTGCATTTTGGTAGCTTTTTCTGGGTTGTATATGATTTTGGGGTGTCCATGGTGATTTCCTGTTTTCCTAATGAGCTTATGGGTTTTGGTCTTGGTGTCTTGTGGAGTCTAGTCGTCTAGCATTGGATTCTGCATTTTCAATCAAGCTGCTGAGCATTGTTAAGAGATCATCTCCTCATTCCAGGCTTTCTCATTGGAGCTGCAACTGCACTTCTTTTGCTGTCAAGATCAAAGAATGGCCATCACTTGAACATAATTATTTTATCAATCCTGGATGTATCATGGATTTTTGGGCTGCCGTCTCTTTGCTGAGAATCATCTTGGATGGGTTCAGATGAAGATGAGTCTTGCTATGCTTTTCTCTAGGATCTTTTACAACTTTTTTGGATGTTCTCATTTCTTAGGTGTTCCAATTGTTCTGGCTATCAGCAGTTTAGGTTGTTTTTGGTGAGGCCGGTTGATCACTTGCCAACCTTGCCTCATTTTTGGAGCCTTGTGGCACATGATTGGCGGTTGCTATTGTATTCTAATTTCTATTAGTTTTAATGAAATTCTTTTTTCGCCTTGCAAAAAAAAAAAAAAGAATCGAATAGTTTAAGGGGCAAGTACATATTTTAGCCATATAAATTGCAAATTACAGTTGTTCTAAGGTTTGAAACAATATGTGAGACAAAAAAGCGAGATGTAAAACTATTTATGTGAATAAAATTAGGCATTTTATGAAGGGGATTTTATTAGCCAAAGTGCAAAAACAAAAAGAGAATCCAAAATTGAGTCTGGACACGTGCTCCCGCTGGCCATAGCTTTCCTCCGTCATTATCTTGGAGCTAGTGCATTAACTCTCTTTTCAATATGAGCACACCATTATATGAGGCCATACTTATACATGTGTGCTTGTGAAGATGATTAGAGTATATATACCACGAGAAAATCTTTTTCACGGAGGCTCTGTAAGGAGCTGTTTACGAAAGCTCCAAACGGTGCCCACCAATATCTAAACAAATTCTAGAAGACCCCATTTTTAAAACTTGCTTTAGGCCTCGAAAATCTTAGGGCCAGGCTGGGCCG